>BFEA01000096.1:903305-923003 GCA_003427395.1 Chara braunii
CGGCGAGATGATCCGCGCAGATGCAGGCGTGCGCATTTCTGGCTTTTCTCGCATTCCTCTCCTTTCTCTCCTTCCTCTACTTCATCCACTCCCCCCCCTACCCCTATCCACTCAACCCCCCCTTTCCCCCCCTCCCGCCCCTCTCCCACCAGCACCACGCCCCACCACCACCACCTACCCTTTCCCACTACCCCCCTCCCCATAACACAACCACCTCACCAACCATCCCCCCGCCTCCCAGAGACCGTGGGAGATGTCCCCCCCTCTGATGACGCCCCAGGTGGCATGGGGCAGAAAAGCGCTTCAGGGAGCTGCCACCCCCTTCCCGCAATTCGGCGAGATGATCCGCGCAGATGCAGGCGTGCGACGGATCTGGAGGAGAGAGCTGAAGCGGGATTTGAACCTTTTACCCTCCCCTTCCCCTTTCCCCTTTTCTCCCCCTCTCCCTCTTCTCCGCCCCTCTTGATCCCCTGATTCTTCTCTCCGTGGCTCTTGGGACCGCATGGCAGGAGTGCGGGTTGGTAGCGTGGTGTGTAATAATAATAATAATATTTTTTTTGCGAATATAAACGATTCGTCTCTGTTCTCTTAAGGATTGGCTTGCATCAAGATGGCTCATGGACCTTTTTGCCTTCCTTCTCGCCCCCTCTTCACTCTTACCTCTTCTCCCTCACCTCTTCTCTGTTGGTACTTTTTCTTTCTTCCACCTCCCCCGTTGGTATGCCCTGGATGGCGTCTTTGTGCTTTCTGACGACTGTCGGAAGTACTTCATTATTTGGCTATCGGATCTCATCGGAGTGCCGCCTTGATCACATATGTTTGCTTTCAATACCTGATCTATTGGAATATCGAAATGTCGCTTTGCAAAGGTTTCGGTGGGATGCTGTGGATGGCGTCTTTGTGCTTTCTGTCGATTGTCGGAGAAGTGCTTCATTATTTGGCTATTATATCTTATTGGAATGCCGCCTTAATGGCATATGTTTGCTTTCAATACTTGATCTATTGGAATATCGAAATGTCTTTTTGCAAAGGTTTCGATGGAATGATGTGTTGGTCGCAATTATGCCGTAATAATGTGTGTATCTTTGGTATGTTCTCCAAGATTCGGCTCTCTGAGTTATCTTCTTTCCCTGTTTTTTAGAGTGAATAGCTGGATCAATGCCCGCGGAGAAATGGCGAGGCATCACCACCCCCCTACATCACTGTAAAATCGTCGTTAACGCAGAATCGGCCTACTTCAACCGATAAACAGCCCGATGGTCATCCTTTGGACATACCAAATGGCTTTACCCCGCCGCGCTTGTGTGGCCTCCCGCACCTTGCTCTTTGCTCAGTGTGCCGACGATTATTCGGTCGGAGTCGCACAAGCATGACGTGTTGTGCTCGTGCACAGTGCATGTGGAACGCACATGCTACACACACACACACACAAGCAAGCAAACACGTGTATGCGAACACACACTGGGTTATCGCTAACTCTAGACGATGCGTCGAGTTCTTATCCATCAATCAGATGCATCCTGGGAAGACTGTAGGCGCATACACACACNACTGTAGGCGCATACACACACTGGGTTATCGCTAACTCTAGACGATGCGTCGAGTTCTTATCCATCAATCAGATGCATCCTGGGAAGACTGTAGGGGTTCAACCTCCTGATGAGTCGGTGAAAGTCTGACGAAACACTTTGGCACAATCATGCTTTTTCTGAGTGTACAACAAATATGACCACACCCACACACAGTCGGTGTAAGTCTGACGAAGCAGTCTGGCACAGTCATGTTTTTTTAAGTGTATAACGAATATGACCAGACACACACACATTATTTTTTTATTTTTTTTAACTCTGCACGCGTGTGTGTGTGTGTGTGTGTGTGTGTGTGTGTGTGTGTGTGTTTTAACGTATGTATCGTATGCGAGGATACGATAAACCAGTATCCAGCATTTCTCCGACGGCGACACGTCGGTGCACCTTGCATCCGAGGTTCGAGCAGGTATGGCATGATATAGTCGTGTGGTACGCAAAGCAATTCCTGACTCGCGGATATTAATACGTTGTCTCAGGAGCAACCATCATTGACTTGATGCTATAGCCACCTAATTCGGAAAGGAGGTAGTTCGGGAGAAGGCGAGGGTGAGAGAGAGAAGGGATGAGGGAGTGGGGAGGTACGAAAAAAAGCTCACGGGTGCTCATATTAGTAAGAATGCAAAACAGAAAAAAAAAAGGAAGAAAAAAATCACCAGACAGGACAATTTCTCATGTCTCGTAGACGCCCGCATAGGCTGAAGGGGTCTGGGCCTCGTGCGGCTTCTAAGGTTTATAAGGAAGCGCGCGTAGATCGGTTTCGTCTCGGTCTGATCGTCACAGAGTTCCGACAACTATCCGAAGAACGGGCCGGCATAACCAATCTGCAAACGTTCCGAGAAACAGGGGGGGAGGGGAAGGGGGGCGGGAAGAGAGAACACTAAAAGAAGTGGTGGGAGAGCGAAAAATAACTCTACTGCCAGCATACGCTCAGGGGAGCCGGGGGTGTGTAAGCAGTCCGCACTCAACGAAGATGGCGTTTTTGATTACTCAATCTTGGTTAGATAGGGCGTGCATACAAAGGGTAAGTTTCGAACAAAGCAATCTCCTCGCGAGCTTACGAACACACTTCTAACAGGGAGCAATCAGGCTCCTTATAACTGGAAGGATGATCGCAGGACCGAGGGAAGCTCCCGAGAAAAAGCAACGAGACGAAGAAGTTAATGCCAGCATACGCTTAGGAGTATCGATGGCAAGCAAGGTGCGAGTACGCATTCCGTATCCAGCTGAGATGGCTTTTCGGTCACTCAATCTCATAGGACCTTGGTTAGATAGGGAGTGCATACAAGGGGTAAGATCGGAACAAAGCAATTCCCACGTGAGCTTACGAACGCACTTCCAATAGGGAGCAGTCACAGGCTCCTCGCAACTGGAAGGGTGATCGTAGGACTACGGGAACCGACCGCTGCGACAGACGTATATTCGAGCAATAGCCCAGGGGTTGACATATGCAAAAAAAGGGGGGGTTCTTCCCATACAGGTCTAGCATGGCAATAGTTTTACGCAATTCGAAGAGGGGGTGGGTGGGTGGCGGGGTGTGTGAGCGAGAAAAACAAAGAAGAGGAGGGAGAACGATGGAGAACTCATAGCCAGCATATGTTCAGGAGTACCGAAGGCAAGCAAGGTGTGAGCACGTGTTCCGTACCCAGCGGAGATTGCGTCCTGGTTACCCAATCTCATAAGACTTCTGGCTCGAAAGGAGGTGCACACAAAGGTAAGATTCAAACAACGCAACACCTCGTGTGCTTACAATCGCACTTCCAATAGGGAGCAATTTCAGTCTCCTTGTAACTGGAAGGGTGATCGCAGGACTGGAGGGAACAAACCGTTGCGACAGACGATTATTCGAGCAAGAATTCGGGGGTCAAAATACGCAAGGGAAGAAGACATGCATCTCTTTAAGAAGAGTATTCACACTGTGGAAAAAAAATCGAGAGTGTCACTCCAGCGCCCTTAGATCGGATGAAAAAAACTTAATTGGTACTTCAAACGATCGACCTCAAAACAAAACAAGATAATACGAGCTATGATCGTTAGGAGGCGGTAGCAAGGTGCTGACTCAAACAAGCGGAGAAGGAGGGAGGAGAGAGAAAGAGAGATGAGAAAGAAACAAGAAAAAAGAAACCGCAAAAAAAAGGAAGAGAAAGGAGAAGAAAAGAAAAGAAAAGAAAAGAAAACCTGCACCATGTCTTTCCGTGTCCCTACTTCTGCGACCATGCGCAAGAGACATCACAGCAGATCCACAGGCGGGGTGGCACATCCCTGAGGCCTTTCTGCTGCCTGCCACTGGCGGCGTCATCAGAGGGGGGGCTTTCCTTTTTCGTCGGAAGGCTGAGAGCAAGACATAGCAGAAGGAGTGGGTGAGGTGGAAGAGGACGGCGGGATAGGATCCCTGCAGTGGTGGGATGCTGACGAGCCAGAACTCGTGGAGAGACACGATGAGCGCGAACAGCGAGGCGGAATAAGGGTGCCATGACCTTGTGGCTGGTGTGCTTGTAGGAGGGGTATTGCGTGGGGGAGAGAAGGCGTGAGAGGTTGCGTAGGTAAGCCAGCATTAGGGAGTGTGACAAGGAAGAAGAGAAACGCGAGTAGGGAGAGGAGTGCGAGGTATGCTAGGAATGCACAAGCCGTGAGCTCCATGGAGGTCCTCTCACGCCCCTCATCCAGCGTCATCCTGAGAGAGACCTTTGACGATCTGCAGCATAACCCCCAGTGAGCAGGAAAGTCACAAGAGCAATTCACGCAGAAGTAACGCAGCGATGATGAGAGCCAGGGTACAGAGCGCTGAGGGTGGTGAAGAAAAAAGCAGTGGCGCAAACGAGACGGGAGAAGTAGCGAGAGCGTGAGAGCATCACGCACTCCTGTTGGCAAGCCCAGCAAAGCAATGCGACGATAAGAACGTTGGGTACGAGCGCTAAGCAGAGTGCAAGTGCGCAGAGTAAGGCGGTGAGCGACAGCGGTCCAGGCCACTAGGCTTCATGGTCACGTGGCGACGATACCCCTTCTTCCGATTCGATGAAGTCCTCCTCGCAGTCCGGTTCAAAGTGAAAGTCCATTCCGCTGCGTCGATCTGCCGTGCCGCGGACTCCCAAAAAGAGCCAACAATTATCGGAAAACGCCGAGATTCTTTCAGTCAGCGACTCGCAAAGCTAGATGCCCCGAGGTTCCGTGTAGACAACCGCTCGATGCAGATGGAGTTGCTACCCTTGGCCCAACTCCTCCGTTTAAGTGTCCATGATTCGGCCGGTCACAGTCATGCTGAAATGGAGCACGCGGGAGCTTATCATATTCAAATCAAAATCAAAATCAAAATCAAAAAAATTGAGGGATGCGACTCCTGGTCGCGCGCCTGGTGTTTCCTTATTAAAAACGCTTGAGTACCGCCATCTTACCATCGGAGACCCCGTATCATTTATCGAGGTGGAGAAGCGTCACTGGAACGTAGACCGATGCCTGAATGAGGTCGACAAAACGCGCCCGCAGGGCGAAGACCGAAAAAAAGGGAAAAACAGCATCAACTGCCAACGATAGGGAAAAAAAGGGGGAAGAAACCAGAGAAAAAAGAAGAAGAAAAAGAAAAAACGGAAAGAAAAAACGGAAAGAAAAAAAGAAAAAAAGAAAAATAGAAAAATAGAAAAAAAGAAAAGNAAAAAAAAAAAAAAAAAAAAAAAAAAAAAAAAAAAAAAAAAAAAAAAAAAAAAAAAAAAAAAAAAAAAAAAAGGGGGGTGCAGGGGAGGTTTGTGGGTGGGTTGGGACCGCCTCGCAGTCGTGTGAGCAATATACAAGGGAAGTCTGGTCCGAATTTCCCAACAAACATATGGGTGTTAGTCCTAGCTTTTGTGCGGGCCCAAGCGCAACGTACCAGCGGGAATTCCCGGTTTCAGTGGCTCGTTTTCCTCACCTACCCGATGGAATCCGCAGCTTAGCAGCTTCTGTCCGGAATCCCTACTCCCTTCTAGCTGCTCCCTGCTGCGAAGCTTGCTGATCCCCTGTCTCTAGCTCAGACAAGCTCTGCTGACTTGTAAGCGTGTGTGTGTGTGTGCGTGTGTGTGTGTGTGCGTGTGTGTGTGTGACCCACCCGCTATCCCTCCAGAGGGATTGCCTTGGCTGAGCGGGTCAGCTGTCCTGGGGACAGCTGACCCACTGGGCCAGCAATCCCCCGGACTCCACACACCTACACATACACAGACACAGACACGATTAGTGCATTGTGTACCTCTGCTCTAAAGATTCGAGGGTCAACTGCAAATTAACCGTGCTTGGCTGATACAGCTGATGATTCTTGAGGACTTTTTTGACGACGTCCCAGCACCTGCGTGACTCGTATCCATTCTCAATCATCCCGGCTACCACATGGTGTATCTCGGACGCAGCCTCCGTCGGGTCGGTGCATAGGATCAGAATCAGTGCAGTCTGCGCGGTGATGATTTGCAAAGATTGCGCAGTACTCCTGTTCGAGTTGAATCTCGTGTACCTGCAAGGTTCAAAGCCCACGTCATGCCTCTTGTCGCTCTTCGCCGTCGCGAATTCTCCCTTCTTGGCAGAGGAAACCGAGATCGCCATGCTGAGGAAGTTGGCGACGATGCCTTGCCCGTCTTCTCCCTTAAGCATAGTAGTCTCCTTAATCTCGATATACTCAGCAGGGTAGATCCACTTGGGATCTGCACTCTGGTCGCAATCCAGTCTGAAGCAGTCTCCGACCGTAGCATTGTTCAGAGAGTAAATGTCGTCCACATATCGAAACGTGTCTCTGAAGGATCGGACCAACTCGTACAAGCCTTGCTCCAACATCCTGACCATCGCCTGGTACTCAAAAAAATAGACGTCGCACCAAATCGGTGAGCAGGCCAGCCCCATCGGTATTCCCAGTACCTGCTTCCAAACCTCCCCTCCCATCTGCACGAGGCTGTGTGAGACACACCACTCCGATACCCAAACAACTTCCTTCTCCGTGAAATGCATGCAGTCCTCAGGGGGGCAAAGATGCTTATCCGTCCATGACGCGAACATACTGCCCCCATCCGTGACCCTGACCTTGATCGAATCCCGTGGGCTCCTGTCGCGTCTGTGCGCCATGGCACACTCTACAAAAAACTTTACTGCAGCGACCAAGCTATGCTCCGACGAATCCGTAGGGATCAGCTCGAAGCACCTGGTAATGTCAGCCGTGTAGACGGATGATACCATTTGCGGAATGCTGGCTGCAAATTCGCCAATCGACGAGACTGGCCACCATAGGTTGGGTTTCGTTCCGTACTCGGCTTCCAATAAAATGCTCTTCTCTTTGCAGAATTCTCGAACCGAGGGAACCAGGAAGCTAAGCAGACAGGCGCATAACTCGGCCATTGCAGAGACTGATGAGTTGACTGTGTTTGTGATCCACCGGAAGGTGCGCTTATGTGCTTTGAAGACCGCCATCAGATACGGAAGTGTTGATCCGGTACGAGGGAGAGCTTCAAGATGCGTTGTCTCTGCATGCATGGCTGCTTTTAAAAGCTCTGGCTCCTCATGTAGCAATACGAAGTCCGGGCTGGACAACATTTGCAATGCAAGCTCTCTGATGAAGTTGACACAGACGTACGTTGGCGTATTGGCAGCTTTGTCCGTGGCTAAGACCAGGAACCTCCTGGAGATGAATTCGATCTCCTTTTTTATGCTCGCCTGATCGATGGGCTCGACAGAGACATGACGGTGCTTGTTCCAGTAACTGCACATCTTTGTTCTAGCCTTATCTAGCGCCAGTTTTCTCACCTGCCTCCTCCTCCTGTCACTGAGTTGCAGGATGTCATGTGATGTATCCGCCACCTTGTCCAGAAGCTGCCCCATCTCGTAGAGAGCCTCGTCAATGTCCAATGCTTTCAGGGGGACATGGTTCAGACCCTCCTTCAGCATAGCCCTAAGGCTGTAGTTATCTGTGATCTCCGGGCTCATCGTAACTACGTGCTGGTGCACAGAACCCGGGATGAGCTCAGCTGGTATGCTACTGAGGAGCGGTGCATACCTCTGAGATCTGCACGGGCACCTTGCCACATCATAATCCTTCGACCATTGCTTGAGGTTGAAGTCCCTGAAGACCCTTTTTGGCTTACAAACGTATGCGGCGATCGGATCATTGTAGGACCATCCAAATACGATATTGTCCAGTCATGAGTCCACTTCCTCCCCTACAATGCGTTTCAGCGCATCCTGCATGATTCTCCTGGCGGAGAAAGCTTCCATGATCTTGCTCGTGTACCTCATGTGCAGATACGTCGCTTCAGTGCGCTTCTTCTTCTCCCATCTCATCCTGCCGTTGGGGAGCTCGATCATCCTGCCACCCAGCTCTAGGTCCTGTGAGACAAAGATAGCGCAGGCGAGGTGAATCCTACGGTCATCTGACAAGAAAAAAAAGGGGGGTAAAAGAAAAAAATTATTGGAAAACCAATGGAAAAAAAGGGGGGAATTTGGAAGAAGGGAGAGGGAGACGAAAAATGCATGGTGCAGAGGCGTGGCACTCTCTCGTGTGAGCGAACAAAATCCTGTGCGGCCAGATCACCATCAGAGAGTCTTCGCGTTAAATTCCTCCTTTGCTCAGATCGCCTAGAATCAACCTGCGAACGTTCCTCCGGGGAAAGCCTATCGCCGCTTGCTGCCAAGCTAAGGTTAGTCGGTGTGTGTGCCGCTGGTGGAGTGACTAGGATCGGTGGGAGTTGCTCGGCAGCCTGCACTGGGGCGGTGTGCTGAAGTAATGGCCCTGGATCACGCGCAACGGTGTTGGCTAGATCAGCAGCACCCCTTCTTTGTGCGAGGGCAGCCTCCCGTCTCGGGGCGGGGGGGAAATTCAGCCCTCCTTGCCTGGGGATGGGCTCCAGGCAGCACCTCAAGTGTGGAGGTAAAGTGCCATAGCGTTGCTCGTATTTATACGTATAGTACATCATGGATCTAGGTGACGGCGTGCGCTCGCGTCGGTCCTCTGAGCGATGGCGCAAGCACGTTCCTCCCATCTCACCTCCTCCTCCTCCTCTTCAGATCTCTCCCCTTCGTACGTCAGATCGAACGGTCGATCTGGCGCCTTCCCTTGTCGACCTCCTCTCCCACGTCCAGCGCCCAAGCCTCGCGTCTTTGGCGCCATGGCAAAAACTAATTAGCTGCGCGACGATAAGCGACGATGAGCGCTAGTGCGATAAGAGCGCAAGCAAGTCGAGAACGATGAAGGCAGCGGTAATAGCAAGAGCATAACAGTGCCGCACACTCGATGATGCAAGGTCAAGTGCGAATGATGAAAGCAAGTACGATATTAGGCCTTTATAGTGGTCGAAACCTGGCGAGGACGCCAGGAATGGGGTTTGGTATGGTTGTCGGAAGACGATGCGACGCAGCAGCGGAAATTGACTCGCCGCAGTCAACCTCCGCGCTGCATCAAAACCACGCCTAGGACGTCCGCGGTCATGGTCAAACTGGACCCTGCCACATCGATTACATTTCCCCCAGGCCGAAATTGAAGGAAAGACGGCGTGGCGGTACGGTTCCCCGAAGACCTGAAATGTCCCCGTTGGACTGGACCGACGCGACCACAATGGGCCAATTAGTGGGTTCCGGTCCAAACGGCAAGTTTGACCGGTTGGGACCGGACCGACACGGCCGCATAAATTGGCCAGAAAAGGAACGGCCCTAAGAAGTCATATAGATGAACAGCTGGGCATGAGTAATTAAGATAGGGTCATGTGCTATTTTTAGCACGGGACTGACTGTTCAGCTCCCAAAGTCGGGCCTGCACCTGTCCCGTTCTAAAATTAGCACTGTCCCACGCTATTTTTAGCGTGGGATTGACTGTTCGTCTACCGGGGACTGGGCCTGCGCCAGTCCCGTTCTAAAATTAGCACGGACTGACTGTTCCTCTATCGGGGACTGGGCCTGTGCCAGTCCTGTTCTAAAATTAGCACAGCCCCACGCTATTTTTAGCGTGGGACTGAATGTTCGTCGGTCGGGACTGACTGTTCATATCCCGAGGTCGGGACTGCTGCTATTTTTAGCACAGGCCCGGTCTAGAGTTTGACCACAACCCTGACCATGGGACTGCAGCACAGCCCCGATCACTTGGCCTCTCCATTATAAAAGAGAGGCCACGTCACCCAAGCAAGACAAATCAGTTCGCGACAGATCAGCATGCGTGACACACGTGGCACGGATCAGACAGTGTGAGAGAGCCCTCACTTGCGGGAACGCTGCAGCATTGGCAGAACGGCAAGGAGCGGAAGGCACGAGCAAAAGAGCAGCGATGTGCCAGCAGGAGCGTAAGAGGAGCTCGGAGCAGTAGGCAAGGGAGTCAAGAAGGAGGCAAGCAAGGGAAGAGGTAAGGAAAGGGAGGGGCAAGACTTGCTGGGAAAGGGGTCTGGAGTTCACCTAGTCGCCTGTCCCATACAACCGTTCTCCTTTCTGCCCCTCACTTTCCCTTTCTCTTCCCTTCTCTTCTCCTCTCTTCTTTCCTCTTCTCCCCTCTTCTTTTCTCTCTCTCGCCCTCTCTCCTTTCCAACTGCCTCCATGGGTTGCGTGCACGCCGTATCTGATCAGCGCGCACCGTGCCTATGGGCTATATTTGAGCTGTGCGCCAGCGCGCACTGTGCCTGAGGGCTGTTGACGTTGGGTGCCCACGTGCAGGGCTGCTGACACCGTGCGCCCTTGCTCACCGTACCTAAGGGCCGACGGAGTTGTGCACCCACTTAAAGCTATTGATACCATGCGCTCACCTGCCCTGAGCACGAAGACTGTCGATACCAAGTGCCGGCGCATGCAGCGTACCTTGTCTCTGAAACATAATGTTATACTTGGCTGTGTCTGGGTCAAACCTGTCAGTGTATCACATTGAACTATGAAACATGATTGGTTGTGCTAGAGCCTAAAGATTGGCTGTGCCAGTAGGCACTTGAACAGAGCTTAATGATTGGCTGTGCCAATAGGCACTTGAACAGAGTATAATGATTAGCTCTGAGGCACTCAATCCGAGTCTTTTGATTCGCTGTACCAAGAGGTGATTTAACCAAGGATGACATTTCGCTCAAGGTGTGCATAATGATGCAACTGTGCGCACTTGAATTTTAGTGCGACGCTGCGCACCCAATCAGCAAACCAAAGTTTTGTCGATCTTGGAAAGTGCAATATTGCGCACTCAACTCGTAACCCCTGTTGTGACAATCCTGAGTAACTGCAACTGTGCGCACTCAGAATTAAGTGCGATATTGCGCGAACCACCCTGAGTATCAGACCGGTTTTGGGACTGCCAGCGCAGTATCAGATCGATTTTGAGACTGCCAGCGCAGTCACACTGAGTACCAAGTCGATTTTGAGACTGCTAGCGCAATCACACCAAGTACCAAGCCGATTTTGAGACTGTTAGCGCAGTCACACTGAGTAACAAGTCGATTTTGAGACTGCTAGCGCAGTCACACCAAGTACCAAGTCGATTTTGAGACTGCCAACGCAGTCACGCTGGGTAACAAGTCGATTTTACCAAGCCAATTTTGAGACTGCCAGCACAGTCACACTAAGTACCAAGCCGATTCTGAGACCACCTGTGCAGTCATACCAAATATCAAGCCGATTCAGAGATTTTGTTTGCGCAGTCACACCAGGCTAATTGCGCAGTCACATTGAGCATTTCGCTGTGCGCAGCGTGCGCACTACATTTGAGGGCTATATCAGAGCATTTCGCAGTTCGTATCTGTGTGCAGAGAGCGCGCCGAACTTGAGGACCATACTTGAGTGTTTTGTATCTGTGCGCAGAGAGCGCGCTGTACTTGAGGGCCATATTTGAGTGTTCTGCAACAGTGCGCAGAGAGCGCTCCGAGCTTGAGGACCATACTTGAGTGTTTCGCAACTGTGCGCAGAGAGCGCGTCGTACTTGAGGACCATATTCTGAGTATTTCCGCAACTGTGCAGAGAACGCACCATGCTATTTCTGAGCATTGTGCTATTTGCAAGGGTCATTTCTGAGCATTGTGCTATTCGCAAGGGCCATTTTTTAGCATTGTGCTATTCGCAAGGGCCATTTCTGAGCATTGTGCTATTCGCAAGGGCCATTTCTGAGCATTGTGCTATTCGCAAGGGCCATTTCAGAACATTGTGCTATTCGCAAGGGCCATTCGCAAGGGCCATTTCATAACATTTCACCTATTCGCAACTGTGCGCTGTTGCGCATCATGACTGAGAAACATTTCTGCTATTCGCAACTGTGCACTGTTGCGCACCGTGACTGAGGGTCATGCATGGCCGATTTCGAACCGGAAGCGCCGGTGTCCATATCAACTGAGTACATAGTAAATAGCTGATTTTGAGTCTGCGCACGCTCTGTTGACCAACTCTCATTTAATGACAATAGCGGTCTGGCCCTAAGAGAAGGCCAAGTAATTTCCTGTTTGACTGATCATCGAAGTTGCAAGCAGAAGCATATTCAGTTATCATTTGACCAACAAATTGAGCGCCCAGACCAGATATTATTTTTAAGTGCGCGCTCGTGCGTGCCCAGACCAGATATTATTTTAAGTGTGCGCCCGCGCGTGCCCAGACCAGATATTACTTTTAAGTGCGCGCCCGCATGCACCCAGACCAGATATTATTTTTGAGTGCGCGCCCGCGCGCGCCCGGACCAGATATTATATTTTGAGTGCGCGCCTATGCGCGCCCAAGCTAGGTATTGCAGATAGAGTGCGCGCCCATGCGCGTCCAAGCTTGGTATTGCAGTTAGAGTGTACGCCCATGCGCGCCCAAGCTTGGTATTGCAGTTAGAGTGCGCGCCCATGCACGTCCAAGCTTGGTATTGCACTTAGAGTGCGCGCCCATGTGCGCCCAAGCTTGGTATTGCAGTTAGGGTGCGCGCCGATGCGCACCCAAGCTTGGTATTGCGGTTAGGGTGCGCGCCCATGCGCGCCCAGGCTTGGCATTGCAGTTAGAGTGCGCGCCCAAGCTTGGCATTGCCATATGAGAGTGCGCCCATGTGTGCCCAGGCTGAATTTCGTTATTTGAGTGCGCGCCCATGTGCACTTGCGCTGGATATGTGTGCGTCCAGGCTGGATATTGTCGTTTGAGTGCGAGCCCTTGTGCGCCCGAGCATAGGATTGCTAGCTGGGATGATTTGCCATCACGCTCCCGGTGATTTATTTCCTTGCTGATCAGCAACGCCTCATGCAAGTATTTTCCCTCGCACGGGGAGCATTGGCAGTTCAGTCCCTGCACAGATGACCTGGCTCAGTCTAGCCTCAGTACATTCAGCATCTATGACTGGTCCCTGTGCATGAGATGTTTTACTGATCAGTTGCTGTTCAGCCGGGCCCTTCAGTCAGGCCTACTTGAGATTATTGTTGTTCAGCCGGGCCCCATCAGGCGGGCCCACTTCTCGAGATTGTTGCAGTTTTCAGCCAGGCCCCTTCAGGCGGGCCCTTTCTTCTGAGATAGCTGCTGTTCAGTCGGGCCTCTTTCTTCTGAGATAGCTGCTGTTCAGGCGGGCCCTTTCTTCTGAGATAGTTGCTGTTCAGCCGGGCCCCTTCAGGCGGGCCCCTTTCTTCTGAGATAGCTGCTGTTCAGCCGGGCCCATTCAGGCGGGCTTTATATTGAGTTGCTGTTCAGTCGGGCCCATTCAGGCGGGCCCTATATCGAGTTGCATTCCGACAGGCCTCCACATTGAGTTGCTGATTGCTATCTGGCCAGGTCTTGGAAGGAGTATTTGCATTAGTGAGAGTGCACCTTCTATCCAAGCTGGCCCGTCGTTGTGAGACTGCCCCTACGTGGGGTAGATTGATTGAGAGGTTCTGCTACATACATGTGCGACATCAGAGTTTCACTATCAGGGCTAATGAGTCCTCGACCTCGAGACACACGCTCGTGATCACCTACTCGGTGAAGGGGGCAGAGACGGGAGTGAAGGGCACCACATACGATAGGATTGCGGATTACATATTTCGCAGGGAGAGCTATTGGAGGGACAACTGGCTACATGTGGTGTTCCCTCGCGTACCTTCAACACCTAGGGGCGTGCTCTTTGATTTTGACGGATGCAACCCCAAGCCCCTTAGCGAGTCTCGCAGCAAAGACAAGAGGCCGAAGGACGACCGGATTAGGAGAGAGATAACCAGATCCGGAGTCCCAATCACTACATGTGTCCCAAAATCAGAGACAGATGAGTCGCACTTGGAGCCCTGCTCTGTGAGTGACATTGGTCTTGGGGACTATTTCGACTGGGACACTCACAGAGACTGAGTTTGTGGACAACGACAAGAGCGCTGGAGACCGGTGAGCAGAGACGACGGAGAGCGACATTGAGGAGGATTGCATATCTTCTTGCACGGTATCTACTTGAGGGTGATTGACTCCTACATGCCAAACGACCCTAGGTCCGAGACAGTTATCGGTCCCCCAAGAGGGAAGGGTCCGGTCCCATATCTCGGAGATGGCTACAGTCATTTGGTTGGGACGGACTTTGCTATGCAGGCTTTTCGGAAGCCTCTTTACGGAGATCGTTTCCGCGAGGTATCCTACATCTACTCTGGCGGGAGAGGACAAATTGAGATATTGATTGGAGCTACAAGAGATATCACTCTTGCGGAGGAGCTTTATCTCAGGAGCGTCGCAGACGAGGAGATGGCGAGATGCATGGCCTATCTGCAAGATTGATCCAACAGCGCCTCTCGATATCAGCTATGTGGTTCCAGAGTCTATAGCCACACGGGTTCTCAATGACGAGGTTCCAGATATGGAGTCCCAGACAACAGTACTTACTCACGAGGGGGTACCACTTGTCATCATTGATTGAGGTTCTCTCTTTTCAGTCACTATGATGTATTACGACATTATTATTTATTAGTGACTGCAACCCTCCGATAGCTGCTCCCAGCATACACTGTGTACTACTCTTCAGTCTTGTATCTCTGGTCATGCTCTTGCAGAGTCTGGCTTCTGGTCTTCTCATTTTGTCAATGTCAGTTGCTCTATGATATATGTATGTTATTTTCCTCCTTATTTTACACAGGCTACACTCAAGGCAGCTTGAAGGACTCCTGGATGATAGGGACTCTGGTGACCTTAATCTAACCTTTAAACGGGGTCAGGTGCAGGCGATAAACCCGAACGCCTCACTCTAAGCCGTGTTGCCGCTGGCAGGAGGGATAACCCTGACTACTCGGCTGTATGACAAAGTGTGACTGCCTCTGAATACACCTCTATTTTTATATCTATCAAAATCATGCGTGATAACCTTCCAGTCCTCCAACCCACTAAGCTCAGTCCGGGGAAGGATATCTAACCGAACCCTTGAAGCAGTGGGGGCGCGACACCGTTAGCAAAAGGCAACCGTCGGTAGGCGTCGCAACTGCCCTTACCTCTAGGCCATGTGGAGAAGAGTGCACGCACCAGAGAGGAACTCCCAAACCACATGAACCTACGACATAGGTTGTTGGCCTGTACCTAAATAGTTGTCTAGAGACTGCTTGTGTCAGAGTCTCTCTAGGTACTTCCCTTACAGGCGTGGCAGAAAAGTTGAAGGAGAAGATGCCTACCTGGGCCAAAATGAAAAAGGATGCGAAAGGACAACTAGTCTTAGTAGATGTAGCAATCTTTAGAGGTAGAGTAGGGGCCCTTATAGAGAGTGGGGCCACCCGCAACTATATCAGTAGGAAAGCGCTGCAGAAGTTGAAGTTAAATCTTAAGGTCCAAAAGTTAGTAGACCCTATAGTCACCATCCTCGCAGACAATCACACTATGCTAGTCGAGGATTACGTTGAGGGATTCCAGGCGTACTTTCGCCTAGAGAAAGATGGGAAGGTGGAGAAGGTTCTCCATTCCCTGACTCTCCTCGTAGAGGATAACCTTCCTTTCGATGTGGTCCCAGGAATGGACTGGGGAGAGGCAGTCGGGGCCACACTCCATTTGAGAGAGCACGAGTGTAGGCTCCCTAGTCCCGCAGGGGAGGTTAAGACTTCTCGCCTGTTTCATGCGTTAGGAGTAGACAACTCTCCGACAAATTGCTGTCTCAGTGCTCCCGCATTCGCACGTTTAGTAAAGAAGGAGCAATTAGAAGAGCAGGTTTTTATAGCCTATGTAAGGCCGATCACTAAGCCTAAAGAAGATCGACCCATAGACCCTGCTATTGCCAAGCTGTTGGAGTAGTATACAGACTTAGTTAAACCACCGACAGGTGTAGTGTCGCGGCCGATCCAACATCGCATAGAGATAGAGCCTGGCAGCAGGAACACCTGTTCTTTTTGTCCCCAAGAAGGAGGGAGAGCTCATGATGTGCATAGACTATAGAGGTCTCAACGCCGTCACAGTACAGAATGCAGAACCGCTGCCCCGTATAGATGATCTGTTGGATCGGGTGCAAGACTGCAAGTATTTTTCGAAGATAGACTTAAAATCTGGTTATCATCAGATAGAAGTCCACCCTGATGACCAATATAATACGACATTCCGGACGCAATATGGGCACTACGAGTTTATAGTTATGCCCTTTGGACTAACCAATGCGCCAAAAAATTTCCAGCGCTGTATGAATGATTTGTTTAGGTCGTGGTTAGACACATTCGTGGTAGTGTATTTGGATGATATTCTTGTTTTTAGCAAGACCCTCCCGGAGCATGAGGGTCATCCGAGGTAGGTCTTGCAGAAGCTTAGAGAAGCTAATTTCAAGATCAGCGCAAAGAAGTGTTGACGGACCAAGATACAAGTTTTGTACTTGGGCCACGTCTTAGACTGTGACGACATAAAACCTGAAGATAGCAAGATAGCAGCAATTAGTCATTGGCCAACGCCCCGCACGTTGACAAAGTTGCGGTCATTCTTAGGCCAAGCTAGCTATTATAGGAAGTTCGTCAGGAAGTTCTCCACCATCGCTACACCCCTTCGCAGGTTGTTAAAGAAAGAAGCGATCTGGAAGTGGGATAAATATTGTACATTAGCCCGAAGAAATTGAAGCGGGCTTTGATAGAGTATCCAGTCCTTAAGGTAGCCGATGCGTCCCTATCGTTCGTTGTGACCACTGGCGCGAGTCAGTATGGCATAGGTGTTGTCTTACAGCAAGACGATGGCAATGGATATAGCCCTATAGAGTTCATGTCTGTCAAAATGCCTTTAGAGAAGGTAGCGACATCCACCTGTGAGAGGGAACTTTACGCTCTCAGGCAAGCATTAGAGCACGGGAAGCATTACTTACTTGGGAGGCACTTCAAAGTCTATTCAGACCACGAGGCACTACAGTGGTTGAAGACACATGCCAAGATCACACCTAAGCTTACTAGGTGGGCCGCAGAGTTAGATCAATATAACTTTGAACTTAAGCCAGTCAAAGGGAAGTACAATGTAGTTGCGGATGCTCTAAGTAGAAGAGCTGATTACTTTGGAGCAATAGTTCACTATCTGGACACAGGGAGAGACCTGCAACAAAAATTTAGCGAAGCGTATGCGCAACATCCTATCTATAGTGACCTCCTCAGGAGAGTTAAGGAGGCTTCAGAGTCGGAACCAGACTACAGCACTACTAATGGATTAGTATTCGAGAAGACTAATATAGTTGACCGTTTGTGTGTTCCTAACAGTGAGGAGATGCGTAGTTTGATCTTAGGGGAATGCCACGACACAGAGGGACACTTTGGTTGGCAAAAGACACTAGCCAACCTCATGCGCGCGTATATATGGTCGGGTATGAAGGCCGACTGCATAGAGTATGTATGCAATTGTAAAGTATGTAAGACAAATAAGACTACTACGAGAGCCCCTCTTGGTCTTCTCAGACCCTTGCCTATTCCTGACAGACTCGGAGATTCTGTGTCCATTGACTTTATGGATGTTGGGGTCAAGAGTAGGCATGGCAAGAGTCAAGTCATGGTTATACTGGATAGGTTTAGCAAGTATGCAGTTTTTATTCCTTTGCCTGTAGAAGCACGAACAGACTTAGTAGTTCTGAAGTTCTTTGACCATTGGGTCAGTGAACATGGTATACCGCTGTCAATAGTTAGTGACAGAGACACCAGGTTCACCAGTCAGAACTGACAGGAACAGATGAAAGTTTATGGTTCAAAGTTACTGATCTCATCTGGCCGTCATCCTGAGACTAACGGTCAGACTGAACAGATGAACAAGCTTTTGCAACAAGTTCTTAGAATGTACATTAGGCCCGATCAGATCAACTGGGACGAGATGCTTCAAAAGGTAGTTAGTGCATACAATAACAGGGTGCACTTAGCCACATGTCGCACTCCCAACGAACTGCACAAGTCCTTTAGACCTCACATACCATTTGAGGGACTTAATCGGGATCAGATTCAGAGGCTGCCGCCTGGTACACGAGAGTTTGCGATACAGCACGAGAAGGAGATATCTACTGTTGTAGATAACCTCAGGAAAGCCCAACACAAAATGAAAGAGCAAGCTAATAAGCATCATTGCCCCTCACAGTTTCAAGTAGGCGACTTAGTCTGGGTCAAGTCAAAAGAGTTCGCTCCTGAGGATAACATCTTGCAGAAGTTACTGCCTGCGTATCGAGGACCGTGGCCAGTCTTAGAAGTAAAAGCGGAGAGGATGGACCGTCCTACACTATTGAGATTCCAACACACCTCCACACCTACCCAGTGTTCCATGCGTCAAAGCTATTGTCGTGTATCACTAGTCAACATTTTCCGTCACGGAGATCCATGATTCCTCCGGATATGGATGAAAAGTACGATATTGATGGCATAGTAGGTGAGGATGTCTTCAAGACAGGCGGTAGAGGTCGTCCGCCGAAACAGTACAAAGTTATTTCAAGAGCCAGAAGACGACCGCTGGCTCACGCGAACAAAACTTGTAGAGACCGCTCCCGATATAGTCCGAGCCTACGAGAGAGATAAGAAGGGTAAAGGTCCCGCCTTAGACTGAAGTATTCTTGGAGGACCTCAAATTTAGGCCGGCGGGAGTGAAACAGTTTTCACCTTTTTGCAGTCTCTGATGCGGGCCCTAGAGTTCAATTCCCAGACCTTACCTTACCCATGTACAAAATGGAGTTGACCCCCGAGTGTTTGAACCCGTGACTAGTGTTTTGGTAGTTGGTTGTCGTCTGTCGTAGGTCTGTGTAGTTGTAAGGGTTCGATCTATAGGTCTGTCGAGTAGGGGTCATAGCTGAGTAGAGGTCGTAGCTGTAGCCTTTCCGAAAGGTCAAGGCCGTAGCAGCTACAGTCCGAAAAGGTTAAGGTCGTAGCTGCTACAGTCCCGAAAGGCCAAGTCCACAAACTTCCGGAAGGTCCGAAAGTGGCCTTTCGAGAGTTTCTCACGCTTAGTTAGAGGCAAGTGGGCAAGTGGCGAGTCCAACTTCGCTTAGTCAGCGGTACCCAGTCCCAGTCTCACTTTGCACAGCCAGCAAGTACCATGAGGGACTGTGTGCACCATGGGCCCGGTGGAAAAGGGCAGACCAACGACTTACAGAAGTAGAAATCAAGAGGCAGCGCCCAGCCATTCATTCATTCAGTGCGTAAGCCATGTGGAAGCGCTGCCACAACGCCTTGTGTGAGGTGGTATGCAGGTTGCCTGAAGTGGAAGTGGGCTGAACGGAGACAACGTAGCCATATTCAGTAGTAGTAGAGCGGTCGTAGCCGATGTAGGAGGAAGATAGGCTGAAGTGTGTGTGTGTAAGAGTGGGAAGCGTGTGGAGTATTCAGGGTGATCCGGAGTCGAGTATGCGCGAACGGTGGTGTTGGACACAGTGACGAGAGTTGGATGTGCAGGCGCCGAAGCGCCATAATTTGTTGAAGCAATTTTGCATCTGAATTGTGTTCTCGTTTTCCATATCTCTGAGCTTTGAGTGGGCGCGTTATGTCAGTGTGAATCGCCTTCTGTTTGCATGTTTGTGAAGTGGAAAAGAAAGTGAGTCTGATTGCATTGGTATCGGAGCTGGTTCCCATTACCCCACACGCCATCGTTGTTGCCAGCGGGGAATGAGACTTGTGCCAGTTAGGCGCCATAGCCGAGGTGCACCGAAGGAGAAGGGTAGTCCGCCATAGCTGCGTTGCGGAGTGAGGTGCAGCGTACCTGCACAGAAGACAACGATGAAGAAAAGAGAGAGAGAGAGAGAGAGAGAGAGAGAGAGAGAGAGAGAGAGAGAGAGAGAGAGAGAGAGAGA
>BFEA01000096.1:923244-964177 GCA_003427395.1 Chara braunii
AGAGAGAGAGAGAGAGAGAGAGAGAGAGAGAGAGAGAGAGAGAGAGAGAGAGAGAGAGAGAGAGGAGCGATGCAAGATTGTTGTGCGGACCAAGGGAGAAAGTGGCCATAGCCGTGGAACTCGGACACAGAGTTACCAAGAAAGAGGAAGGTGAAGTGAGGGAGAAGGGAGGAGAGACGAAGGAGAAGCAGTCATAGCTAGGGAGAAGGAAGGAGGGACGACGAAAGTGAAGGAAGCCACAACCGGGGTGAAGCGTGGAAAGAGGAGAAAGGAGGAAGGAAGAAGAAGGAGGATAAAAAAGGTTGGTGAGGAAGAAAGGGGTTAGCAGCCATAGCCGAATCGAGGGTTGACCAGGACTTTGACCGGGGAGTTGATCGGAGTTGTTGACCACAAAATTGACCAAGCTGGAGTAGGTATATTCTCGCCAAGCCTTCAGCCTATCCCCTCGCCCTATGGATGTCCACTCACCCCATGGTACTTGTTGTGTCAATCTGTCTCTTCTTTCTGCATTGAGTCTATTCTGTCCAGGTGTTAGCCTCTATGTATGAGGTCATAGAGCTTTGTTGATTAAACCCACACGGGCTGAGTAGGGCTAAAGGTCGTGTCTGACGACTGATTGACCTGGAGGACACGAACCCTCCCAAAAACTGGTACAGACCGGCGGGCCACTCAGTGTGGCACGGTAGGCCCAAAATTCGAGTTGTGGGCTGCACAACGAGCTGTCTAAGTCTTGAGAGGACTTGCTGATCTCATCGTCCTGTTTGCGACGTTAAAGAATTCCCGAGGAGTTATGGGGGATCTCCTTAAATTCCTCCTGATCAGCAGTAAGTCATGTAGTGACAGCCTTAGTTTTAGGTCTAGGCTAGAGACCATAGTTGACAGGATCTTACCAAGATTTTGTGGTCCTCAGTTGAGTCAGTCCTAAGTTAAGTCAGTCAGGGGTGAGAGTCTAAGTGGTGAGGAGTAAAACTGATTCTTGGTTGTACACCTTTCACCATGGTTGACCTACGTAGTGGCAAGAGTACCACCCCTTATACCAAGGCTCGGGAAGAGCAAGCCGCCGCCGTACTCCAAGAGAAAAAAGAGAAGGAGGCTAAGAAGGAGCTGATTAGGCAGGCCAAGAAGTTGGCCTTACAGGAGGAGTAGGCGGCGAAGAGGAAGAAGTTGGAGGAGGAGATGGAAAGATTGAAGCGGGAGGAGGATAAGAAAATGAAAGCAATGGACGAGGAAGAAATAAAAGAAGAAAAGGAGGAGGATTCTCTGATCAAGAGGAGCACTAAGGAAAAAGGGGAATCTAGTGGCACAAAGAAGGAGGATTCATGGATAGAGAAAATGCTCTCTGAGTGGGTGGCGAATTTATCCCGGGGGGAAGAAGAAGAAGTTGTGTTGTATGTTCCCAGGGAGGAGAAGGAAGCGGTGATCAGGGAGTTGGAGGCAAAAGAGGATCCCTTGAGACGCCAGACAATTGAGGAAGAGAAGAAGTTACAGTGAAAGTTGAGTCTTAGGAGGGAGAAGAAAAAAAGGATGGATGAGGCAAGTCGGATGGCGAAGGAGTTGGTGGCAATAAAGGAGCGGAGAGAGCAGATTCAGGCACAGGTAGATATATACAGGGAAAACTTGATATTATTACACGAAATATCGAACTTCTGGCTAGGGCTTGGGACGAGCAACACCAGTTCGCTAGAGCCCAAGATATAGCACCACACTCCATTCGCCTAGGGTTTAGAGATTTTGCACGCGAGATGATGTTGCACGTAGGTGCAGAGATGAAGGCGAGGATAGAGGGCACAGAGAAATTGTGTATAGGCGCCATTGAAGGCGCAAAGTTGGCCACCCCGAGGGAGGAAGAAGTACATCCTCGTAGGGAGCCTGTGAAGATCAAGTTTCCTGAACCCTATAGTGGGAAAAAGGAAGAAAACTTCGATAATTGGGAGGCGAATGTGAATACATACGTCTATTTATAGAAGACTGTAGCTGAGGAACAAGTCTGCATTGCCTTCCAAGCCCTTAAAGACGAAGCAGCCAGCTTCGTCCAGTCGCTCGCTCACGCTTCATAGTGCGAAAATAATATGGTAGCCTATTCCAAGGTTACCCCTCTCCCTGAATTCTTTAGACTGCTTAGGGAGCGATTTGCAGACGTCACTCGAGGTGTAAGGCCCCCAGACAAACTGCAAACCATCCACTCGCGTCAATGGCGGAGTGCTAGAGCACTCAAGGGCGTCATGGACGAGCTAGTAGTCGTCCCAGACCACGGGGTCATTGAGGCCCAATTGGTCAATTTGTTTTATCGTGCCATGCCCGAGCCCCTGCGTGGGCACTTCTTCGAAAAGAGTAGACAACCCACCATGACTTATGATACGTTGAGTAGAGGTGGTGTTGTTTGAGGCACAGTCCATGCAAGTTTCCACTTTCAGGCATAGGGACTTGGGCAAGGGCAAGAACTGGAAAGGCCGTACCATCTTTGGTCTGGTTAGGGCCAAGGTCATTTGATCCTCACTTTAGACGAAGGTGGTATGGATAAGGTCCCATATAGCCAAATTAAGTGGGGCATGGAGGAAGAGGACAATAGTGGGGGTCAGGGGAGGACCTACACTGCTGTTGCGGCTGGAGGGAGGAGGCAAGGAAGAGGAGGAGGCTAGGGCCAATGGGGCCGGGCCTCAGGTGGCCGAGGACAGGGCGCTCAGGGGGTTCGCGCCAGAGGAAACGGCCAAAAGGGAGGTAGGGGTCAAGGTCCCCTGCCAAATCGTCCGTGTTCCTATCGGTCACCTCCTAGAAGGGGTGGATGGCACCCAGGCTTGCCACAAGGCAGGCCATGGGAAGTTTTGGGCGTGGACCAGTAAGTGTGGTAGCGACGTGTGGACCAAGATCAGTGCAGTTATTGCGGTGACCCGGGCCACATAATTAAATATTGTTTGAAGTATAGAGAAGCCCGTTATGCTCCACAAGTAGAAAAAGGCAACCGTCGGAAGGGGTCGCAACTGCCCTTACCTCTAGGCTATGTGGAGAAGAGTGCGCGCACCAAAGAGGAACTTCGAAACCACATGAGCCTACGACAGAGGTTGCTGGCCTGTACCTAGATAGTTGTCCAGAGACTGCTTGTGTCAGAGTCTCTCTAGGTACTTCCCTCACAGACGTGGCAGAAGAGTTGAAGGAGAGGATGCCTGTCTAGGCCAAAATGAAAAAGGATGCGAAAGGACAACTAGTCTTAGTAGATGTAAAGATCTTTAGAGGGGTGTAGGGGCCCTTATAGACAGTGGGGCCACCCGCAGCTATATCAGTAGGAAAGCGCTGCAGAAGTTGAAGTTAAATCTTAAGGTCCAAAAGTTAGTAGACCTTATAGTCAGTATCCTCGCAGACAATCACACTATGCTAGTCGAGGATTACGGTGAGGGATTCCAGGCGTACTTTCGCCTAGAGAAAGATGGGAAGGTGGAGAAGGTTCTCTATTCCCTGATGTCCTCGTAGAGGACAACCTTCCTTTCGATATGGTCCTAGGAATGGGTTGGGGAGAGGCAGTCGGGGCCACACTCCATTTGAGAGAGCACGTGTGTAGGCTCCCTAGTCCCACAGGGGAGGTTAAGACTGCTCGCCTGTTTCATGCATCTGGAGTAGATAACTTGCCGACACATTGCTGTCTCAGTGATCCCGCGTTCGCGCGTTTAGTAAAGAAGGAGCAATTAGAAGAGCAGGTTTTTATAGCCTATGTAAGGCTGATCACTAAGCCTAAGGAAGACAAACCCATAAACCCTACTATTGCCAAGCTGTTGGAGGAGTATACAGACTTAGTTAAGTCGCCGACAGGTGTAGTGTCGCGACCAGTCCAACATCGCATAGAGATGGAGCCCGGCAGTTGGACTCCTAAGGGAGCCGTCTATAGAATGTCCCCAAGAGAGTTAGAGGAGTTGCGTAAGCAATTAGATGAGTTCCTTGAGAAGGGTTGGATTAGGCCAAGTTCATCTCCATTTGGAACACCTGTTCTTTTTGTCCCCAAGAAGGAGGGAGAGCTCATGATGTGCATAGACTATAGAGGTCTCAACGCCGTCAGGGTAAAGAATGCAGAACCGCTGCCCCGTATAGATGATCTGTGGGATCGGGTGTAGGGCTGCAAGTATTTTTTGAAGATAGACTTAAAATCTGGTTATCATCAGATAGAAGTCCACCCTGATGACCAATATAATACGACATTCTGGACGCGATATGGGCACTACGAGTTTATAGTTATGCCCTTTGGACTAACCAATGCGCCAACAAATTTCCAGCGCTGTATGAATGATTTGTTTAGGTCGCGGTTAGACAGATTCGTGGTAGTGTATTTAGATGATATTCTAGTTTTTAGCAAGACCCTCCCGGAGCACGAGGGTCATCTGAGGTCGGTTTTGGGGAAGCTTAGACAAGGTAATTTCAAGATCAGCGCAAAGAAGTGTGGATGGACCAAGATACAAGTTTTGTACTTGGGCCACGTCTTACACGGTGACGACATAAAACCTGAAGATAGCAAGATAGCAGTAACTAGAGATTGTCCAACGCCCCGCACGCTGATAAAGTTGCGGTCGTTCTTAGGCCAAGCTAGCTACAATAGGAAGTTCGTCAGGAAGTTCTCCACCATCGCTGCACCCCTTCATAGGTTGCTAAAGAAAGAAGCGATCTGGAAGTGGGATAAAGACTGTACATTAGCCCTAAAGAAATTGAAGCGGGCTTTGATAGAGTATCCAGTCCTTAAGGTAGCCGATCCGTCCCTATCGTTCGTTGTTACCACTGACGCGAGTCAGTATGGCATAGGTGTCGTCTTACAGCAAGACGATGGTAATGGATATAGGCCCGTAGAGTTCATGTCTGTCAAAATGCCTTTAGAGAAGGTAGCGACATCCACCTATGAGAGGGAACTCTACGCTCTCAGGCAAGCATTAGAGCACTGGAAGCATTACTTACTTGGGAGGCATTTCAAAGTCTATTCAGACCACGAGACACTACGGTGGTTGAAGACACAGGTCAAGATGACACCTAAGCTTACTAGGTGGGCCGCAGAGTTAGATCAGTATGACTTTGAACTTAAGCCAGTCAAAGGGAAGTACAATGTAGTTGCGGACGCTCTAATTAAAAGAGCTGATTACTTTGGAGCAATAGTTCACTATTTGGACATAGGGAGGGACCTGCAACACAAATTTAGAGAAGCGTATGTGCAACATCCTATCTATAGTGACCTCCTCAGGAGAGTTAAGGAGGCCCCAGTGTCCGAACCAGACTACAACACTAGTATTCGAGAAGACTAATATAGTTGACCGTTTGTGTGTTCCTAACAGCGAGGAGATCCGTAGTTTGATCTTAGGGGAATGCCACGGCACAGAGGGACACTTTGGTTGGCAAAAGACACTAGGCCAACCTCATGCGCACATATATATGGCCGGGTATGAAGGCCGACTGCATGGAGTATGTACGCAATTGTAAAGTCTGTCAGACAAATAAGACTACTACGCGAGCCCTTCTTGGTCTTCTCAGACCCTTGCCTATTCCTGACAGACTCGGAGATTTTGTGTCGATTGACTTTATGGATGCTGGGGTCAAGAGTAGGCATGGCAAGAGTCAAGTCATGGTTATATTGGATAGTTTTAGCAAGTATGCAGTTTTTATTCCTTTGCCTGTAGAAGCACGAACAGACTTAGTAGTTCGGAAGATCTTTGACCATTGGGTCAATGAACATGGTATACCGCTGTCAATAGTTAGTGACAGAGACACCAGGTTCACCAGTCAGAACTGGCAGGAACTGATGAAAGTTTATGGTTCAAAGTTACTGATCTCATCTGGCCGTCATCCTGAGACTAAGGGTCAGACTGAACAGATGAACAAGCTCCTGCAACAAGTTCTTAGAATGCACATTAGGCCCGATCAGATCAACTGGGACGAGATGCTTCAAAAGGTAGTTAGTGCATACAATAACAGCGTGCACTTAGCCACATGTCGCACTCCCAACGAAGTGCACAAGTCCTTTAGACCGCACATACCATTTGAGGGACTTAACCGGGATCAGATTCAGAGGCTGCCGCTCGGTACACGAGAGTTTGTGATACACCACGAGAAGGAGATATCTACCGTTGTAGATAACCTCAGGAAAGCCCAACACAAAATGATAGAGCAAGCTAATAAGCACCGTCGCCCCTCACAGTTTCAAGTAGGCGACTTAGTCTGGGTCAAGTCAAAAGAGTTCGCTCCTGAGGATAACATCTCGCAGAAGTTACTGCCTGCGTATCGAGGACTGTGGCCAGTCTTAGAAGTAAAGGGCGAAGAGGATGGACCGTCCTACACTATCGAGATTCCAGCACACCTCCACACCTACCCAGTGTTCCATGCGTCAAAACTATTGTCGTGGATCACTAGTAAATAGTTTCCATCACGGAGATCCATGATTCCTCTGGATATGGATGGAAAGTACGATATTGATGGCATAGTAGGTGAGGATGTGTTCAGGACAGGACGTAGAGGTCGTCCACAGAAACAGTTCAAAGTTAGATTTTCCTTTCAAGAGCCAGAAGACGACCGCTGGTTCACGCGAACAGAACTTCTAGAGACCGCTCCCGATATAGTCCGAGCCTACGAGAGAGATAAGAATGGTAAAGTTCCTGCCTTAGACTGAAGTATTCTTGGAGGACCTCAAATTTAGGCCGGCGGGAGTGAAACGGTTTTCACCTTTTTGCAGTCTCTGATGCGGGCCCTACAGTTCAATTCCCAGACCTTACCTTACCCATGTACAGAAAGGAGTTGACCCCCAAGTGTTTGAACCCGTGACCAGTGTTTTGGTAGTTGGTTGTCATCTGTCGTAGGTCTGTGTAGTTGTAGGGGTTCGATCTGTAGGTCTGTCGAGTAGGGGTCATAGCTGAGTAGATGTCGTAGCTGTAGCCTTTCCGAAACATCAAGGTCGTAGCAGCTACAGTCCTAAGAGGTCAAGGTTGTAGCTGCTACAGTCCCGAAAGGCCAAGTCCACAAACTTCCGGAAGGTCCGGAAGTGGCCTTTCGAGAGTTTCTCACGCTTAGTTAGAGGCAAGTGGGCGAGTGGTGAGTCCAATTTCGCTTAGTCAGCGGTACCCAGTCCCAGTCTCACTTTGCACAGCCAGCAAGTACCATGAGGGACTGTGTGCACCATGGGCCCAGTGGAAAAGGGCTGACCAACGACTTACAGAAGTATAAATCAAGAGGCAGCGCCCAGCCATTCATTCATTCGCTGCATAAGCCATGCGGAAGCGCTGCCACAGCGCCTTTTGCGAGGTGGTCTGCAGGTCGCCTGAAGTCAAAGTGGGCTGAAGGGAGACAACGTAGCCATAGTCAGTAGTAGTAGAGCAGCCATAGCCGCTGTAGGAGGAAGATAGGCTGAAATGTGTGTGTGTGTAAGAGAGGGAAGCGTGTGGAGTATTCAGGGTGATCCGGAGTGGAGTACGTGCGAACGGTGGTGTTGGACACACTGACGAGAGTTGGATGTGCAGGCGCCGAAGCGCCATAATTTGTTGAAGCGATTTTGCATCTGAACTGTGTTCTCGTTTTCCATATCTCTGAGCTTTGAGTGGGCGTGCTGCGCCAGTGTGAATCGCCATCTGTTTGCATGTTTGCGAAGTGGAAAAGAAAGCGAGTCTGATTGCAGTGACCTTTGGCCCCTATTTCTGGCCTTTTGACCGAAAGTGAGGACCCTTGCCTGCAACGGGGTGCCCATGAACTGAGTTTATTGCAATTTGCCTTAATAGACAATGACCCATGACCACACCATGGCTGCTTGTAATTCTGTCATGGAAGAGGTCTCTTAGTCTTGTGAACATATAGTTGCATGCATTAAAAAGTTGGTGAAAAATGTTGTTTCCTCCCCACTCAGGTGTGTCATCAAACACAGAGTCTTCCCCCCTCTCCCCCCCCCAAAAAAAAAAACACACAGAGTCAGACTGCTATACTCAGAATTACGAGCACATCAGATAGATCAAATACGGTAAGCAAGACACAAAAACCAAGATTCTGTTAACTGTCTGGAGTTGTGGCTGTGGAGAAAGCATTTAGACCTTAAGATGGTTTGTGATCTCCTGCTCGTACTGTTCCAGTGAATGCGGCATCGATTTCCATTCATTTAAAAAATTATCGACACTCATGGCAGCAAGGTTTTTGAAGGCCGCATACTTCATCTCAAGAATACGAGGACCCATAAGGCTTTCCTGAAGAATGCTCTCAATTCTACTCCGAGCTGCAATCGATACCTCATCGCTCCTCCCAACAGTCTTGATGTCCAGTTGTTCATAAGTGTCTGATAAAACCGCTATCCGTGTTTGGACATCCTCAATCCCATGAATGTTCCGTAAGATGGAATCAAATACATCCAGCACCTGTTCAACATGTGCGTTGCCCAGACAGGGGACTATTAGTGCTCAACTAGGTCGACTTCATTCACATGCCAAAGTTGATCAGAGTGTTTCCTACATATTAGAAGCCTGAATGCAATTTTTCTCATGCGGAATTCTGCCACAAAGCGAAGTATGTAAGGTTGGAAAGTGAGAGAAAAGGGGCTAGTGTATCACTGTGTATGTGATTGAGAAACGACAAAAAAGGGCTGAAGTGTGCCTTGTGGAAATAGCTGGATCCTGCCCCTGGAACAAATGGACCGCTTGAATGTGTGTGGTTGAAAAAATTAAAAAATGTTAAGGAGGAAAATAGAATCGTGACAAGCAATGGCCAAGCTGCTCCCTTACATGCCAGAGACAATTGATGGGCACCAGACTGTACCTGCCCGACACCAGCCACCAAGTATACCCAGAGAGAGAGAGAGAGAGAGAGAGAGAGAGAGAGAGAGAGAGAGAGAGAGAGAGAGAGAGAGAGAGAGAGAGAGAGAGAGAGAGAGATGTAATGACCCACCAAAACACAGACTGAAAACACTGCTGATTTCTGAGTTCTACTGCTGGAATGGATGCCTTGCTGAGATTCCCACATTATGCTGAGTTTTCTAAGTCTGTGTGTGTGTGTGTGCTTGATGGTCTGCGTGCCTGTCTGAGTGCTCGTCGGTCTGAGTGTGTGTGTGACCCCATAGGGGTACTTGCTTGTTTGAAGGCCCTTAGGGCCGGTACTTACCTGTACCCGTGACATTGAGGGTTGCAAGGGGGTGGGGGGAACATACTTAAGTCGCGGGCTGCGAGGCCCACGACACTTAGGGCAGCGGAAAAAACATTCAAGTAGCAGGTAGGCCAGTACCAGACCAAGCAGCAGTAGATGTGCCAGGTACTCAAGGCCGAGCAGAAGAAGACAAGTGTTGGCGTTTTTAGAGGCCCAGTAGTTGTAGGCTAGGACCGCTAGGTCTAGGCGGGTACCAGTCCAACCAGTCTTAGTCTAGGGCCTGTACGGGCAATATCAGAGTCTGCAATGACGTTTCACTCCGAAAGGGAGGAGGTACCGGCTGCTTAGGAGGCCGAGAGGCCTGGAAGTCACCGCCCAAGAGGCAAGTAGGCCGCCATATCTTCGGGCTGAGCCAAGAGCTCAGCCTCATTCTTCGGTGCACAAGTTTGGCGACACACTGCTTGGAGCATTGGGTGGAAGAGCGCTGGGCACTTCAGCGCTGCTGGGAAGAAGGACACCGGGAGCTCCCACCTCGGCTCTGGTGGACCTCTGCCGGAAGGAGAAGGATGGAGAAGAGGACTGAGGAGGAGACTGGCGAGGTACCTACCTGGCTATGGTGGACACCATCTTCATCACCTTCTTAGGCGCTACATCTGGAAGGCCCCAGTTGGGGTTGCGCCGCTCCAAGAAGGCTTCAAGGCTGAGTCAGGCATGTCTGCAATGACTTGTTGATTCTGCAGCCAGCAGCCCGTCGAACTGAGGCTGTAACATAGGTAGGACAGATTCGAAATTTTGTTTCTACTATGTACTAACCGGTAAACCAGCGTGTGGAGAAATACGTGAGGGGCATATCTGCAAATTTGTAAAAACTAACAGACCCGCACTAATCCTATTTCCCTATAGTCACCGTAACTGCGAATAACGGGCTCGGGCTACCACACGGACAGACAGGCCTAAGGGCCTACACTGATAGACTGGTCCTATAGCCTATAGCCGGGCAGGGAGTGGCCCTAGAGGACGAAACAGAAACGGTACCGGTCGGTCCAGTAGGTCTGGTCTAGGTCAAGTCTAGGTTAGAGTAGATCTATTAATAGACTGAGGAAGGTTGTTCAGACCTTTTGGCAGTTGACATTTTGAAGATCGCGATGGCACAACGAGTGAACTGGAGTGGTGAAAGCTTCAGCATTGAGAAAGACAAACATAGGCAGACCCTGGAAGCGTCGGCCATAGCTGGGTCCTTCGGTGTTCCCTGGTAGCACGTGGGGCTGCTCAGAGGTCTGGGCTATCTAAGGTCTGCTGGGAGGTCGATAAGTGGTGCCTTGAGGAACCCTCCTCAAGAGTAGGGTTCAAGGTGGTGGCGCTGCAGCTTACATCCACAAAGATCTCCTTTGTCGGGAAAGGTGGTGCTGCTGAAAATCTTCATCAGGGAAGTTATTCAGCACTTCATCTTCATCAGAGACTCTGGTGCTGGTCTTCTTCTTCATCCTCTGAGAGGCGCTTGGCCTCAGGTGCCTGTTTCAAGTTGGCACTTCCCTCTGGAGGCAGTATCTGGGTGGCGCTGGTTGTTTCAGGGGTTCTGGGGTAGTAGATAGCGGTTACTCTGGGTTGGGAGAGAAGCGCTGCTCATTCCTGAGCGACACACCATGCTTCTGAGACAATTCAGGCAAAATGATTCTCTGAGTTTAACAAATAGTGTAATGACCCGCCAAAAACACAGACTGAGAACAGTGCTGATTTCTGGGATTTGCCACTGGAATGAATGCCTTGCTGTGATTCCCGCATTCTGCTGTGGTTTCCAAGTCTGTGTGTGTGTGCGTGCCTGCTGGCTTGCATGCCTGTCTGAGTGCTTGTCGGTTGAGTGTGTGTGTGACCCGCAAGGGTACTTGTTGGTTGCAAGGCCCCGCAGGGCCGGTACTTACCTATGGCTGTGACTTTGAGGGTTGCAGGGGGGTAAACACTTAAGTAGCGGGGGTAGGCCCGCGACACTTAGAGCAGCGGGGAAAAACACTCAAGTAGCAGGTAGGCCGGTACCACTCGAGTAGTGGTAGGAGTGTCAGGTACTGGAGGCCGAGCAGAAGAAGACAAAAAGTTGGCATTTTTAGAGGCCCAGTAGCGGTAGGATAGAGGTAGACCGGTACCAGTCCAAGTAGCCCGGGTCTAGGGCCTGTCCAGAGGTTAGCAGAGCCTGCAATGATGTTTCCCTCCGAAAGGGAGGAGGTACCGGTTGCTGGGAGGCTGCTCGGCCTAGGAAGTCACCGCCCAGGAGGCNGAGCCTGCAATGATGTTTCCCTCCGAAAGGGAGGAGGTACCGGTTGCTGGGAGGCTGCTCGGCCTAGGAAGTCACCGCCCAGGAGGCCAGTAGGCTGCTATATCTTTCGGAGGAGCAAGTAGCTCCTCCTCATTGGCGGTATGCAAGGATTGGCGACATGCTGCTGGAGCGCAGCGCTGGCTGATACAGCGCTGCTTGGAGGTGAAGGGCAGCTGGCGCTCAGCCTGGCTATGGCGAGCAGCCCAGCTTGAGGAGGAGGAAGAAGGGGGCTAAGGAGGAGAGTGGCGAGGCACCTACCTGGCTATGGTGGACACCGTCTTCATCACCTTGTTGGGCGCTGCATCTGGAAGGCCCCAGTTGGGGTAGTGCCGCACCAAGGAAGCTCGAAGCAGAGTCAGGCATGGCGGACCAGTTATGGGACAAGGCGAGTTGGAGGAGTTGAGGAGACAAATTGATGACATGATCGACCGTGGATGGATTAGGCCTAGTGAGTCCGAGTTCGGTGCACCTGGCCTGTTTGTGCCAAAGAAAGGAGGCAAACTCCGGATGTGTATTGACTATCGTGGCCTCAATCGAATCACCAGAAAGAATGCTTACCCTTTGCCTCGCATAGATGATCTGCTAGATGCGGCAGGTGGGTGCAAGGTCTTCTCCAAGATCGACCTCAAGTCTGGTTACCACTAGATTGAAGTTGATCCGAGCGACCAACACAAAACAACATTCAAGAGATGCGATGGGCTGTACGAATTCATCGTTATGCCCTTCAGTCTTACGAATGCACCAGCCGCATTTCAGTGCCTCATGGACAAGGTTCTTCGCCATCAGCTCAACAGGTTTGTTGTTGTTTACCTCGATCACATCCTGATTTTCAGCAAGTCCATGGAAGAGCACGCCAAACACCTTGAGGAAGTTTTGCAGGTGCTCAAGGAGGCACAACTGCACCTCAACTTAGAGAAATCTGAGTTTGGAAGGGACAGCGTCATCTATCTTGGGCACCGGTTGTCTGCAAACGAACTTGAGCCGGAGGCAACCAAGGTTGAGGTCATCCGAAAGTGGCCTCAACCAGCGAACGTACGCGAACTGCATTCTTTTCTTCGTTTGACCTCATATTACCGGAAGTTTGTGCCCAAATTTTATGTCATTGCTCACCCACTCTCGAGACTAACAAGTAAGAATGTTGCCTATGCGTGGTGTGAGAAATGTGAGACTGCGTTCCAAGCCTTGAAAGAGGAATTGGTGAGTCATCCTGTGCTCCGCATTGCATCTCCTAACCTCACATTCGTAGTCACTACGGACGCGAGCCAGTTTGGGATTGGTGCAGTGCTGCAACAAGATGATGGTGATGGCCTGCGCCCGCTTGAGTATTACAGCAAACGCATGCCCAACCACAAGGTAGCTACCTCCACGTATATGTGTGAGTTCTACGCCTTGTGCGAGGCGCTTACACATTGGAAGCACTACCTCTTGGGTCGACACTTCAAGGTCTACTCAGATCATCAGACCTTGCAGTGGATTCGAACACAAACTGATCTCTCTCCTACACTGACCCGCTGGTTGCATGACATTGCTGTCTATAACTTTGAGTTGAAACACAAGAAAGACTGTTATAACCGAGTTGTTGATGCTCTGTCCCGCCATCCTGAGTTCTTGACTTGCCTTGTGGGTTCGTATGACCTCCGAAGGAAACTGAAGGAGGATCTGGCTGAACACACCGCCAAGGATCCGGACCTTAGTCCCATCCTTGAGCAGCTCAAGGCTGACCCTAACAGTCAGCCTGATTTTCATGAGTGCGAGGGTCTTGTATTCCACCGGTATGGGAAGTTTGATCGTTTGTGTGTACCCAACCATGCGCCTCTCCGGACTCATTTCTTGGATTTGGCACATGGTCGGAGTGGACACTTCGGCTTTGAAAAGACTTATGGAAGCCTTTTGCAACAGTTTGATTGGCCGGGAATAAAGGGATCTGCTCAGAAGTTTATTGCTGAATGTCAAGTCTGTCAAAGAACCAAGGTCCATAGGCATAAGCCTTATGGCCTGCTGAGACCTCTCCCCATTCCTGATGGACCCGGTGAGTCGATTACCATCGACTTCACGGACATGGGAAAGGTGAGTGAGGCAGGGAATTCACAAGTCATGGTCATTGTGAACCGTTTTTCCAAATTTCTGAACTTGATTCCTTTCCCTCCCCATGCCCCAACTGAGCTTGTCATCGAAGAATTTCATCAGCAGTATATTCTGCAGTTTGATCGGGACACCCGATTTATTAGCAAAGATTGGAAGGACTTCACTTCTCAGATCTACGACATTAAACTCAACAAGACTTCTGGTCGACACCTCGAAGCCAATGGATTGGCTGAGGAAATCAATCAGACTGTCATCCAACTACTTCGCACGTTAATTGTTCCAGATCAGAACACATGGGACAAAGAGTTACACAAAGTGAAGGGGTTGTACAACAACTCCAGTCACTCTGCAACGGGTGTGACACCGAATCAGCTGCAATACGGATGGCAGTTGCGCAATCCTCTCTCCTATCTGTTCCCTGAACGGTCACCTGGTCCGACGCCCGGCATGCCTCGCTACAATGCCAAGTATGTACACTTGCTCAAAGCTGCTATCGCAGCAATGAACAAGCGTCAGCATGCCATGATCAAACATGCTAACAAGTCGCGCAAAGAAGGGACCTTCGAAGTAGGAAGTTGTGTCTGGTTTAAAATGTCTGAGTTTTCTGACGAAGAGGGCATATCACGAAAGCTTCTTCCAGTGTACTATGGCCCTTGGCAGGTTCTGAAGGTGATTGGGGATGATTTTGGTCCTTCGTATGTGATTGACGTGCCTCCTCATCTGCGCACGTATCCGGTCTTTCACGAATCCAAACTGTTTTCACACATCAATGAGAAGAGATTAACAAATTATGGAATTATAAAACGAAGAAGACAACGTGAGCTTTAGTTTCATGGCGCCGTCATCCCCTTCATCGTCAATCTCAGCTTCACACCAGCCGAGACAAACTCAATCCTTCCACGCACTCGCCACTCAGATTGAGGCATAACTTCCTCCTTTCTACGTTAATTTATACTAATTATTTACCTGTGAGAACTCCACTTGTACCAGGTACCAAGCTAAGTAACTCAAAACACGTTTACACTTCGAAGCACCATACTCAAGTACCACAGCCCCATTCACGAAATCGTCCACGCAGTTACCGTCAGGGTATCCAGAGATTGGATCCTGTATTGCGCTGCTGTGAAGGCAGTCGTAACATACTTCATCGTACGAGGTAATGTGCGTGCTTGATTCCGGAAGGAGTTATATCCTCCTGCGCCAAAAGCAGGACTGAAGTTCACGGAGATATCCGACAAAATTTTAACCGCCAAGGTAGTACCAGTTACCACCGCGTGGTGTAGTCTACAGATAAAACAAAGCCAGCCACGATCCTTGGGACATCACACTGTACGAGGACTCAGAAAAAATCATTGAGCATCAGTTAGTGCACGGTGCTGCCAAAAACCAGCCACGATCCGGCGGTAACGCACTGTCCGAGGTCGTCACTAGGAAAAATCCAACATTTTTATTAAACGCTCCAGCTTCCCCCATAGTGGTATGGGGTCCCTCCGTTGCATCCACTCTAAGCCTGCAATTGCAATTTCCGCAGGGTAGGCGTGTTTCTGGAGTTCCTCAGCCAAGGATAAAACCGCACAGCAAATCAGGCCCTCGTTGTTGCAGTTCAATGAGATCCTAAGGACGGTTTTAGCCACTGTGGCATATTTAGCAATTTTCGGGCCAAAAGATGAAAAGTCTTTAAAGGTACGTAGTCGCAAGACACCCGAGGACCACATGGTTCCGACGTTTTTAAATTTATGAGCAGCAAGGACCACAATATCGCCGTTAGTCACAACGATTCTGGTTTCCAAAAAATCAAGAATGCCGATCCCGGGGTCTGTTCGTTCCAAGGTTAACTCAGCGGGGTAACACGCAGAGATCCTGTCAAGTCTTTCCTCTATTTTTTTCTCCCCTTCTGGGTCCTTGATGTGGAAGAAGGAAAAGAGAAGGAGATCGTTTATGTACCGTTTCCCTGATATGAGCCTGGCATCCGTCCCAAGGGACCGAATGAACTTGGACTCAGCAAACATACACATGATACAAGCCAGTGGAGGGCTTGCCCGGCCTCCCATAGGGAGACCTTTCTTCTGCCTTAGGATACAGTCGGAAACAAGAAAAAAGGTGTTTTGTAATTGAAAGTTAGTTAGGGAAATCAGTTTGTTGAGCCTGAGAGACTTCCACCCCGCTTCCCCATGTGATTTCCCGAACGTTACTAACTTCTTCCGACTGTTGAATCTGAACCACTTTATACCTCGTTCTGCAAACATACTAACCACCCATTCGACAGCGAGGCGAATCTCATGGTGCGGTAATTGTGTGAATATTTCTTTGATGAGACTTTCCCTTCCGAGATCCTATGATACCTCGTCTTATCGATGGCGGTCATGAGATAGACAGAATTGTTTCCCACGAGGGAAGAGGGAGGAAAAGACAGTACAAGGCTCACTTTCTCTATCACCCGTTGACCGAATTCTTCTGGATCGACCGAAAAGAGTTGTTAAAGAATGCTCCCCCTGTTGTGAACGCTTATGAACGACAGATCGCTGATGGACAGACTGCTAAGTTTTCTGCAAAACTCACTCCCTACGGTCTTACTAAATCCCTTTTTTTGATCTACGCCTATGATGCATTCTGTACTGACTCTGAATGAGTTACTCGCTCGAAGGGACCTCGCTCTTGAGAGGGGGGTAGTGTAATGACCCGCCAAAAACACAGACTGAGAACACTGCTGATTTTTGGGATTTGCCACTAGAATGATTGCCTTGCTGTGATTCCCACATTCTGCTGTGGTTTCCAAGTCTGTGTGTGTGTGCGTGCCTACTGGTTTGCATGCTTGTCGGAGTGCTTGTCGGTTGAGTGTGTGTGTGACCCGCAAGGGTACTTGTTGGTTGCAAGGCCCCGCAGGGCCGGTACTTACCTATGGCCGTGACTTTGAGGGTTGCAGGGCGGTAAACACTGAAGTAGCGGGGGTAGGCCCGTGACACTTAGAGCAGCGGGGAAAAACGGTCAAGTAGCAGGTAGGCCGGTACCAGTCGAATAGTGGTAGGAGTGTCAGGTACTGGAGGCCGAGCAGAAGACGACAAAAAGTTGGCATTTTTAGAGGCCCAGTAGCGGTAGGATAGAGGTAGGCCGGTACCAGTCCAAGTAGCCTAGGTCTAGGGCCTGTCCGATGGTTAGCAGAGCCTGCAATGATGTTTCCCTCCGAAAGGGAGGAGGTACCGGTTGCTGGGAGGCTGCTCGGCCTAGGAAGTCACCGCCCAGGAGGCCAGTAGGCCGCTATATCTTTCAGAGGAGCAAGTAGCTCCTCCTCATTTGCGGTATGCAAGGATTGGCGACATGTTGCTGGAGCGCAGCGCTGGCTGATACGGCGCTGCTTGGAGGTGAAGGGCAGTTGGCGCTCAGCCTGGCTATGGCGAGCAGCCCAGCTTGAGGAGGAGGAAGAAGGGGGGCTAAGGAGGAGAGTGGTGAGACACCTACCTGGCTATGGTGGACACCGTCTTCATCACCTTGTTGGGTGTTGCATCTGGAAGGCCCCAGTTGGGGTAGTGTCGCACCAAGGAAGCTCGAAGCAGAGTCAGCCATGGCGGACCAGTCAACAGCATCATAGCTGCTTTGGGTTGTCCTTTGGACAGGAGTGCAGCACCATAGCTGCTTTGGGTTGTCCTTTGGACAGGAAGGCAGAGCCCTCAGTAGTCCGCCATAGCCTTTGCATGAGAGAGGAGGCAGAAGGAGGGAAGCCATGGCTATGGTGGACTTGTTGTTGTTGTTCTTGTTGTTGTTGAGTTAGCAGTAAGAGGGAACTTCGGATATTGATTCTGGTTCATCCATTCACTGCTATTATTATTATTGGGAGAAGAATAAGATTGGCGAAGTGAAGGAGGAGGAGAAAGGTGGAGAGAGAAGGGGGAAATGGTCATGGGTTTTGTTGGTGCATATCTTCTTCTTCTTCTTCTTCTTCTTCTTCTTCTCCTTCTTCTTTTTCTCTCCTCTGGTCTCTATCTCTTTGCAAGTGCTTTCATTTCTTTCGCAATTGGGTGGCATTGTCTTTCATTGTGAATTTGCACTTTGGAAATGACCAGGATCGTAACAATAGTGTGGATACTGTGTGAGAACTATCTTTGCTTCATTCTTTTCTGGACGTGGTCTACTTGACTTGCCTTTGTGACTGGTTGTCGGGATTCAATGGAGCGAATTGCACTTTCAATGTGTTCTATCATATCGCATGGTCAAGTTTTCTGATGTGTCTTTTTCTCTCTATGGGGTGTGATACTCCTATCCTCTCCCCTTTCTTTTGTGTTTGTATGGGCATGCATATAAGTCTATGTGAGCGAGTGTTGGTTTTCTGACAACAAGCAACCAGGTTCATAACAGTTTGGTATCAGAGCTATTGGACCCAGTCAGTGACACAGAGATGAGTTGGAGCAACTATCATCATCTAGCGACACACTGGAGTTGAATCTCATGGCGATTTGTCATCTTCTGTGTTGGCAACAGTGAGGGTGGTAGTGACAAGTGTGTGGCGAGAATAATTGGACAGAGGGTGACTCACTTCTGCTCAGGAGAGTACTGAAGTGAGTGACGATTATCACTCAGAGGCTTGGGAGGCTGTGAGAAGACTATTCTTAGCCTAGCGATTCATCTGGGACTGACGATTTGCAAGGAAGTGATCCACAACGATTTTTTCCTTTCATCAGAGTGTTGCGATTTGGGATTGGATCGGGATCCCCAATTCCCAAGCAGGGCAAGGAAGGTTGGAGCAGCGCTGCACTGAGTTTCTCAGTTATTGGCATTTGGGAGACCAGATTTACTGAATCCAATTGGGGTTCAAGCGCCACAGGATGTCCTACAAGATCACCAAGTTTCAGAGAATTTTGTACGTGGGAACAGTGGGGATAGTATGGAGAAGAAACTGGCGAGATGGGTCTGAGGAGACAGCCATAGCCAAGTTCTCATCATCCCCTGTTGAGAAGTATCTGAAGTAAGTGCGTTCCTTACTCTACTCTGGCGATTCTAGGGCTATTTTTAGATTAGCGAATTTTGGCCTATCCGTCTGTAGACAGTTGAAAATCGAATTTATGACTGCATAGCCACTTTCTCTCCCCCATCTTCTCTGACTTCTATTAACCTTGTTTGACCCTTGCTCTAACTCAAACTTCATATGGGATTGCGTTACAGTATTGCGATTCACTTTGTGTTGTGAATTGGATTGTTCAGGGCCATATTGTTAGCGATAATGGACTTGTGAATTTTGCACTGCCATAGCTGGAGCGTGGTCAATCTATGGTTTGTCATAACTTTAGTTCTGTCCGTCAGAATTCATGTTTGTCTGACCCTGGTAAATCGCAATTTAGTATTTGTTATGTGTCTGAAATCGCAAGGTCAGATTTGATGCTTTGAGTCTGTCACAGTGAAATTTGTACTTCGCTATACCCCAAGTATGGCATACAAGTCATCAAGTGGCAAAGTGAGTAGGGGAAATGTAAGAATGGACTATTCAGTAAATCGTTACATCTTGGTCATTTCTGGGTATTTGTCTGTCGCTACCTGTCACTCTGTCTAACTTCTAATCAATACTAATTAGTCCAAGACTGCATCCTGTAAATTATTGACATAGGATTTGAAGTAATTGCACTCAATTGGGGTGTCAGGGATGTGAATGGGAAATCGTGAAATGTTTTTTGTTGGGAATGCCCTAATCTGACGCTTGAGCCTCAAGCTGTCTGCAGAGACTGAGCGCTTGTTTGCTTATACTAACCATCTTCTCCTTCCTGTCAGGTAACAGTGATTGGGTGAGTACTGAAGAGAAACCCCAATCCCTGTGGACCTCCTTTCTGTCTTCTAATTTTCTTTTGTTTGTATTGTGGATTATGTAAACATGTATGGGGCAGAGAAGGCCGAAGCTTCTTAACCATGTCTGCAGAGACTGAGCGCTTGTTTGCTCATACTAACCAACTTCTCCTTCCAGTCAGGTGACAATGATTGGGTGAGTACTGAAGAGAAACCCCAATCCTTGTTGACCTCCTTTCTGTCTTCTTATTTTCTTTTGTTTGTATTGTGGATTATGTAAACATGTTTGGGGCAGAGAAGGCCGAAGCTTCTTAACCAAATCCTGAGCCCCCTCTTTCAGAACTTGATGCAGCCCTACTTGTCGAAGAGACTGCACTCCGGAAGCATGCAGAAGCAGTGGAAGCTCTGAAGGAGGAGAAGAGGCGCAAAGAGGAGGCCTCACAAAGGAGGTCAGGTGGATCCTTCTCCTGGCGGATTTAGGAAGGTCAAGGTGAGTGGGACATCCAATCAATACAATAAGGATATTGTTGAGTTCGTCCTCTTGCAGGATGACTTCAACAAATCCTATTTGACTAAGAGGGATAAACGGGTAACCAGCTTGGAGAATCAACAATCCGAGTTGTCTAGCAAGCTTGATAAGATATCTCTCAAACTTGATCAGCTCATCGCCCACCTTCCTACACCTCTGAAGATCTTCACTCCTCCTTGGATTCCCAAACATGGATCGCAACAGAGTCCCCAATGCTCCCCAACCTCTACATCCCAATCAACATACACTTCACAACCTTCAGGTCCATTTGACTTTCAACGGCGCAAGCTGACCCTTCCACGATGTTTTTTGGGGAGGACCCCAAGGTGGATGTTTCAGATTAGGTCACTGCACAGATAACCTACCTGAGTGGGTTCAAATGTGACGAGGATGTGAAGGTCAGCACAATCCTTGCTCGCATGGAGAGGACTTTACTGAAATGGTGCACATCCACCTCCAACAAGCAAGGATTGGTGATGTCTGAATGGGCACAAAGGCTGGGGGTGAGTGGTTTTCTGCAGGCACTGAATGACAAATTTGCAGACAAGGAGCAGACCAGGAAAGCAGCACACAAAATTGTCTGCTTGGGCCAAAAAAAATGAGACGGCTCCTTGTCTAAGTTGTACTCTACCTTTGAGAGGCTGACAACGACTCTTGGGTTGGAAATGAGTGAGCAGGATCAACTAATTCATTTCCTTACAGCAACGCCTGGAGACTACCAACTTGCATTGTTCTCTCAGGGCCATAAGGACTGGAGGTTCTTTGGCAAAGCAGTCCTAGACTTGGAGTCCGAACTCAATGTTCAAGAAGCCCCTTCTAAAGGAAGGAAGAGACCCTCCTCAAAGGGCAGGAGAAAGAGGAAGGGTGCTCTCTTTGCTGCAGCCTCAAGTTCATAAGATGAGGCAGCTTCTCATAGTGGAAACCCTCCATCTGAGACTCCCTCATCCTCTGCTGCAGATCCAGTTGTTCTTGCCCTGGCTGATGCTCTTATGGAACTAACAAAGGGAAAAATCCCGACCGAAAGAGCACCAACCAGCAGCAAGGGGAAATGAAAAGGACGTGCCTCTTCCCCTGCGACCAAGAGAGTTTCATTGCCACGAGACATCCAATGGCCAGCTGACCCCTTTGCATGAACTCAGGATCCAGGAGGGAGTATGGAGGAAGAGGAAGGACAAGGGAGTCTGCCTGAGGTGTGAGGGGGACCATTATCTGAAGGATTGTCCCGACATGCCTCGCAGACCTTCAGGCTCTAGTTCAAAAACTAGACTGAAGAGAGGTGGAGCATAAGCTCCTTCCACCCGTGATGATTCATCTCTTGATGAAGTTGAATCTTCACCCTCTCTAGCGAATTATTTTCTTGTAGTTGCAGCATCAGAGTCCTTCACTTATAAGGACACTGATCTTGATGAGACGTGGGAGGAGGATGAATTGCAGGTCCTTGCTGATCTTTTCCAGTCTTTGCAGGAGAAGAAAAAACACAGACCGGATCTCATCCTGCTTCGACGCTTTATCCTAGCCTCCTAGGAGCCAGGTTCAAAGGGTCACTAGATTGTGGGGCTACAAACAACTTTATGTCTCCCAAGACAGTCAGTAGGCTGCACTTGGATCAAAGACTGGTAAAGTTGCAGCAGCCGATTGAGGTTCGCATTGGCGACTCATCTACTGTCAGGATCACTACTGTTGTTAAAGGCTTACCGATGGTCTTTGACAAACAGGGAGAAATCATGCAGAGCTTGAATTTCTATGTGTTTCCTAACTTGCCTTTTAACCTTGTCTTCTCACTACAATGGCTTGAGGCCACCAACCCCATGATCAACTGGCAGATCCCTAAGGTTGAGTTGCCTGATCGGCGAGGGAAATACCAACCTTGTATGATCGCCGATGAATACCACCCGATCAGCAGCTGCTATTGCATGAGAGCACATGAGTTCTTTCAATTCTCGCGCTATACTGACCATACTCGTATGTTTGTAGCTTATATAAACAGACTGATGTGGAGACTGCTCCCTGTCCCTCTCAAATTCAACAAGTGACTGACCGGTTCTCAAACCTTATGCAGAAGCCTACTGAACTTGTCCACAGGGAGACCAAGCATAAGATCGAGCTCCTACCTGACACGGTCCCTCCCAAGGGCTGGGTGTATAGGATGTCCCCTGTTGAACTTGAGGAGCTCAGAAAACAGTTAGAGACCCTGACCAACGATGGTTGGATACGTCCCAATACATCTGAATTTGGGGCACCAGTTCTCTTTGTTCCAAAGGGAAATGGTGAGTTCATAATATGTGTGGACTACAGAGAACTCAATAAGATCACGAGGAAGTCTACTAAACCTCTTCCTCGGATTGATGATTTGTTGGATATGGTGCAGAGCTGCACTATTTTCATTAAGATCGACCTCAAATCTGGCTATCACCAGATTGAGATGGTTGAAGGAGATCTCCATAAGACAACCTTCAAGACCAGATATGGTACCTATGAGTTCCTGGTCATGCCATTCGGTCTTTGCAATGCCCCTAACACTTTCAGATTGAGATACTTTGCATCCTCAGGGCTTACCTGGACAAGTTTATAGTTGTCTACTTGAATCATATCCTGGTATTCAGTCGAACTATCCAGAAGCATCCTCAACATCTGGCTCTAATCCTCCAGGTCTTATATGATAACCAGTACAAAATCAACAGCAAGAAGTCCTCTTTTGAGTGAACTTTGTTGTTTGTCTGGGTCATATCATTTATGGAGAGGGGTTAGTTCCTTAAGCAACAAAAGTTGCTGCTATTCAGGACTGGCTGCAACCTTTAGCAGTCTGTGATGTTCAGTCTCTCGTGGGTCTTTCTTCTTACTACAGGAGGTTCGTCACTAACTTCTCTTTTATCGCAGCTTCTCTGACTTACCTCACCAAGAAAGACACTCCCTTTCTTTGGACATCAGATTGTCAGGAGGCATTTACACGTCTCAAGGAGGTCTTGATTCGTGCCCCTGTACTGAAGCTACGTGATCCTACCTTGCCTTTTGTGCTAACCACTGATGCTAGTCAGTATGGTGTAGGAGCGGTACTTCGGCAGGACAGTGGGAATGATATGTTATCTGTCGAGTACATGAGCAAAAAGATCAAAACCAAGAAGCTGCAGAACTCTACCTATGAGAAGGAGCTTCATGCCCTTGTGTCAGCGCTCAAGCATTGGAAACACTTGCTCCTGGGAAGGCACTTCAATATTTTTTCTGATCACTCCAACCTTCAGTGGATGAAATCCCAGGGAGAGTTGAATGACAAGCTTGCCCGCTATATTCAGTTCATTGGCATGTTTGACTTTGAACTGAAACACAAGAAGGGATGCTATAATCAAGTAGCAATGCCCTTTCTCGTAGACCTGACGCTCCCTTCCTCATCTACTTCACTCATTCCTTTGGGGAGAAGACCTGTCGGACCATTGTTCGTTTGCTGCCATGACCGATCGTGAGGAATCTGCAGGCTGATCCTACGTCTGAACCCGGATATACTCTGGTTTCATATTTGTTGTAAACTTGCAGCAAAGGTGAGGAATGTTTGTGCAATACCCAAGATCGCAAGCTGAGAACACTTTTTATGTCAGAGTGTCATGATGCTCGTGGTTATTTCGGGGCCCTCAAATCCTATACGACCCTATCAGAGAGGTTTTTTTCGAAAGATATGAGGAGTGACCTGGTCCACTATGTTGAAAACTGTGAGTTATGTCAAAGGAATAAGGTCGTATGCAGACCTCCCCTTGGCCTACTCAAACCACTTCTCATCCTTGAGGCACCTACACAATCAGTGGCTATTGACTTTACTGATTTGGGGAGGACCACTCCCCGTGGTATGCGTCAGACTATGGTTTGTGTGGATAGGTTTTCCAAATATGCACAATTCATCCCTTTGCCAGGAGAAGTCAGAGTCCCTCCCATGCAAGCGGCATTTGCCTACAGGCAGGTTACACATCATGGACCACCCACTTCCATCGTCAGTGATCGCGATCCCCGTTTTTGCAGCAATCAATGACAGTCCTATTGCAAGGACGACCTTCATTCACGCATGGATATGACATTTGATCATCATCTTGAAGCCAATGGAGATGTTGAAGTCATGAACCAGATCCTATTTCAATTGTTGTGTCCTGTGATCAGTCCAGATCAGCAGGAATGGGATCTGCACTCGGGTCGTGCACAGCTAGTTTACAACACATTTGTACACTCCTCCGCTAGTTTCACACCCTATCGGTTACACTGAGGTCGCGAACCGTGGCAGCCTCTCGATGACATCATCAACAATGTTACCCCTGCACTAACACCTGGAACTACGGAGTTCAGCATACGCTATCGAGTGGACATTGAGCGCGCCCCTGCCAACTTACTCAAAGCCCAAAAGGCTATGATTCAGTAGGCTAATAGGCACCGCAATCCTTCTACCATTCACACTGGTGATTGGGTTTGGGTGCTTAGTTCTGAACTATCACGAGAGGAGGACATTTCGCCAAAGTTGTTGCCACGATACATGGGTCCATGGTAGGTTTTGGATATAGTCCGGGCTGATCCTTTCGGACCATCATACGTCGTTGATGTCCCCTTGCATCTACAAACCTATCCGGTCTTCTATGCATCTAAGTTTTTGCCTTTTACACCAGCTGATGCATGTCCAAATAGACCCCCTCAATTCAATCCACTGATCCCTGGCAAGGGATATGAAGTGGAATGCATTGAGGATGAGATGGGCACAGATCTGCAGTATCTTGTGAAGTTTCTTGTACCAGCCTCACACCGAGGATCACTGATTTACTCGAAAGGAACTTCAGAAGACAGCAAAGTTTGTTGTCCTCTGATACTAGGCAATGAAAAAGGGACAAGCCCTTCGACACTCTGCTCGTCTACAGCCCTAGCTCGGAGGTCTTCGCTCCGAAGGAGGGTAGCCTGCGGCCCCGCCGAACCGAGGTTGTAACGTAGGTAAGACAGATTTGTTATTTTGTTTATACTATGTACTAATCGTGAAACCAGTGTGTGGGGAAATACGTGAAGGACATATCTGCAAATTTGTAAAAACTAACAGACCTGCACTAATAATATTTCCCTATAGTCACCCTAACTGCGAATAGTCGACTAGGGCTACCACACGGACAGACAGGCCTAGGGCCTACATTGATAGACTGGTCCTATAGCCTATAGCCGGACAGGGAGTGGCCCTAGAGGACGAAACTGAAACGGTACCGGTCGGTCTAGTAGGTCCGGTTTAGGTCGAGTCTAGGCTAGAGTAGATCTATTAATATATTGAGGAAGGTTGTTCAGGCCTTTTGGCGGTTGGCATTATGCAGATCGCGATGGTACAACGAGCGAACTGGAGTGGTGACAGCTTCAGCGTTGAGGAAGACAAACATAGCCAGACCCTGGAAGTGTCAGCTATAGCTGGGTCCTTCGCTGTTCCCTGGCAGCACGTGGGGCTGCTCCGAGGTCTGGGCTATCTAAGGTCTGTTGGGAGCTCGAGAAGTGGTGCCCTGCGGAACCCTCCTCAAGAGTAGGGTTCAAGGTGGTGGCGCTGCAGCCATAGCTGCAGCTTACATCCTCAGAGATCTCCTTTGTTAGGAAAGGTGGTGCTGCTGAAAATCTTCATCAGGGAAGTTATTCGACGCTTCATCTTCCTTAGAGACTATGGCGCTAGTCTTCTTCCTCATCCTCTGAGAGGCGCTTGGCCTCAAGGGCGTGTTTCAAGGTGGCACTTCCCTCTGGAGGTAGTATCTTGGTAGCGCTGGTTGTTTCAGGGGTTCTAGGGTAGTGGATAGCAGTTACTCTGGGTTGGGAGAGAAGCGCTGCTCATTCCTGAGCAGCACAGTATGTTTCTGAGACTATTATGGCAAAATGATTTTCGGAGTTTAACAGTGTGGATACTGTGTGAGAACTATCTTTGCTTCATTCTTTTCTGGATATGATCTACTGGACTTTCCTTTGTAACACGTTGTGGGGATTTTGTGGAGCGAATTGCACTTTCAGTGTGTTATGTCGTATCGCATGGTCAAGTTTTCCACTGTGTCTCTTTCTCTCCATGCGGTGTGATGCTCCTATCCTCTCCCCTTCCTTCTGTGTATGTATCGGCATGCATGGAAGTCTATGTGAGCGAGTGTTGGTCTTTTGACAACAAGCAACCAGGTTGATAACATGTCAGCCTAAACGGCAGCGACCCGAGCTGCTTTGTGTTGTCCTTTGCACAGCAGTGTGAGGCCCTAATAGTCAGCCATAACTTTGGCCTACATGAAGAGGAAGAGGAAGGGTGGTCATGTCTATGGTGGGCCTCATGATGTGCTTGCAGTAGAAGTGAGATTCAAACATTGATTCTGGTTCAGCCATTCAACATTATTATTTTTACTTATTGTTTGAATAAAAGGGGAGGAGAAAAGGAGAAGAAAAATGGTTGGTGAAGAAAAAGGGAATTCTCATTGGTCTTTGCTAGTGTACATTTTCCTCTTCTTCTTTCTTTCATCTTCTTCTTCTTTTTCTTTCCCTCTCTCTATCCTCTCGAGTTCATTCATTTTTTTTTTGCAATTGGACTTCTTCTTCTGATGAATGTGTACTTCGAAATTGGCCAGGATTGTAACATTGGTGTCAAAGCGGATTCTACTTGCTGGCAAGAGTTGACTTGCTACCCTAAGCCTAACCAAAGTGGTGGAGTGCGGCACTTAGGGTTAGGGCTGGTCCGATTGAACGAAAGTGGGGTAGCGTGGATTAGGGAAGCTGCCCCCACCTAGTAGGGTAGTGCAAGGTGCTATCGAGCTACTGACCCACGTGCGAAAGCTTTTACATGCAATTGTACAGGTAGGCCGGACGAGGGCGTTTGCTCATTCGCTGGAGTATAGGTACGCTTGGTTAACGCCAAGTGGACCCGAACGTTGTCCGTTCCCAAGGGCGCTGATCTCCTAGGTACGTACAAACGTCGGTCGACTAGAAAGGTCTCAACCAAATATAAAGCCCATAAAAAAATCCTAGTCCCTTTATATTTCTCTTATCACAAAATAAATAAAATCAATACATTTATTTATCAGACCCATACAAGATAAAATTTTGACTTGATGAGATGATCTTCCAAAGTTTTTCTTCCCAACCTGTATGACCCAAAAAAATTTATATCGCCGCTTTCAAGACGGAAGTTCGCTTATTGACAAAGAAATTAAGAATGGACAATCTAACATTTGACTTATAGGTTGACCCGTCAACACACCTATTAAACCCTGTCAGGAATGACTTCTGCAAGTAAATTTCACTGCTACCCTGCAGATCAACAAGTGATCTGGCTCCTAGCCAAAGTTTGAACTCTCAAGTTAACCTCACTTCCGCAACACATGAAATTGCTCGGAATCAGGGTATTTTCTAACGAATAAAATTTTGTTGATTCCTTTTATATTCTCGAGCAGTAATTACTTTTTCCATTCCCTGAATGATGAAATATCCATCTTCATGTTCAAGTTAAAAAAAATCTCAGTCCTCGCCTTCATAAGACAATAATTATTGATCGTTCGATGCCCAACCAGAGGCCTAATATTTTTTCTGCTCCCAGGTTCACCGTTTGTTTTGGCGAAAAAATTTCCTTCATTTCCATCAACTTACGCATGACATTCATTACTACACGTTTAATTACCCCTCAATGCATAAGCGTGATAGTGAGATCATCAAGGTATTCCGAATACTATCTATCCGGTTGATCCTATCTACAAAACACTTTTTTTTTTTTTTTTTTTTTTTTTTTTTTTTTTTTTTTTTTACCCTCGTAGAGTCATGTAGATATGACTCTATCATAGGGACACTCAACGCGGCACCTGAATACCATAAAAAAAAACGTGTCTAGTCAAGATAAAGTTGTCGGCCCCCTCAGCTTCAGTCTGGTCGAGTCGTGCAAACTCCTCGTCGTCAAAAGTCAAGATGGTAATGTGTCCGCCCCTCATTACTCGAACCATCTGCGTACCATAGAAGGAAGTCATCCGTGAGGCTAACCTCCAAACTATGGCGAGAAACAGTTGTCACAACCGAAAGAGGTGCGTAGTCGTAGTGTCCCTAATCCGAACGACGCCATTGCGTTCCCCGGATAGGGTAATTTTCACACTCACAATGACCGTGAAAAGCATTGGAGATTGCTCGCGCATAAAATTCATTCGGAAGTCGAACCACATTGGCATGAACATTTGCACACGAGTTAGGAAAGAATCCTCATTCTTCTTTGAGAAGACCAATGAAACCAACCCAACGAGTGGGTGCATCATTCTGAACAAATAAAAGTCGCTTCGCGCGCCAAATCAGCTCCTCGTTCAGTGTGTCGCGAATCAGCAAATAACTTGCCTGAGTGAGATCCCGCCATTCGCTGACCATCTGCACATCCGAAGGAAACGTCATTCTTGAAGATGTTCCTCGATCTCATACGTCTCACCTTCAAATGCGAAGACAGAAAAACGTTCAGAGCAAAAAATACTAAATTTATTCGCTCGACTTCGTCTCACATGATAAAGAAGATTGAAAGGACCTTGTTGATCATTCAACCATAACAAAATGTGGAGAAACATCCTTGTAATCTCAGGAGCGTCCTCCCTAAATGCATTCGCCTCATGAACTACAATGAGATTCATATCTCCGAAATCTCGTGTTGGATTAGGAGGCGCGGAATCATATCGCACGATATGTTGTCCGTGGGGAATAGTCGAATGATCACCGCTTTTGTAGACATCTGAACGACAAAGTAATAACCTTGTCAAAATAAAATTATATACACCAATCTCTTTACTCAACTCTCTTTTTCTCCGGACCGTGATTCTTGTATCACGGTCCTACCGCGAAGGTAGTGCCTACTTGCACTCCATCCAATAATATTAGGTACATGAACTGGCTGCTTTTGGCACTAGTTCCCCATATGTCAGTGGCACCTAAGGCGGCAACCCAAAAAGGAGCTAATTTCAGCCTTCCCCCCCTTGAAAGCATAAGAAAATGACTACCCTTAGCTATGGAACACACTACCTTTTAGAAAGTGGTCTAGGATACCCCTCCTCCTCGTTCGAACACATTGTTCAGATCTTTGAAGTTGGGCTGGCTCCACCGCAATACAGCATGGTATTCCCCCATTGAACGATCCACTCTGGGTCAATAACAGGGCCGACTCCTAAAGCAACGAGCCCCTGCCCCAAATACTTCCTAGAGAGAAAAATTCCCAGTTCCTAGGTGTAATCATTTTCCTATACTTTTCACCGGGGCTCAACTTAGACGAAAACAAAATAAGGTAGAGAAGAATTTTGAGATTGAGACTCTTTTAGACGGGTACAAAAAGGAAGGTCATTCGGGATAGAACGAGATATTCCTTTGGAAAATATCAAATCCTTTTTTTATTTCTCTTATCCTTCATTCGAAGTTTTATTTCTTCCTGCTCCCAATAACCTTTTTCTTTTCCAACGTGTTGTTCTTTATGATAGGCAGAAAGGTATGGAGTCGAAGAGAGATAAACTTTTTAGTTATTTCCTTGAGCAGACATAATGCAAGTTTCTCTCACATATATCCTTTTACCTACCTGCACAATAAGAAAGAACAACGTAAGAAAATAATCCACATCCCATTCAAGTCAGCCCACCCTTCCCACATGCATAACATCACACACTTTACCTTTTCCCTGAATTCAAAGCGAGGTCGTGCAAAGTGTGGGTTCCCACAAGTGTGAAGGGAACTGAGTCACCACTGACCTTGAGTGAAGTTGACGACGACTCACTCAAGAAAGCCAAGTATTTTTCTCAAAAGAATATCTGTCGCACAACTCACAAGTTGCGGCTGTCCACAAAGAAATAATCTGCGTTCTTCTCAAGCGTCACCACGGACACAGACGCCACTCACAAGAACTGAGCAAGATAGCCCTCGAGGAGGGTGCTCTCACCTACAAGTTCTGCAAGGTCCTACTATAATCCCAACGACACCTCGTCCACCACAAATAGTTCCACCTTAATCCTGAGTTCAACCTCCTCCAGTCACCACACCTGATCACAAAAACGCCCGCCACAATACTTGTCTCGGTCTCAAATCCCCACTCGCTTGGTCCCAAATTGGCTCCCAAGTGGTTCCACGCCGTTGTCGCACCACCAAATGATCTTCCAAAACAAATAACCCGGATCGAGACGCTTGTCCAAAAAAATAGCAGCAGCTTCGGCGTCAATGCCATAAGCACCAGCACCTTAACGGTCACACCATTAAATCCCGTGCCGCAAAAATTCAGCATTGTAGTCATAGAATAGCGCCGGTAAAACACCAACTGCGTAGCGCAATTTCAGCAGCACCTTCTTCCAAAATTACGGCAGCGCAGCCTCTTCACTCAATGTTACTTGTTACCCCGCAGGCCGTCGGGCAGCACCTCCCCGTCGTGGGCCTCTCGCCGCACGGTTCTAGCTTGTTGCAGCCATACGGCAGCAACTCACACACCAGCCTACAGCACAAGTACAAAGGTGGGGCAAGAAGCTCCCAGCCTTTAGCTATGGCTGCCTCTCTCCTCCTCCAAGTGCTCCTGCAGACCTCCAGCACTTCGCCTCACTACACCAGCAGCCAGCCAGCCAGCATCTACTCAATTGGAATGCCCCAGCAACGTTGCCACAAGTGCGAGGCTGCTTGGTGGGGAGCTGGCTTTTATAGCCAGCCGAAGGCATGTGGGCAGCTTCGTTGCCCATAGCCAGGCAAAATTCGTCAATGCTCCTGGCCCTTGATCTAAATCAACGGCCAGGAGCTCAGTGCCTTGGTCTTCCCTTAGGGAAACCACGGTCATCCATTCCCGGGAGCACCTAGCCTTCCCCACATGCCACATGCTCCAAGAAATGGTTGTACCCAGTCAGACTGCAGCCTGTTAAAAAACGAACAGGCGGAGCCTCATCACCCCCTAGAATCTTCTACCCCTTGCATCTATTCCGCACCCGCAGCCACGTACGTGGCCGTTACTGCTTTTTTTTTTTCCTCTCCTTTCTTTTACTTTTCTTGCCCCCTCGTTTCTTTGTGCAGGGGGCAACTCGCCGTTCGAAATGAACGGCCGCCCCTCACAGAGTTGAACTAGAGTCAAACTCAACTGGGGCTTCTTTCTCTGCTGCCTCAACGCGCGCCTGTAGCCGGACGCCAACAACGCCAGGTCCAGGCGCTCTGTTGGTTGCTGCAGACCACAAATGGGCACAATAAAAATGGCGCCAGGTTAGTTGGTTTCTCCCTGCTTCTCTCTCTCTTCTCTCTCTATGAACCCCGACAGTCACGACCGTTGTCAGCGGTTAGTGACCTATCGTGTAGGCTCCCTAAGAGAGACAACTAAAGGCCTGAACGTCGCCGCAAAAAAGTTTGTTTGACCACCAGAAAACGACTCGCCCATCCCTCACAAACCACCGAAAGTGTGTGCACAGGGTCCCTCGTAAATCAAGTACAAGGTCCCCAAACCCGCACCCGCATGTTGTCGCGATGTGGCGGCAAATTCGTCATGCCCGCTTTTGCTCATTTTTTAGCTGGCAATAGCAGCCCGTTCGTCAAAACGAACGAGCGCTCTAGTGATAGCACGAACAAATAAGACAAAAAACAAAATCTAACGAATCTAAACAAAAAAGAAATAAAACTAAAAAAAATCTAAAATAAATCTTAAAGAAATATAAAAACAAAATATCTAAAAGAAGAAGGAAAAATGAAAAAGAAAAAAAACTTGCCTCGTTATTAGAACAGTCGCCCGTTTTCACGGGCGTTGTCACGTTCTCTGAGCCTGAAGTGCCCTATGCACTTCCAAGGGGGCCAAGTGACACTCTTCTTTGACATCAGTTTTATTATTATGTTTTTTTATTTTTTTTTTTCCCCGTTGGTATCGGCCAACGGTCACATTGCGTCGTGGTATATCCACGAACTGTTGAAATACAAACCCGGGTTCGAATCCTTATGGATTCGACGAAAATAAATTTATTTTACTTCATTTTTATTTTTATTGTTTTTTTTTTTGCAATTTATTCGTATCATCCTTGCACAGGCCATGCTGATCTACACGGCGGATTTCTGCCGCATGATCTTCATGATCGTGCGGCCGAAATCGGCTGCGCCCGATCGCACTACGGCGGGCAGCTCCAAAAGGAGCTAGCCCAGTGGAATGCATGCGTCTGGGCTTGATCCCAGTACCTGTTGGGCGAAACTCTATTGTCGTAACCTAGTGGGCTAGCTCCTATTACGGGAGCTAGACTTGCACCTCTCCTATATTTAGAGGAGCAGCCCCCAGGAGGCCCATCCTACACTCAACATGCTCAACCTACTTTGCCCAGCATTTTCCCTGTGGGTGGCTGACCATCCACGACTCGGAGATAACCCTAATGGGTAGGCCCCTGCCTCGGCCTTTCGGCCCCCAATCTCGCAGTCAAACCCTGTGCCCTAGAAAGTTTCTTATCCCTCCTTCGCCACGGCCCCATACATGGCGCGATTGTCCGTTTTAGCCTACTTAGACTCTGAATCGCATGGCTACGTCATTATTTTAGGCAGGATAGGTTTAGCTCTAGTGTTCCCATGTCCGCGCGCTTCTGCGGCCTCAACAAAAACACTTCACTGCCAGTTACTTCCATTTTTCTCGGATGCCACAAGCATCCCTCAGTCATAGGTTAGGTCTAAATAAACTCTCGGCGAACGTCAATCTCATCAAGTCCTCAAATTCAATGAAAAAAGGCCAGACATCGTCCGACATCGAAAAACATGGGCAGATACCCTTGTCAGGGTTTCTGCCCCGACTTCGGGCCCAAACAAGAAGGGCCCCTTAGACCCACATCTGTTGATGTCAGTTTCTTTTCCCTGTCTTGCTGGAAAATGGGGTTTTACCTTTGGAATGGATCACTCGCTGCCGAGGGGATCTGGACTGAGATGTTCACACACTCGCCCGCACAGTCCGTCGCTTGGCTTGCACCTCATACACCACTCAATTCTCCATTGTATCATGAATGTTGCCCTTTGCTTTGATTTGTTGTACATTCACACAACTGAGCCACATTGGGCAGTAGAGGATCTCGTACTCAATCTGCCCAAGTTGGGTCGCTGGATTGAGACTCTCACCTTGGATTATGTTATTATTTTATCTTATCTTATGACTGCTCTCCAGCCCGAATGAATTGCTGCTCCGGCTAGGAGCTCTACCTTCTTTTCTGTGTGATTTTCAGTTTGTTTTCTTTATTGGGTTCTTTAAATGTCTGGTTCTACGCGATCGCAAATGAGAGAGAGAGAGAGAGAGAGAGAGAGAGAGAGAGAGAGAGAGAGAGAGAGAGAGAGAGAAGAGAGAAGTTTTGATTGTCGCTCTTGAGAGGGTGAGGAGAGGGAAGAGGGGTGTTCATCCCAAAATTGTGAGGAAGTGCGGACCGCTCTTGAGGGACTTATTGACCCCCTCGTCCTCCATCATGATGTCTGCAGCGGAATGGAAGCTGCAAATGGACACTGCCACTGAGGCAGAAAAAGCGGAGTACCTATTCTTTTATGAGAAAGCATTGAAGAGGGAAGAGGAAAAAAAGGAGAGAGAGAAGAGAGACAAAGTGAAAGCTTATGAAGTTGTCTTCAACATTATGCTTGCCTTGACTGACGCTGAGCTGGAGAGAAGACCATCCCAATCCTAAGGGCCTTATAGATGTCTGGGCTGTTGAGGACCATACCGGCCAACTCGCGAAAGTGTTTGAGGAACTCAAGAAGTTGCGCGAGGACATGACCCAGATGGCGCAGCAGCACCGTGACCAGCTGCAACAGTTTGCTAGCATGCAGCAGGCCCAAATTGTGCTTCCGTCTGCTTACCCTGCTTCTAATGTTGTGTGTCAGTCCGTTCTTGCCCCTCTAAATGTGTCTTCTTCTTTTTTTTTTTCTTCTTCTTTTTCTTCTTCTTCTTCTTCTTCTTCTTCTTCTTCTTCTTGAGTGTGGTCAACAGCCTATTTGGACGTGCAACAGATCCAAACTCCGTTGTTGTTGGTGCTGCTGCAGTGACAAGTAGTAGTGCAAGGCATTTTGAAATTGTTGCAGCCCCGACTTCGGACCTAGCAATCGTTGATCCTAGCTACAACTTTTCCTACGTGGACAAAAATACGACACATATTCCGTCTAAATATGACGGAAAAGATGACGTTGAGTCTTGGATCAGCTCTATGTAATCCTACTTTGATGTGTTGGGGACACCCCTGGTTACTCAGTTGTTGGTTCTAGGGACCAATGTGGAACCCGCCGCAAGAGGCTTTGTAGTTGTCCAAGATGTACACTTAGACTTCAAGAGAATAAACCTGAACAAACGGCTGCAGGCTACACCAATAGCCACTCACGAGGATCTCTTAATCAAACAATATGTTGATCCACATGCTGCAACTAAAGTTAGACTCAAGCTTGACAAGCTCAAGCACAGCAAGTGGACAGGCACCATGCTTAGTCTACAACAGTACATTACTAAACTCTTTGCTACTCCTGATTTTTGGAGATGATTACGCAGTCTTGCTTGAATGTAATTAAAGGTACGGTTCCTTCTACTGTAACATATCGCCTGGGGCTCAGACTCACAAAATATACGGATTGGCTTTCCCTCATGCAGGATTTATTCAAGCTGGAGGCACAAGACCTTCTGGTGGATCGGGTGGTAAAAAGACCACTGACCACAAATGGTTTTGAGGCAGCAACCGTTTTGCAGTGCACGATCAGCTTGCAGTTGACGAGGAAGCCCTGGCAGAGGACCCTTCTCTTGGCGACGATCAAGAGCAAGACTGAGAGGCATCTTTCTCTTCGTCAACTCACGAGTCTGACCATGTAAATGACGACGAAAAACTCAATCCTTCATTTAGACTCTCAAGCACCGAAAGAAAGGGACTAAACCGGAATTTGATGAAGAAAACTCTTCACCTTCCCAAGGGAGCCAAATTTCCACCTAAACCGGAGGCAGCAACCAGACCTTGGGTTGGCATCCGGATTAGCGAAAGTGAATGGAAAAATAGGCTCAAGAGAAACGTTTGCCTGCATTGCCAGCTACTTGAAACACAGTTGATAAGTGTTTTAGGCTGTAGGGAAACCAGCAACAGTCGTAGAGATGTTGTCAACACACTCTACTACAAGAGATGTTGAATCAGCAAGTGGTGATCCCTCATCGGGGTCATATGTTATTCAACAACCTTCTCTTGATGCCCCTTCTTCTGCTGATTTCGAGGCTGCTACAAACCCAATCTATATGTCGAGCCTTAGGATGAGTCTAGGGAGATCGACTTCCGCGCTCACCTGTCTAGGGAGATCGACTTCCACGCTCACTTGCAAGACGGGGCTGACATGAAACAACGTCGTGATGAAGGGACTGTGCAACTGATTTTCTTCAAACTTCTTATTAACCACCGCGCCCTTGTGTCTTGGTTGATTGTGGTTCCACTTCAAATCTTTTGTCTCCACACGGGGTTCGCAAGGTGGGCTTGTGAATGAAGCAAGTGGAGTTGTAGAGCCCTTGCCAGACCCAAGTGGGCAACAAAGAAGTTTTCACTTCCACGCACACAGTCAAAGGTATGTGCACTACCTTTGACAAAGGAAAAACCGTTACCCACATGTTGAATTTCTATGTCCTCGACAAGTGACCCTTCAACGCAGTCCTCACCAAAGGTTAACAGGGACCCCCACTATTCAGCCCCAACGTAACAACCCCAACCCTAAAAAATGCATTGGAGATCATTTTTTCTAGTTTTTTTTTTTTTTTTTTTTTTTTGCCGTGTTTTATTTTTTGTCAAGGTCTGTGTATGCCAATTTTATTGTTTTTTGGGATCTTCGAGTTCACTGTTTTGGCCAGCCCTGAAAAATCAAGAAAATCCTGATAACTGAAAAGAGTGAATTTTGCATGAAAGCACACTTTTACCTTGGGGTTTAAGGCCCCTTTTATCATTTTTTTTTATTTTTTTTTGGCTGTTGGTTTATCTGGTGTTCACTCTATGGACTGGTGATAAGTCTGGCGTAAAAGGTATGAGACGTTTGTTATAATGACCTTGAAAAAATCCTGAAAATTTAGAACTCTATTAACCTCTTCTCGCAGTCCTTGGCTTTGGCTGGTTGCAGTCCAAATGTGTTAGGACTGAGTGGAAGGAGTCACTTTTCGTAGTGCAAGATGCTATTGGGAACGAGCTTCATGTCCTCTTAGACGAGAAGCGCAAGTCCCTAGTGACTTTTCTCAATGCGATGCAATTCTGCAAAAAGTGGCGCCAACGCAAGGAGGACGAACAATTGTTTATAACCTTCGTTCGTCCTGCCCATGTGCCCTCTACGTTTGCGGCAAGTATTACCACTGCTTTGCACAATGGTTCTACTTCTAATACTTTTGTTTCTAGTTCTTCGCGATCTACTTCTTCCAACTACTTCTACTTCAAGTTTCATTGTCTTGGCTGCTAGTTTGCAACATGATATGCCCGGACCTGATCCAGACCCTCCACCTCTGACCGTTCCAGCAAACATCCAAAACCTTCTCAACCGATTCCCAGAGGTATTGGCCAAACCATGTGGGATTCCCATGCGTTTGGTCAAACATAAGATTGAGTTGATCGAAGGCAACACTCCTCCAAAGGGTTGTGTGTATCGTATGGGATCCAGCGAGTTGGAGGAACTGCAAAGGCATATTGATCATATGATTGATAGAGGGTGGATAAGGGCTAGCGAGTCTAAATTTGGTGCACATGTTATGTTTGTCCCTATGAATGGATGCAAACTCCAGATGTGTATTGATTATCATGGACTTAACTAGATTACAAGAAATAACGTTTATCCTTTGCCACGAATTGATGATTTGTTGGATGTTGCTGGAGGGTGCAAGGTCTTCTCCAAGATCGATCTCAAGTCCGGCTACCACCAGATTGAAGTCAATCCTGTGGACTAGCACAAAACTGCATTCAAGACTCGCGATGGGTTGTACGAATTTACCGTTATGTCCTTCGGTCTCATGGATGCACCAACCACCTTCCAATGTCTTATATACAAGGTTCTTCGCAAACAAATTGGTTTGTTTGTTGTTGTATATCTAGATGACATCTTGATACCGGAAAACGATAGAGGACCACCAGAGACATCTTGAGGAAGTGTTGAACAACCTCAAGAAAACCCAGTTCCATCTCAACTTGGAGAAATATAAGTCTGGGAGGGAAAAAGTTATCTACCTTGGACATCATTTGCCGTTATGCCCTTCGATCTCACGAATGCACCAACCAGCTTCCAATGTCTTACGGACAAGGTTCTTTGCGAACAAATTGGTTGGTTTGTTGTTATATATCTAAGATTAAATCTTGATCTTCAGGAAAACAATGGAGGACCACCTGAGACATTTTGAGGAAGTGTTGAACAACCTTAAGAAAACGCAGCTCCATCTCAACTTGGAGAAATCTAAATCTGGGAGGGAAAACGTTATCTACCTTTGACATCAGTTGTCCGCTGTAGGCCTAGAGCCATTGGCAACCAAAGTTGAGATCATTCGTAAGTGGCCTCAGCCCTTGAACGTCCGTGAACTGCATTTCTTTCTTGACCTTGCATCATACGACTGAAAATTTGTCCCTCAATTCTCTATCGTTGCGCGTCCATTGTCAATATTTACTACCGTCTTCACCCGAATAGAACGCCCGGTCATTATAGTTGTATTTGGCCCAACTTTCAGCCCAGATACGACGATAATTATGGGTCGTTCTATTCGGGTGAAGACAGTAGCAAGAATGTATATTATGCATTGGACAACACTTGTGAGACTGGCTTTTGAGCCTTGAAAGAGGCTTTGGTGAGTCATCTTGTGCTCCGCATTGCGCCACATTGCAGATCCCAAACTCACATTCGTAGTTACCACATACGGGATTGGCGCAGTGCTGCAATAAGATGATGGTGATGGCTTGCGTCCACTCGAACACTATAGCAAATGCATGCCCAACGAAAAGGTAGCCACTTCCACTTATATATATGATCTCTATGAGCTACATGAGGCACTCAACCATTGGAAGCATTATCTTTTGGGACGTCACTTCAGAGTCTATTAAGATCACGAGACTCTGAAGTGGATCAAGGAGCAAACTACCTTATCCATTACATTGACCCGCTGGTTGCATGAGATTAATATTTTTTATTTCAAACAAACACAAAAAGGGTTGTTATAACCAAGTTGCTGATGCACTGTCTCGCCACCCGAAGTATATGACTTGCCTTATGAACTCCTACGACCTCAGAAAGAAATTAAAGGAGGATCCAGTTGAACAAACTGCCAAGGATCCGGAGCTTAGTGCCATTCTTGAGCAACTCAAGGCTGACACCGATAGTTAACCTGAATTCCACGATTGTGAGGATCTGTTGTTCCGACGTTATGGGAAGCATGACCGTTTCTGTGTACCCAACCATGACCCCCTCCTCACTTACTTCTTGGATCTGGCTTGTGGCCGGAGTGGACACATCATCGGTTTTGAGAAAACGTACGGAAGTTTATTGCAACAATTTGATTGGTTTGGTATGAAAGGGTTTGCACAAAAGTTTGTGGCTGAGTGTGAAGTTTGTCAACGGGTCAAGCCATCTCACAAAAACCTTATGGACTACTTCACCCCCTAACTATTCCTGATGGTCTCGGAGAGTCGGTTTCAATTGACTTCATGGATATGGGTAAGACAAGTAGGAATGGGTACTCACAAGTGATGGTGACCGTTGACCATTTTTCGAAATTCTTGAATCTGATTCCATTGCCACCTCGCGCCCCAATGAAGCTTGTACTCGAAGAGTTGAATAAGCACTACATTCTGCAGAATGGACCCCCGAAGGCTCTTGTGAGTGATCGGGATACCCGGTTCATCAGCGCAGATTAGAAGGACTTTACCACCCAAATCTACGATATGTACCTCAAGATGACATATTGTCGTCATCAGGAGGCCAATGGCCTGGTTGAAGAGATTGACCAGACCGTAAATCAACTTCTCCGTGCTCTTATCATTCCCGATCACAACACGTGGGATGTAGAATTGCCCATTGTGAGGGGGTTATACAACAAGTCCATCCACTCTTCCATCGGCACGACACCGAACCGTTTATATTACGGGTGGAAGATACACAATCCTCTATCCTTCCTATTTCTTGATTAGGCACCGGGTCTGACACCTGGTCATCTTGGCTTAGTGCCATTTACGATCGCTTGCTCAAAATTGTTGTGGCAGTCATGAACAAGCGTCGGGCGGCCATGATTAAACACGCTAATAAGAAGCGTTGGCGTGCACCATTGGAAGTGGGAAGTTATGTCTGGGTCAAGATGTCTAAGTTTTCTGAAGAAGAGGAGTGTTGCATAAAACTCCTCCCTCTCAAATGTGGCCCATGGTAGGTGTTGAAGGTAGTGGGGGATGATATATTTTTCCCTTCCTATGTAATAGACGTGCCACCCCATATGTGCACATATCCGGTTTGTCACGCATCCAAATTGTTTATGTATCGTGCTCCTGGTTCCTTTCCCTATCGTGACCATATAATCCCTCGTTTTATCGATGGCAGTCATGAGATCGACACGATTGCGAGTCATATCGATAAGGGACGTAACAGACAGTATCAAGTTCACTTTCTATATCACCCACTATATTATCTGTACTGGATTTCCAAGGAGGAATTGTTGCAAAGCACACCTCGAGTCGTCAAGGCCTATGAACGACTGATTGATACACAACCAAAGATCACTGTGGCTCTCACTGCTACAGCGTACTCCCAATCCCTCTTTGCAATATTCGCCTATGATGTGTTTTGCAGGGACTCTGAGTGAGTTACTCGCCCAAAGGGACCTCGCTCTTAAGGGGGGGTTAATATAATGACCCACCAAAACACAGACTGAGAACACTGCTGATTTCTAAGTTCTACCACTGAAATGGATGCCTTGCTGAGATTCCCGCATTATGTTGAGTTTTCTAAGTATGTGTGTGTATGCGTGCTTGATGGTCTGCATGCTTGTCTGAGTGCTGGTCTGCTTAAGTGTGTGTGTGACCCCCAGGGGTACTTGCTTGTTTGAAGGCCTGTAGGGCCGGTACCTACCTGTGGCCATGACATTGAGGGTTGCAGGGGGGGGAAAACACTCAAGTGGCGGGGCACGAGGCCGGCGACACTTAGGGCAGTGGAAAAAACAATCAAGTAGCGGGTAGGCCGAAACCACACCAAGTAGCAATAGATGTGCCAGGTACTCGAGGCCGAGCAGAAGAAGACAAGAGTTGGCATTTTTACAGGCCTGGTAGTTGTAGGCTGGGTCTAGGGGGTCCAACCAGTCTCACTCTAGGGCATGTATGGGCAATATCAGAGTCTGTAATGATGTTTCCCTCCGAAAGGGAGAAGGTATCGGTTGCTTGGGAGGCCGAGCAGCCTGGAGGTCACCGCCCAAGAGGCAAGTAGGTCGCTATATCTTCGAGCTGAGCCAAGAGCTCAGACTCATTCTTCGGTGTGCAAGTTTGGCGACACACTGCTTGGAGTGTTGACTGGAGGAGCGCTGGGCACTTCAACTCTACTGGGAGGAAGGAGAGCGGGAGCTCCCACCTCGGCTATGATGCAGCTCTGCCGGTAGGAGGAGGGAGAAGAGGATTGAGGACGAGAGTGGCGAGGTACCTACCTCACTATGGTGGACACCATCTTCATCACCTTGTTAGGCGCTGCATCTGGACGCACCAAGAAGGCTTTAAGGTGGGGTCAGGCATGGCAGCCTGAACAGCAGCGACCATAGCTGCTTTGTGTGGTCCTTCGCACGGCAGGGCGAGGCTCTAGTAGTTAGTCATAGCCTTGGAGCGGTGTCATGCCTATGGTGGACCTCATGATGTGCCTGCAGTTGAAGAGGGGTTCAGACATTGACATTATTACTGTCATTTATTGTTTGAATAAGAGAGGATGAGAAAAGGAGGAGGAGAGCGGTCGGTGAAGAAGATGGGAATTCTCATTGGTCTTTGCTGGTGTACATCTTCCTCTTCTTCTTTCTTTCCTCTTCTTCTTCTTCTTGTTTCCCTCTCTCTCTCCTCTCAAGTTCATTCATTTCTTTTTGCAATTGGACGACATTGTACTTTTTGATGCAAGTGTACTTCGAAATTGGCCAGGATCGTGACAGAGAACTCTTCTGAGAGTTCTCTCTCTCTCTCTCTCTCTCTCTCTCTCTCTCTCTCTCTCTCTCTCTCTCTCTCTCTCTCTCTCTCTCTCTCACACACACACACACACACACACACACA
>BFEA01000096.1:965750-979810 GCA_003427395.1 Chara braunii
AGAGAGAGAGAGAGAGAGAGAGAGAGAGAGAGAGAGAGAGAGAGAGAGAGAGAGAGAGAGGTTACAGGCAAAGCTTACATCGGGCATGAGGCCCAAGATCTTATTCGACATTTTTGTCGCAGACATTGATTCGGCATTCAGCAAGAAGAGTATTTTTGGACATCGCTATCGCGATCTTGGTCTTCTCCCTCACCTCAATCTTTGTCTCTCCTCTCCCGCATCTCTTCATCCGTGGTATCTCCCCCACGTGTGTGTGCAAGGAGGGACCTTTCTTCCATGTATGTCATCCCTCCTCCCTCTCTCACATGTGTGGTGTATGATGGGATGTCGCGTCAATCTCGGATAGGTCAGGTCATATCTTTGAGTCTCTTGTTGTGCTACGTTGTGCTATTTTCATATATATTTAGATGTACATTGCTTGTTGATGCTTTGCTGACACTGCATTGTCCATTCGGGTCCTTTTCATCACTTTGCAGATCCTTGGTTCCCCATACATTGCTCGACTGAGCATGTATCAGTTGGTATCGGAGCCCCACACGTGAATCATGACTAATTTCGGACCTGACGCGCGATTGAGGACATCAATCGATTGATCGATTGACTGATTGATCGATTGATTGATCGATTGATTGATCGATTGATTGATCGATTGATTGATTGCTACTTGGGCTTGATCAGCCCAGGTAGTGCCTGCATCCGGGGCTTGTCACGCTGACAAACCTGACAAGTTTCTACATACTTCTTTGCATCATCCATCATTGTGGGCCACCAAAATTTCTGCACAGAGTTTTCTGCTATCTTTTCATAGCCAAAATGATCAGTTGCATCTTGACACTCTCCTAAAAATAGACTATGCAAAAACTCTCTATTTGGTACGCAAAAACATTTATTACCTGCCTTCTCAAGGACAGTTCTGGTTCTTCCCCTTTCTCTCCTCCTTCTTTTCCTCTAGTTGTTCTCCTTTGGTCCATTCCTTTCAGATGTTCGGCAACATAGCGATCAAAGGCCAATCACCCTTTCTTGATGAGTTCTTCAACTCGGTTATTGGTTTCCAGCATCTGAATGGCAGTCTCAGTGGCATTCAGTTCGTCTTCTGCACCGAGGAGATTGAACTGTCCGTGAACATGCCATTCAGATTCCTGTCCGGTTCCATGTACCTCGCCAAGCAACTGGCAGAGAAGGCCTGTCAGTATTTGCTTCTCACATTTATCTGACCACGGGCTCCCCCCTTCTTCATCGGCATAGACAGTAAGAGGAATAGGAAAGAAGAAAAGAGGGATGTATCTCGTGAGAATGGAGCCACACAAACATTTCCAGAGATAAGTCATGTTTCCCAACGTGTGAATGTCGCACAATAAATAATTAGAAAACAATTTAACAATACTATTAAAATCCACAGCCACACTCAATTTCAATCTCCTACAGCAAGAAATAATAACGAGAAATAAGAAGAAACAGATTTCAATTATTGTCTATTTCTAACTTATGTTGTTTGTCCTATGTGTGATGACGTCCTTACGAGAGTGCACAGGTACAGCAGCCACGGCCAGTGTGATCAAGACACAACAACACAGGTGAGTATGCACGACAACCACAGAACAACTAAGACAAGTGAGTGAGTCAGCCAACACAATCAACAACAATCAATTGTCAGCATCCTTTCCTCTTTGACTGCATCATCTGCAGAAACCAATGCGGCCAGACACAAGGGCTGACGCGTGGCACTATGACATATCGTGAAGCTGTACCGCCCGCCAGCACATAAGTGCAAGTGTCACTTCCTCACCCCCGGCAGCGCACAAATCTACCATGTGTCACCCCTGGAATGCCAACACAGCAGCTCCACGGAGTCTGCCATGTCAGTGTCAATGACCAGTAAGGCTTTTGGGAGGGATGCCACGTCAGCAATGCACGAACTGCCCACTCATCTACCACTGGTATGCCAAGTCAGATTGAAGTAGTACTACTGGAGTGTGGAGCGCCACGTCAGCAGGTAAGTCGCGACACAGGTACGTGCCAAGTCAGACAATACCCTGCCAATCCTAGGATGCCACGTCAGCAACCCTGCACTATGCCACGTAGGCAGCACGCCACATCAGCAGCCTCGATACCCCTTCTCTCTCTCACCAGTGCCACGTCAACCTGCAGCCAAAGATGCTCTTGCCGGTATCTTGCCAGGTCAGCAACAAAGCGCCATGTGAGCAATGTCGCCGCCCTCACTTCAAGGTGTCCATATCATCATCTTTAAGGGAGCGTGTGCACGCCCGTGGAAGCCAATGTCTAGACTCGCGATAAAAATCGTGCGCATTAATAAACGCGTTTCTCTCCTATCACTCGCGGCACCTCCCACTTACCTGGGCGCCACGTGGCACCTAACAGCAGATTGATATGAAGAACGTAAGCTCTGATACCAAATTGCAATGAACCCAGTCTACAGGATACTCGTCAGATGTCGAAATACAGAGATCTCAGTTCTGAATAATGTCTCCAAATAATCGTGAATGTGATCTGTGATACAATGTCTGGTAACCAATAGACGACGAGAGGAGAGGGGGAATAGACAGACTAGAGGGTGTAAGAGATATCCATCAATGACCACAGAGATAGCAGCCAAACAATACCCTCTCCTTCTCCTGGCTTTCCTCTCGCCTTCATGTCAACAACAGTGTCCAATAACCAGCCTGACAAGTCAGATCACATCAAGAGTGCCACGTGGTAGAATTCTCTCATGAAGACGTTCAGCAGCCTCAGTATCGCCGTCAACAGCAGGTAAGTATCCCGTTCTCTCTCAATCATCCACAGATCCCGATCTCCCTCCTTGTCGCGTCCAACTCAGCAATGTAGACTGTGTGGCAAATGCCACGTCAGCACTCAAGACAGAGTGGCATGTGCCACATCCGCAATGTCGAAGATAGCGTGGCCTTGCGCCACGTCAGAGAGGCTGGCGCTGAAGCAGGAAGCGCCAGCGTGCAAGCAAGCAGCAGTCTCGCGTCGTCGTCCACAGTGCCAGCGTCAAGCCAGCGTCAGCCAGCATCACGTCAGCATAGCAAAACTGAATGTTGACTCCCTGGAGGCCAGGCCTTATGTGATGTTTGACGAGGCTAAGCGGCCTCAGGTCTCCCACCCACGGTGGCTCAGATTGACTCACAGCCGAGGGCCTGGATCGCATACAGTTGCAGACTTCCACTTGGTTGGAATGCTGTCTTCGTACCTGCATACAAACAAGGGTGTGTGTCTCACCGGCAGCCCGGGCTGGGTGCATACAGACTTTGAATCTTGGGTCACTTGGCAGTTGACTGAAGTCAACTGTCGGGCGCACAGGCCCTGGCCGATTTGGGTTTTTTCCTCCTCTTGGCCTTTGCGGCCTCAGACCGGAGTCGCGGCCTGTGTGTGGCCTTAGGGCCACTTCAGGGCATATCGAGCGGGGTATTGCAGGTATAACAATATAACCTTATAATAGGCTTATATATAATATAAATTGCAATACAAACTATTATGAAGTACAATATTACGTTATAGAATGTTGAGGGAAGATTCAGAAAGAACGGAAAGAAGAATCACAACAACAGGAAGTTCAAAGATGATGATGACAATCAAGAGTCCTAAGAGGATGGTGGCAAGGAGTATCAGGAGATATGGTAATGAGAAGCATAGGTAAACGGTGGAGATGGAGGATCACAGCATGAGTAGGGAAGCGGATTGTCAGAAAGAACATGAAAAGGCTCTGGACTGAATTTACATTTTAAAGGCTCAGAGCCTCCTTGACAGTAGGTGGTTTCCCAAAGCATCAACGGGTGGGGAAGGAATTACCTTTGCCTTCAGTTCCTCTAGTGTTGGGCAATAGGAGAAGTTGTTCTCCACTACACAGAATTTGATCTTGAACATTGGAGTCATAAACTGCCCTCTGAGCTCTTGCTGCAATCCAGCAGTTAGTTGGCTCACTTCTTGGGAAACTGGCATCACCAGAGATTTTGTGATCTGGCTTGCGATGGCGGGTGCTGTGCTAATTGTTTCACTGTTGGCCTCTGTCTGGAGAATTCTACTTCCATCGAGTGGTTGCAGAATGTCATCCTTTTTGGGACTTTCCTCAGTCATGCTTGCGCCAGCACCAGTCTGTTGTAACAAGCTCTCATTTTGTAGATTGATGGGAACACTGACATGACGCCCAATCGAACAAGGGATAGCTTGGTTTAATGCTGTGCCAGATCCTTCTGCATTATCCTTTTGGGGATTACTGCGGATATGGCTGCTCATCTGTTTCATGGTCTGCCTCAGACAAGTCTGTTCTCCAATGTTAAGCTGCCCACCACTGTCATTGAGAGATTCCTCCAAGTCTGCAACACCTGGAACATTGCTTGATTTCTCCACCAAAATAACAGGTACAGTCCTTGGGTCTTCATTATGAGGAAAATGACATTGCTGTTCTACCCTCCCGTCTGATGCAAATTCCTCCCAGAGCTCTGAATATCCTCTGATAGAGTTAACTGTGACAAGTCTAAGATCCTCCCTCATCATGAACGAAATTCTCTTCATGAATCTCAGAAGCCGAGCTTTCACAGTTGCAACAAGCTGCGATGTCGATGGTGTTAAATCCTCAAGCATACCCACTACCTTGGGGACCCAGCTGTTGATTGAGTTTCAGAACAAGAACATAAGAAATATAGAATACAAGTCATTGTCAGTAAACTTCACAGAAAAATACAGTTTACCCGTTTGATAAAGGTCATTCATCTCTCTTCCCTTCCTGGTCCTCCTCTTCCACCTCCTCTTGTTGTTGTTGTTGTTCCTCTTCTGCTTCTTCTGCTTCTTCTTCTTCTTCTTCTTCTTCTTCTTCTTCTTCTTCTTCTTCTTCTTCTTCTTCTGCTTCTGCTTCTGGTTCTTCTTCTGCTTCTTCTTCTGCTTCTTCTGCTTCTCCTTCTTCTCGTTCTCCTCCTTCTCCTCCTCCTCCTCCTCCTCCTCCTCCTTCTTCTTCTTCTTCTTCTTCTTCTTCTTGTTCTTCTTCTTCTTCTTCTTCTGCTTCTTCTTCTTCTTCTTCTTCTTCTTCTTCCTCCTCCTCCTCCTCCTCCTCCTACTCCTCCTCCTCCTACTACTCCTACTCCTCCTCCTCCTACTACTCCACCTCCACCTCTTCTTTTTCTTCTTCTTTGAAAAAAAGCATTTTTTTATTATAAGGGCTAAAGTGTTACATGCTGCGCCTGCACACGGGCCCCATTTCAGGGGCCCGACGGTTGCTGAGGGCCCCCTAGGCCGCATGCCCATCACACACGTGCCCTGGAGGCTCACGGCGGCCCTTAGGCCGCAGGTGCAGATTTGCGACGACATTCATTTATTTATTTATTTATTTGTAAGCTGTCCTATTTTTGTCTGTTCAGATGTCGTTTCGGACTTGCAGTCCCCAAGGCCGTACCTTGGGCCATGGACACCAGGAGGCAGGGCCTTCTGGGCCAGGTGCAGGGTCTGGATGTCCGGTCAGGACCCAGACCCGAGAGGCCCATGATTTTGGGCAAGGCCAGAAGCACACGGAGGTAAACCGGCCGGCCCAGCGCTGTATATAGCTGGGTCACGGCCAGGACAGACACACAGTTTGAGTAGCTCACTTCTTGGGCGACATGCTGTTGGAGCAGCACTGGGGCTACAGCGCTACGCACAGATAGACGTAGCGGCGTAGGTAGGCAGAGGGGCGGAGTACATACCTGCAGCGACGGACTTACCTTGCGCCATAGCTGGGACTACGCGCGGCAACCTGCACATGACGACACCAACGACGGTCAGTCCAGCGGCGGTTCCCTGCAGGTGAGACCGAGAGGAGGACAACGTCTTCTTCTTCTTCTTCGTCTCCATCTCTTCTCCCTCCTACCTTCTTCTTCTTCTTCTTCTTCTTCTTCTTCAGAGAGAGAGAGAGAGAGAGAGAGAGAGAGAGAGAGAGAGAGAGAGAGAGAGAGAGAGAGAGATTTCAGGCAGAAGTTACATCGAGCATTTAGCCCAGGAACTGATCCGACATTTCTGTGGCAGACATTGACTGGACACTCGGCAAGGGGCTATTTTTGGACTTCACTATCGTGATCTTGGTCTTCTCCCTCACGTCCATCTTCATCTCGCCTCTTCCCCCATCTCTCATCCGTGGTATCTCCCCCATGTGCATGTGCAAGGAGGAACCTTTCGTCTGTGTATGCGGTCCCTCCTCCCTCTCTCACATGTATGGTGTTTGATGGGATGTTTCGTCGGTACCAGACGGGTGAGGTCATATCTTTGAGTCTTCCGTTGCGCTACATTGTGCTATTTTGTATGTATTGGGATGTACATTGCTTGTTGATGCTTGGCTGACATTGCATTGTCCATTCTCGTCGTTTTCAGCACTCTGCGGATCCTTGGCTCCATATACATTGCCCAACTAGGCATGTATCAGTTGGTATCGGGCCCCCGCACGTGAATCAGGACATCAACCTTATCTGACGCACGGACGGGGACGATCGATTGATTGATCGATTGATTGATCAATTTATTGATTGATTGATTGATTGACTGATTGATTGATTGATTAATTGATTGATTGATTAATTGATTGATTGATTAATTGATTGATTGATTGACTGATTGATTGATTGACTGATTGACTGATTGATTGATTGGTTGATTCCGATCGATTGACTGGTTGATTGATTGATTAATTGATTGAATGGTTGGTTGACTGATTGATTGATTAGGTCACCCTAGTTAGTTCCCAATTCGCAATTTTTAGCCTTACTGCCGATTCTGAAAAAAAAAAAAATCTTTCTTCGGCATTTCTGTCTTTGGGTCACATCCGTTTTTTTAGCGTCTCGCGAATTCCAAAACTGCGCAGCAACCGAAATTTTCCGTTTTTTTGTTTTTTTTTTCGTTGTTTGATGGATCCGACAATTTCCTAACCAGCTGCACCTAGGATGGAAGCCTAGATCAGCATTAGACTTCCTCCTACCTGAAAACCGACCCGCTGCAACTCCAGGCACACTTGAATACGGTGTGCAATATGAGAAATTGCTGCAAGAGGCTGTTGAACATATGAAGAAGGCTCAGCAAGCTATGATTGCTTCTGAGAATCAACATCGCAGACAGTCCACATTTCAGGTAGGGGAACGTGTCTGGGTCAAGGCTAGCGAGCTAGGACAGGAATTCGGAATCTCTCGCATGTAGTGCCTCAGCAAGTGCTGTACAACTCTATTCATTTGTTCGGCCTGTCCGTTGGCTTCGGGATGATTCCCTGAAGTCATCTGAAGTTGACTGCCCATCTGTTCCGCAGTCTTCTTCCACAGCTCACTTGTGAATCGGACGTCTCGGTCACTAATGATGGTCTTTGGTAAACCAAAGTCCCTTACCCAGTTGTCCTTGAACAACTTGATGACGTATTCCGTCCTGGCTCTCTCTGGCATTGGTATTAGTCTAGCGTACTTGGTGAATCGGTCAATGATGACGAAAATGTGAATCTTACCACTCTTGCTGGAAACACCCAATTCTGGACCATCAGGAATAGGTAAAGGCTTCAATAACCCAAGCGGTGCTTGAGTTCGCGGCTTGTCCCGCTGACAGACCTGACAGGTCTCAACATATTTTTTTGCGTCATCTAACATTCTGGGCCACCAAAATCGCTGTACTAAGTTACCACTCGTTTTCTTGTAGCCAAAGTGCCAAGTTGCGTCATGACATTCGCCTAAAAATAAACTATGCAACTGTTCACTAGATGGAACTACCAATCTCTTTACTCCGGCCTTATCAAGATAGATTAGCCCATCCACCATCACAAACTCACTTTCTGTGGCCTTGTCTTTTGCCTGAAGTTTGCGGATGATGTCCGTCGTGACAGGGTCTTCCTGATAGGCTCCCACCAATGATTGAGTCACTTCGTTAGATACGCCAAATTCAGAAACTAGCGTACCTAGGTAGTCTGCTCTACGGGATAGCGCGTCTGCAACCTTGTTATACTCTCCCTTCAGGTACTCAATCTTGAAGTCATATTGGTCTATGACCTCAATCCATCGCTTGAGTGCATCAGAAAGAGCCGGTTGAGTCTTGATCCATTTGAGGGTTTGATAATCAGTCCTCAGATAGAAGAACCTTCATAGAAGGAAGTGTCTCAAATGGACAAGTCCCTTGTAGAGAGCATAGAGTTCCCTTTCGTAGGTAAACTTAGCCAACTTCTTCGATGACATCTTCTTGCTCATGTACTCAATCGGTCTCAACTTTTTCCCATCCTGCTGAGCTAGCACTGCGCCAATGCCGTATTGGCTTGCGTCAATGGTCACTATGAATGGCTTTTGCGGATCGGGAACCATGAGAAGTTCATGATTTATGAGTGCATGCTTCATTCGCTTGAAAGCACCTTCGCACTCATCACTCCAGTCCCACGGCGTGTCAAGTCGAGTTAGATCTGTCAAAGGAGAGGCGGTTGTAGAATAGTTCTTTACGAAGTTCCTATAGTAGCCGCACATTCCTAAGAAAGATCTGACCTCAGTGACTATCTGAGGTCGTGGCCAGTCTCGAATACTAGCCACCTTCGCATCTTCCGGCCTAATCTCTTCCGCGGATACTTCATGACCCAAGTATAGTATCTTAGTGCGGCCAAACTCGCACTTCTCTAAGTTGACCTTATACTTGTGTTGTCGCAGGAGTGAGAGTACTGTCTCAACATGTTGTGCGTGCTCCTCGGCAGACTTACTAAAGATCAGAATGTCGTCTAGGTAGACCACGACAAACTTATCTAAATGGTCATGGAAGATCCGATTCATAGCGTGCTGGAACGTACCCGGCGCATTACAAAGACCAAAAGGCATCACTACAAACTCATACAGACCATAACGAGTCTGAAAAGTTGTCTTGTGTTGGTCCTCATGTCTTATTGCGATCTGGTGATATCCGGATTTCAAGTCTATCTTTGTATAGTACTTGCATCCCTGCACCCTATCCAATAGGTCGTCTATGCGAGATAGGCTCTGCGTTTTTCACAGTGATGGCATTGAGGCCTCTATAGTCAATGCACATCCTCAAAGTACCCCCCTTCTTCGGTACGAATAGAACGGGTGATCCGTAAGGGGAAGTACTAGGCCGAATCCAACCCTTCTCTGTCAGCTTCTTAAGCTGTCGCCGAAGTTTATCTAACTCGGCGGGGGCCATCCTATAGATCCTTCCCTTTGGGGTCTTACTCCCTGGAATGATTTCTATAGCGTGGACGACTTCCCTTTCAACAACTCCTGTGGGCTCCTCGAACAGATCAGTGAACTTAGCAACGACGCGTTCTATCTCAGGGGGTGTTTTAACGGCCTCCCCCTTCTCAGAGACATAAACAAGGTACATACCCTCCTCTTGGTTCTGTTTATAGTAATTGTAGAACGCTGATGCATACAAGCAGCCATAGGTATCTACTATACTGCTGGCCTTGAACTTAGTCAATCTGACAGTTCGGCCATCGGGCAACTTATGTTTGAGCACCTTCTTATCCCWGTCAAACTGGGGCTCAGCAACTTCGAGGTAGTACATGCCTAACAACATATCAAATGGCAAGTCGTCGCTAACCAAGAACGAGATCTTATGGTTAAGCTCACCTCCTCCATAGGAGAAGGTACAAACTACGTCCTTGACGTAGTCTGTTACAATCATGCGCTCCTTGTTGGCCAAAGTAGATGCTACAGGTCTACTAAGGTGCCGTACCTGGTCCTGTAGGTGCAACCTTTCCAAACAGTCGCGAGTTATGTAATTCCGCGTGGAGCCAATATCTATGAAGGCACCACATTTGCGGCCTCCTACATCGACCTCCACCACGAAATGTTCATCTCTAGGACCTTTCCTCAGTGCCACCCAAGACTCGCGAGGGTCCTTGTTTGACCACTCACTCTCTAAGTCCTCTAAGGCTTCAGACACATCTAATGTACAGAGCATAGTTTGGTCTAGTTGTGTCTGCGGGGTGACTAAGGGGTCATTAGCCTTGGCCTTGTCATGAAGTAGGGAGGGTATCAATCCTACTTCATCTTGAGCAGAAGCAGCTACTACTTCCACTGGCCTCACGTGTTTCCCAAGCTAGAAGCCTGGGAATAAGTTGCCCCTACTTTTGGCGCAACCTTTTGCGTAACCTTAGCGTTCTGACACTTCCACTGCGTGTGTCCGTATTCTCCGCAGTTGATACAAGCGCCACGCATTCGGCGGTCACGCCACACGTCTTGATCAAGACCTGCCTTTACCCACTCAGCCTGTTTGGTCTGATTGGAGGCGGCCTTCCCTTGACCCCTAGGTTGACCCTTCCCTCGGCCACGTGCCTTAGTCTTTACTACCACGGCAAGGGTGCTACCCTCAGCTACCTCCTCGCCGTCATGCTCTGTATAGTCCATCAGGTCAGAGAGTTCGTCAATCTCAGTTTGAGTCCCATTAGACTCAACCATCATCAACTTTGCTCCCTTCTTCTTCCACTCCTGAGGACTCTTCTTCTTCTTTGAGTCACTCTGTGAGGTGGGTTGAGCATTGCCTAGAGTGGCCTCTAAATCTAAGGCCTTCCTAGACAGTGTCTCAAACGAATGGTACACAGTGCGTGCCTCGCTGGCCAATAAGTTCCTGATGTTCTCTGGTAAACATCTAACAAACGTAGTTAGCAGGAACTGGTCACTGTAGTCGATGCCTGGGACGAGGATCAGGCTCTCAACGGTAGTCGTAAGCTCCCTAACTAACCTGAACTTGCGTTGGTCAAGTTTGTTAATGGCATCAGTGGCCCTTTGCACCTCCTGCGGATTATGCCATCGAGCTTCTACCATTTCCATTAATTGGTCTAAAGTCAAAGACTTAGCCCAATCCGCCATGCGTCGCCCGTACCCGGCCTTCACAACTACACCATCTAGCCACTTGGCTGCCTTACCCTCAAGGTAGGATGCAGCAGTTACCACTTTGTCCTCAGGCAAGGTCCTTTTGGCCTTCACCCAAACCGGGACCGTCCTCAACCATGTGTTGAGTTCCTTGTCCTTTCTCTCGCCTGAGAAGGCAAGAGGCGGTTTCATTGGGGTCTTGGGATACCATTGACCTTGCGGCTGTCCAGATTGCTGAACAGGTTGTTGCGGTGGTGTAGCTCCCACCGCTGGACCCGAAGAAGAAGATGCAACAGTCCGTGCGACTGCTGCAGACGTACCACTTGGTTGTGTGCCAACTTGTACGGCAAAGGGGCCTGACATCGCCGTTAATGGCAACGGCAATTGTGCTGGTGGCCGGAATCCTGGCTTTGTCAATGCACCCAGGATCTGGTCCAAAGTGCTCTGCATGAAGTCCATCCTGCTGTCTACGTGCGCATGCAGTGACAACATGTTGTTCTTCAACACTTTCAGGGGGTCAGAGAAACCTGTTTCGTCCAATCCCTCTAACGCAGCCTTCTCAGCCTCTAATGTATCAAGTCTGGCCGCTCTACTTTTTATCTCTTTTTCTCTATCGGCTGCTTTCTTCAGATCCTCCTCTAACTGCTGGCGGAGCCTCTCGACCTGTTGGATCTCCCTGAGCCCCCTTTCACGTGGGGTGAACGGGCTGAACTGCGAGCCCACCATTTGACTAGAAGACTGTCTAGAACCTGTTGAACCGGAAGTGTCCGTGGAACTTGTGGAACTTATTGGCATTCCCAAATGAGTCCCATTAGTCCCTGACGAGGACGCAGCAGAGCTTGCGCCATTAGCCATTGCTGCTGCTCTGGTTGTTGTTGCCTACTCTCTAGCTGCTGCGTTTGCTGCGGCTATCCCCGCTGCTAGAGCACAGGCTCTACGTTCGACACGAAGTCGTCTTTCTTCTCCCTCGTCTAAGGTCCTGAACACGTGCGGAACCCTTAATGCTTCCGAACGTGTAAGTCTCCTATTGTCAGCTCTATCATCAACAGGATCTGACCCACTCATTAGTTAGGCAGATAGTGTCTACACTAGAATCCCCTAATGGAATCCTACCGCAACATGTATCTGACCGGCATGTAATTTTCTACAAATAGTTGTGTCCGGCGAGTTCCCTACTATACCGAATCAAGTGGCATGTCTACAACATTCACACAAATTGTCTACATTGTCTAGATGCACCCTGATTGGTTCACTTACAACAGCCTTAGTTAGAACTGGCTATGGTAGCATACAACAGTCCTACACTAATCTGTCTGTGAGGTTAGCAGTCCGTCAACCAACTAATCAAAGGTACAAAAAGACAATGAAGCAGATGTATGATTGATGGGTATGGTTGTGTATGCAGTTGAGCACCAATTGGAACCTGCCCTTCCCCTTAATCCAACCATTCGAACAGCATCATTGAGCGAGCAGTGTCTTCGTGTGTGTATCGGCCCACCCCTGTGCCCAAGTTGTCACCGAGCAAGCCAGCCCAACCACTCTTATTTACCCTCGTACGGCGACGAGCCTTCCTGTCCATGTGATCTGGCTGATCAGGAGGAATTTATAGAGCGCCCCCATCTCTGCAGGAACTATTTAACGTCGTAGTCAGGACGACGATCACAGCCTGATTCACGATGAACTCCCAACCAGAAATGTTTATAGACGGTCTGGTAAGCATCTGTCATGGGCTGGCACACCCGGAGGAACTTCTATTAGCGCAGCAAGTGCCAAACAGGACAGCAGCCATCGCATGCGTGCACTACTCCCTGTGGGTTGGCATGGTGACCGTGACCCAGTGCTTCGACCAGGGCCCTTCAGAGGCACCGCCCTTTCTCCTTCCAGATGCTTCCGGGAAGATTGTCGTCTCTCAAGGTAGCGCGCTCACGACACCTCACCAAAAGAGAGGACTCTCAAGTTGGACTCAATTCCTCATGGTAAGAAGAGATTGAGAGAGTAGATAAGGTAAGGGATCAACATACCTGGAGATAGCTGCCCCCAACCACATATTTCTCACCAATTGAGCTGAACGTGCATTTGATGACCGGTCTTGACATCGGTACCACCCACAACGCAATGCAGTGCCACCTCAGCCGAATGCAACATCAGCATGCTCTAATCACCAATCATACATTCCGCATGTATCCACGGCATACACTGTCGTATTAGCCTTCCGGTGCACCCCTCTCTACCCAGGGCGTGTACCTAGTGTGGCCTGACGTCACAAGTACCCACTGCGAAGAAGCATCGTCAACGCACCAAGTCTGTATAACGCCAGCGTGCCAAAGGTAAGTGGCGATCAAACCAGCTCCGATACCAAATTGCAAGGAACATGAGTATGGATGAAGCACAGAAATCCAGAATGCAAAATCACACTGAAGTCCAAGTAGTCAAAGCCAAAGCAGATAGCACATGGAGCCGAGTAACCATCCAATTGAGAATGATACAGAAGAATCGTGAGTCAATGTCCATGCCCAACAGGGCAACACCAACAGCATAACCCAAATGTAGCTCTCTCTTGTGAATGGCGCCAGGCGCCCTATCTACTCTACAACTATCCTACAACTACAGCAATGAAAAGCAACCATCTACTTGACTACCAGCGAGTGATGATGTCAACACCAATGCCGACCTCCACCTTCACCAGGCACGTGTCCTCTTCCCCACACTCTCCCTTGTTACCCACACAGCGCCCTTCACCTCCAAAGTACCACCTTCGCCTTTCACCTCTCCTACACCCTCATGCGGCCCGGCTATGGCCGCCAGTGCCTTGCGTGCAGGCAGCGCCCTACTGCCTAGCGCTGGCCTTCTTGCTCTTAGCTCAGCACTGCTTTGCACAGCGCAGCACACATGCATCCGCGCAGCGTGCCCGCAAGTGCCAACATTGGCCAAGATCCCTGCCAACTCGCCCTGCTTGCCTATATGCCAGTGCAGCGTGTGGGCGGCCTTCCTTCAGCCTGTGACCGGGGCCCAGAGGCTGAAGCCTACCCGATACAGTTGGGCCCCGRAGCAATGCAGTTGCGCCTCTCTCATCAAGGCCTGCGGCCAGATTCAGATAGTGGGCCGATTTCCCTTTGGCATTTTCGGCCTCTCTACCCAGCATGCATTGTCGCCCTCACGTTCGAGTGCCCAGGGCCTAACTAACTCAGAGGCCCTGGGCATTTCAGCATTTGCTGAAATCCGAGACTCGGTGCACTCCAACCA
>BFEA01000096.1:989929-1006138 GCA_003427395.1 Chara braunii
ATATATATATATATATATATATATATATATATATATATAGAGAGAGAGAGAGAGAGAGAGAGAGAGAGAGAGAGAGAGAGAGCTCTATGAACTCCACGTCTGCCACGGCTCGACATGTAGAAAAAACAAAAATCATCACGATGTATCTTTCCATGTTCATACGAAAGATTCACCCTCGTTTTGCAAATGTCAAGAGTAGTGGAGCCACGGGCCTTCTTTGTTTTTCTATTTCTTGTATTTTTGGGCAGAAGAATTGTCGTTGTTTTTTTTTTCGTTTTTTTTTTGTGTGTGTGTGCCTAGCGGTAGCTCGAGGCTCGACAAGGTTCGGGTTATCGGTAGGCTGAGCCACGAGCCTTAACAACCGCTAGGTACTGGTGGTTTAAAAGGGAACAAAAGACAGAGGAAGAGAGGAAGGAGATGTTGTTGAAAAGTCAATTATCCATCTTCGAAATTGTTTTGTGACTGAGCAAAGAACAGTAAGAGGAACAGTTGCAGCCTATCCTCACTGCTATCATTCAAGTCTGGAACCTTGAAGATCATACCAATCAGATTTTTTAAGTCTTCGAAAAATTACGGACACTTCAAGAGGATCTAACCAATATGATTGGAAAGTACCATGACTTGACAGTAGAGGTTGTTGCGCTGCAACAGGCCCAAGTGGCCGATCCTCTCCCTCTACCCAGTGGTTCCGGAGCAGCTTTTGAAACTAGTATTCCCCCTCTTACCATATCTTCTTCTACTTCTTCTTTTTTTAGTGTGACGGCAAGCCCGTCGGGACCTGCAGGAGGTTAAGATTCTGTTGTTGCTACAACAAACGACAATGCGGGAAATCTGACATGTACTGCAGCCCCAAGATCAAAACCAGCAGGTGCTTGTCCCAGCTACGCCGATTCTTATGTGAATTGAAAGGTGGTGCATATACCGTCTAAGCATGACGACAAGGAAGAAATTGAATCATGGATCAGCTCCATGAGAGTTTACTTTGAGGCTCTGGGAACTCGAATAGCGACCCAGACCGTGATCATGGGAATGAATGTCGAGCCCATTGTACGGTGCTTCCTAGAAGTCCAAGTTATGCAAGTTGAGGTATCGAAGATAGGGCAGACACGATGCCTTAAAACCAGTCCGGTTGCCACCCTTGAAGAACATTTAATCGCATTGTATATGGATCCATATGTTGCTGCAAGGGCAAGGAGCCAACTTGACAATATGAAACACATAAAGTCGTCGGGCTCCATGGAAAGCCTTCACACCTACCTTAGCAAGATGTTTGTCACCCCGGGATTAGAAATAACTGACCAATCTTGCTTAGATGTAGTAAGAGGTGTGATTCCCACTACCTTCACAAATCGCCTAGGCAGGGACATCATTGGATACACTGACTAATTCACCTTAATAAAGGATGTAGTCAGTCCCGAGGCAGTAGACCTCGTTTCCATAGCAGGCAACAAAAAGTCCATGGGCAGGAAGCAATTCAGAGGCAGCAATTGTTTTGTTGTGCATGATCTATTGGAGGTTGAAGAGGAGGCCTATGCAGATGACCCCTCTCTTGGTGACGACCAAGAACATGATGTTGATACAACATGTTCCTCATTAGCCCATGAGTCTGATGTTAACCATGAAGAAGAAAAAAACACTGCCCTAAAAAGACTGCCAATGCAAAGGGACCGAATAAGAGGTCAGGGAAGAACTATATCTGGTTCGACCAGAACTTTGGGAAATCGGCCGAGTAGGCTTTGGATGATTGTTGGGACCAATGAGGTTGGAGGATCAGCAAAAGGATCACCTAGATCAGGTTGCAAATTACAAATGGAGGCAACCGAATCTGAAGTAGAGTCATTTGGACCATAGGTACGTAGAGAAGTAGAAATGTTAGAAGCAGATTCATTAGGTAAAGTAGAACTAGTACTAGCCGCAAAAGTAGTAGGCATATGAGTAGGGCGAACGAAGGCAACATACAATTGTTCGTCCTCCTTGTGCTTGCGCCACTTTTTGCAGAACTGTATGGCATTAAGAAAAGTCACTGGGGACTCGTGCTTCTCATAAGGACGGGAAACTCGTTCCCTTGAGCGTCTTTGACCATGAAAAATGACTCCTTCCACTTGGTCCATTCACATTGGGACTGCAACGAGCCCAAGCTAAGGACTACATCGAAAGGACACTTGTCAAGGACATAGAAGTTCAATGTGTGGGTTACTGTCTTGTTCTTGTCAAAGGTAGTGCGCACACCTTTGATTACATGCGTGGATGTGATAACTTCTTTGTTGCCTACTTGAGTCCGGCAAGGCTCTACAAAGCCACTTGCCTCATCCCCAAACCCACTTTGCGTATCTCGTGTAGTGACATAAAGTTAGTTGTGGCACAGTCAATCAAGACATGAAGATAATGGTGGTTGATGAGAAGTTTGAAAAATATCAACTTTATTGTCCCTTGAGCACGTTGTTGTTTCATCTTAGCCCAATGCTCTAGGTGATAGTGAAAGTCAACCTTCTTCGACTCCTCCCAAGGCTCAACATGCAAAACATTACATTCATTAGCCTTGGAATCAGCAGAAGATGTGGCTTCACAAGAGGACTACTGATCTTCGTCAGGTTCAGTCTCACTTGTTGTGGAGGGTGTTGATGTCAACTCTACGCCCGATTCCGGTTTCCCTACAGCCTATAACAATCTTGGACTTTGTGATTCAGTTTCAGGCAATGCAGGCATAACCCTTTCTTGAGCCTAATCCTCCAATCATTTTCAATGATCCGGAGGTCAACCCAAGGTTTGGTGGTTGCATCCTTCAGTTTCGTTGGGATTTTGACTCCCTACACATCATCAAGTTGGTCGAAGGTGTTGTTGCTCCAAAGGGCTGTGCATATCGTATGGGATCCAACGAGTTGGAGGAACTCCGGAAACAAATAAATGAGATGATCGACCTAGCGAATCTGAATTTGATGCACTCATTTTGTTTGCTCCAAAGAAAGGAGGCAAACTCCACGTGTGTATTGATTATCGTGGTCTAAATTGCATTACGAGGAAGAATGCATACCCATTGTCACGCATAGAAGATTTGCTTGATGTTGTAGGTGGGTGCAAGGTCATCTCCAAGATCGACCCGAAGTCTGGATACCACCAGATTGAAGTCGATCCTGCGGACCTGCACAAGACTACGTTCACGATACGCGATGGGCTTTACAAATTCATTGCAATGCCCTTCAGTCTCACGAACGCACCGACCACCTTCCAAAGTTTTATGAACAAAGTCCTCCGCGAAGAAATTGATCGGTTTGTGGTTGTGTACCTCGATGCCATACTGATTTTAAGCAAGTCCATCGAGGAACATATGAAACACCTTGAGGAAGTATTCACAATCCTCAAGAAAAGCAACTCCATCTCAACTTACAGAAATTTGAGTTTGGGAGGGACATTGTCATCTATCTTGGGCATCGTTTATCTGCTGCAAGCCTCGAGCCTGAGGCAACCAAGGTTGAAAACATACACGATTGACCTCAACCCGCGAACATCCACGAATTGCGTTCTTTCCTTGGTCTTACATCATACTATCAGAAGTTTGTGCCCTGATTCTTTATTGTTGCTTGCCCCTTGTCCTGATTAACAAGAAAGAATGTATCTTACAAGTGGGATGCAACATGTGAGACCATGTTTCAAGCCTTGAAAGAGGCCTCGGTAAGTTACCTTGTACTCTGCATTGTAGATTCCAAACTCACATTCATAATCACTATGGATGCGAGCCAGTATGGAATTGGCACAATGCTGCAGCAATATGACGACAATGGCTTGCGACCGCTCGAGTACTACAGCAAACGCATGTCCAGTGAAAAGGTGGCAACTTCCACCTACATGCGTGAGCTCTTTGTTTTGCGCATGACTTTGAATCACTGGAATCCTTATCTTTTGGGATGCCAATTCAAAGTCTTCTCGGATCATGACACTTTGAAATAAATCAAGGAACAAACCACCTTGTCCCCTACATGGACTCGCTAGTTTTATGCGATTGATATTTTTTATTTTGAATTGAAACACAAAAAAGGTTGTTATAATCGAGTTGCTGGTGCATCGTCTTGCCACCCCGAGTATATGACTTGCCTTGTGAACTCCCACGACCTCCGAAAGAAACTGAAGGAGGAGCTCATAGAGCAAACTACCAAGGACCTGGACCTTTTCCGATCCTTGAGCAGTTGCGGGATGACCCCAGCAGTCAGCCTGATTTTCACAAATATGGAGGACTGGTTTTCCGACGCTATGGAAATAATGATCGTTTGTGTGCACCCAACCATGAGGCTCTCTGCACACATTTCTTAGACTTGGCTCATGATCGGAGTGGACACTTCGGCATGGCAAAGACCTACGGAAATCTATTGAGACAGTTTGATTGGCTTGGTATCAAAGGATTTGTTGAAAAGTTTGTGATTGAGTGTCCAGTCTGTCAACGAATCAAACCATAAAGACAAAAGTCCATTGGGCTGCTTAAACCTCTTCCCATCTCGACGGTTTCAGAGAGTTTGTCTCTATCGACTTCACGAACATGGGAAACATAAGTAAGAATAATTATTCGCAAGTGATGATGATTGTTGATCGTTTTTCTAAAGTCCTCAATCTCATTTCATTGCCAGCTCATGCCCCAATTGAAGTTGTGATCCGTGAGTTGCAACAAAAGTACATTCTGCAGTTCGGAACCTCAAAATACCTTGTGAGTGATTGGGACCCGCACTTCATAATTACTGAATGGAAGGACTTCATGTCCCAGCTCCTTGGCCTCAAAGTAAGCATGACATTTGACCGACATCCCGAAGCCAACGGTTTGGCTGAGGAGATCAACTTGACTGGGCTCCAACTTCTTCAATCATTCCAGATTAGGAAACGTGGGATGAAGAGTTGTATTTAGTCAAGCGGTTGTACAACAACTCCATCCATTCTTCCACCGGCATGACGCCGAACAGGTTGCACTACGGTTGGCAGATTCGAAATCCACTTTCCTACTTATTGCCTGGACAACCAATTGGTTTAACATCCGTCAGGCCTGGCTTCAGTTCCAAGTACAATCACTTGCTTAAAATTGCCATCGCAACAATGACAAAGCAACAACGCGCAATGATTCATCATGAGAACAAGAAACGCCAACCTTTAGATATTAAAGCGGAAAGTTATGCCTGGGTCAAGATGTTTGAATTTTCAGAAGAAGAAGGAGTGTCGCGAAAGCTTCTCCCGCTCTATTATGGTACATGGGAGGTTCTAAACGTGATTGGCAAGAATGAATTTGACCCATCATGCACAATTGTTGTGCCTCCTCATCTGTGCGCAGACCCAGTCTTCCATGCATCAAAACTGTTTATACATCGTGATGTTGAGTCCATCGATTATCGTGAAGACATGATTCCTTGTGCAATAGGGAGGGGACGTAATAGACAGTACCAGATTCATTTTATGTAGCACCCGTTTGATGATCTCTATTGGATCTCCAAGAAGGAATTGTTGTGCAACACACCTCACGTTGTTAAAGCCTACGAGCCACAAATAGCTTCTAATGTTGTACCTAAAATCTCTGCAAAACTCACTGCTACTGAGTACTCAAGAAATCTCTTTGCTTTGTTTGCTTACGATGCGTTTGTCGGGACTCAGAATGAGTTACTTACTCGAAGGGACCTCACTCTTAAGAGGGGGTATTGTAATGACCTCACCAAATACAAACTGAGACACACAACTGATTTCTGATTTTTGCTCATGGAATGAATGCCTTGCTGAGTTTCCCGCTTGTTACGAAGTTCTCAGAGTCTGTGTGTGTGCACGCTTGCTGGTCTGCATGCCTTTCTGAGTGTTTGTCAACTTGAGTGCGCGTGTGACCCGCAAGGGCACTTGTTCGTTCAGTGGGCCCAAAGGGCCAGTACTTACCTGTGGCCGTGACATTGAGGATTGCAGTGGGGAAAACACTCAAGTGGTGGGAAAAGAGGCCTGCAACACTTGAAGCAGCGGAAAACACTCAAGTAGCAGGTAGGCCGGTACCACACCAGGTAGAGGTAGATGTGCCGGGGACTCAAGGCCGAGCAAAAGAAGACAAAAGTTGGCACTTTTAGAGGCCCAATAGTTGTAGGCTAGGTCAAGGCGGGTACCAGTCCAACCAGTCTGAGTCTAGGTCCTGCACTGGCAATATCACAGTTTGCAATGATGTTTCCTTTCGAAAGGTAGGAGGTACCAGTTGCTTGGAGACCGCGCGGCCTAGGAAGTCACTTGCGAGAGACAAGCAGGCCACTATATCTCGAGGAGGAGCCAGTTGATCCTCTCATTGTCGGTGTGCAAGTTTGGCGACACGCTGGTTGGAGTGATGGCTGGAGCAGCGCTCGGACACAGCTGCGCTGCTGGGGAGGGAGCAAGGACACGGAGGAGGAAGAAGACCAGGACAAGGAAGGGGAGCGCCAGAGGTACTTACCTCGCTATGGTGGTTACCATCTTCATCATCTTGGTGGGCGCTGCAGCAGGAAGGCCAAGTTGGGGCAGAGCTACACCAAGAGGCTTTGAGGCAGAGTCGGGCATGGTGGCCCGAGCTAGAGCAGTCATAGTTGCCTTGTGTTGTTCTTTGGACAGCAGGGTGATGCCCTGGTAGTCCGCCATAGCCTCGGCCTATTAGGAAGAAGGAAGAGGAGCGTCCATGGCTATGATGGAACGCAAGTGATACCTGCAGTAGAAGAGGGACTCGTACATTGATCCTAGATTAGCCATTCAACAGTGTTATTATTATTCTTGTTTGAATAATAGGGGATGAGATAAGGAGGAGAAGAGTTGTTGGCGAAGATGAAGAGCATGATCATTGGTCTATGTTGGTGTGCATCATCTTCTTCTTTTTTCTTTCTTCTTCTTTCTTTCTTTCTTCTTCTTCTTCTTCTTCTTTCCCTCTCTCTCCTCTCAAGTTCATTCATTTCTTTTGCAAGTGGAAGACATTGTACTTTCTAATGAATGTGTACTTCAAAATTGGCCAGGATCATAACACATGCAATCAGACTCGTTCTTCTCGACCTTTCAACATGCGTACAAACAAATGACGATGAAGTTGGCGACTAGCGCCTACACAAAGCTCTGAGATAATGAACCCAAGAACACAACTCAGAATCAAACTTTTCCTGGCCAGCTATAGTCGACACTTGCACACTCTACAACTTGTTCGTACACACACACTGGATCTTCCTGGATGTCGCGACACACACACAAACACACAACTCTCTCACGCACTAACACCTACAGACATGTTGACGTGGCAGCTATGGCCGTCGTTTTCCTCCTATTCTAACAAGCTTGGCAATGGTTGACTTCCTCCGCTCAGCCCTCTTCTTCCTCGGCCACCTGCAGAGCTCCTTGCACAAGACGCTCAGGCAACGCTTCCGCATGGCTCACAGGCATAATCAATCATTGACTTGACGCGGCCTCTTCAATTATACTTCGGATTGTCAATGGTCTGCCTTTGGACCCTGGCCTCGAGGTGCACATAGTCCCACATGGTACTTGCCGACTTGACAAAGTGCGACCGGGACTGGGTACCGTTGACTGGGCAAAGTTAGTCTGCCCACTTGTCCACTTGCCCACTTGCCTACAATCTATCTCCTAAGACCTACGAAGGGTTGCTTCCCGGAGTTACAGAAGGCTGTCAACTTGACCCTTCGGCACTGTAGCAGCTACGACTCATACTACTGCTAAGACTTCTAACCTACAGACCTACAGTTCGAGACCCAACAACCAGACTACCGACAACAAGCAAACATGCGACATTCAATCCGCAGGTTACGAATTCAAACACACACAGGGCAACGATATTGTACACGGGTAAGGGTGAGGTCTAGGGGTCGAGCCTTGGGAACCACATCTGCTACAGTAAAGGTGAAAATTGTTTCACACAATAGAAGAGGCAAAAAAATATTAATTTTCTTTGTTGACTTGTATTTGTTCTCTCTTAGAATCTGCAGAATCTTTCACACAATAGAAGAGGCAAAAAAATATTACTTTTCTTTATTGACTAGTATTTGTTCTCTCTTAGAATCTGCAGAATCTTTCCGAGATGATTAGCATGGTTCTCAACAGTTTTGCTGAACACCAGAATGTCATCCAGGTATACCACAACAAACTTATCCAGATACGGTCTGAAAATGTGATTCATTTCAGTTTGGAAAGTACGTAGTTCATTGCACAAATCAAATGGCATGATCAGAAACTCATAGTTGCCATACTGGGTTTTGAAGGCAGTCTTATGCACATCCTCCTCAACCATTTCGATTTGATGATACCCGGATTTTATATCAATTTTGTTGAAGACCTTGCAACCTTGCACCATGTCAAGCAAGTCATCGATCATAGGAAAGGTCTCATAGCTCTTCCTAGTGATCTTATTCATGCCTTTGTAGTCTATGCACATCCTGAGTTCACCATTTTCTTTTGGGACAAAGAGAATTGGTGCCCTATACTCAAATGAGCTAGGCCTAATCCATCCCTTTTCAGTCAAGGACTCTAACTGCTTCCTCAGCTCATCCAATTCAGCAGGTGACATTTTGTAGACTCTTCGTTTGAGAGGGGTAAAGTCACGCAAAATCTAAATGTGATGCTTGGTTTGCCTATGCACAAGTCTAGTAGGCTCCTGAGTCAAATCAGCGAACTCATCAACGACTTCTTGAATGGAAAGATCAATCTAAGAAGGGGAGGAGTATGAATCTGTTTGAGTGACATAAGGCACAAACATATTATCATGGTCAGTCCTCTTAGACAAGTTGTAATACTCCCGGACTTTCAGGTAGTAACAACTTGTCTTAGGATGGTGATCAGTAGCTTTGACACATTGTTTTAGCTCACCCTGTGGGTTCTGCTATTGAACACTGGGTAGGGCCTAGACAATTGAAGGATTAGTGGCTTTCAGCCATTGCAGACTCAAGACCAGATCAAAGGGGAGGTGAGCAAAAACATAAAAATTCAAAGATTGCATGAGTTCCCCTTTCTCATAAAAGGTGACTGATACATCTTTGACAACCTGTTTGATTGAGACAAACTATGAGTTACCTACCTGAATCTCTATAGGATGTTGAAGGTCTGAAACCTTGAGACCAAGATGGAGTTTCTGAACTCCATTCAGTGAAATGAAGTTCCTGATAGCTCCACAGTCAAGGAGGGTCTTTGTTTTGGTTTTGTTAATTTGAGGCGTGAACATGATCAGTTATGATCTCTTTTTCTTCTTACCCTTCAATTGGAGATGAAGATAACAAAGCTGGTCATTTTCCTTCTTTGATAAGGGCTCACCAATAAAAGGTTCAATGTACGAGAACATTGAGCCTTCTGCAGCCTCACAAAAACCACGCTAAATGTTGATCCCTCTCCTGATAGGGAGGAAGTTAGTTCAGTAAACCTGGCTGCAGCCTTTGCTGGCCTGACTAGGTTTTTGAATGGTTGCAGTTGTTGTGATTCAACTTAAGGCAATCCTTCACGTAGTAGTTGCCCACACACCTGAAACAAACCCCCTTGTCCTTCCTCTTCTGCCAGACTCCATCATCCTCTCGTTCACTCATCTGACTTAGCAATTTTCCTTTCTTAAGTCTCATATGTAATGACCCGCCATAAAACAGACTGAGAACACTGCTGATTTATGAAGTTCTGCAGATGGAATGGATGCCTTGCTAAGATTCCCGCATTCTGCTGTGTTTTCTAAGTCTGTATGTGTGCGTGCCTGTTGACTTGCGTGCCTGTCAGAGTGCTTGTCAACATGAGTGTGTGTGTGACCCGCAAGGGTACTTGCTTGTTTGGCAGGCCCGTAGGGCCGGTACTTACCTATGGCCATGGCATTCAGGGTTGCATCAAGGGAAAACACTCGAGTAGCGGAGGCAGGGGCCTGCGGCACCTGGAGCAGCGGAAAAACACTCAAGTAGGTAGGTCGGTACCGCACCCAGTAGCAGTAGATGTGTCGGGTACTCGAGGCCGAGCAGAAGAAGACAAAGTTGGCATTTTTAGAGGCCCAGTAGCGGTAGGCTAGGTCTAGGCCGGTACCAGTCCATACAGTCTGAGTCTAGAGCCTGTACGGGCAATATCAGAGTCTGCAATGATGTTTCCCTCCTAAAGGGAGGAGGTACCGGTTGCTTGGGAGGCCAAGCCGCCTGGAAGTCACCGCCCAAGAGGCAAGCAGGCCGCTCTATCAAGAGGCCGAGGCAAGAGCTCGACCTCATTCTTCAGTGTGCAAGTTTGGCGACATGTTGCTGGAGCGTTGGCTGGAGTGGCGCGGGGTACTACACAAATGTTAGGAGGAAGAAGTCGGGAGCTTCCACCCTGGCTATGGTGGAGCTCTACCGGTAGGAGGAGGAGGGAGAAGGGGACCAAGGAGGAGAGTGGCGGGGTACTTACCTGGCTATGGTAGACACCATCTTCATCACCTTGTTAGGCGCTGCATCTGGAAGGCCCCAGCGGGGGTAGTGCCGCACCAAGGAAGCTCGAGACAGAGTCGGGCATGGCGGTTGAGCAGCAGCATAGCTGCATGGAGTTGACCTGGGGACAGAAGGGCAGCGACATAGCTGTTTTGGGTTGTCCTTTGGACAGGAGGGAGAGCCCTCAACACTCCGCCATAGCCTCGATCGTTATGTACAGGAAGAAGAAGGGTGGCCATGGCTATGGTGGACCTCATGTTGTGCCTGCAGTAGAAGTGGGATTCGTACATTGATTCTGGTTCAGCCATTCAACATTATTCTTGTTATTTCTTGTTTGAATAATAGGGGAGGAGATAAGGAGGAGGAGATTGGTTGGCGAGGAAGAAGATCCTCGTCATTGGTCTATGCTGGAGTACATCATCTTCTTCTTCTTTCTTACTTCTTCTTCTTCTTCTTTCCCTCTCTCTCCTCTCAAGTTCATTCATTTCTTTTTGCAATTGGACGGCATTGTACTTTCTGATGTTTGTATACTTCGAAATTGGCCAGGATCGTAACACATATCTCAAACAAAGGGAACGACATTTTAGCGGGGTCATTCATATTAAGTGTTTCATTCACAACCCATCCCTCCCATCAATCTATGTCTCGCTATTCAGCCTCGCTAGGCATCCAACCTTGCACAAGGCCACTCTGATCTATCACTTACCAACACACTTCTTCCTCCTCCGCCCTCTTCTATGGCGGATGGGTGATGGAGGTGGAGGAGGAAGAAGGTCGAAAGTTGTTGGCTATGGTGGATGGGTGATGAGGGTGGAGGAGGAAGTTGGTGCAAGGTACTTGGCTATGGCGGATGGATGATGGAGGTGGAGAAGGAAGAATATGGGCTTGGGTATGCTGGATGGGTGATGAGGGCGGAGGAGGAACAAGGTGGAAGGTGCTTGGTTATGGTGGATAGGTGATGGAGGTGGAGGAGGACGAGGGTGGAAGGTGTATGGCGGATGGGTGATGGAGATGGAGGAGGAAAAAGGTGCAAGGTGCTTGGCTATGGCGGATGGGTAATGGAGGAGGAAGAAAGTGGAAAGTGCTTGGCTATGGTGGGTGGGTGATGAGGGTGGAGGAGGAAGAAGGTCGAAGGTGTTTTGGCGATGGCGGATGGGTAGTGGAGGGGGAGGAGGAAGTTGTGCAAGGTGCTTAGCTACAGAGGATGGGTGATGTAGGTGGAGAAAGCAAGTGGAAGGTGGTCGGCAATGGTGGATGGTTGTTGGAGGTGGAGGAGGAAGGTGGAAGGTTTTTGGTTATGGCGGATGGGTGATGGAGGTGGAGCAGGAAGTAGGTGTAAGGTGCTTGGCTATGGGTCATGGAGGTGGAGGAGGAAGTAGGTGGAAAGTGCTTGGCTATAGTGGATGGGTGATGGGGGTGGAGGAGGAAGAATATGGAAGGTGCTTGGCTATGGCGGATGGGTGATGGAGGTGGAGGAGGAAGGAGGTGCAAGATGCTTGGCTATAGAGGATGGGTGATGGAGATGGAGGAGGAAGAAGATGTGAGGTGCTTGGCTGTGGCAGATGAGTGATAGAGCTGGATGAGGAAGACGGTGGAAGGTGCTTGGCTATGGCAGGTGGGTGATGGAGGTGGAGGAGGAAGAAGGTGCAAAATGCTTGGCCATGGCGGATAGTTGATGGAGGTGGAGGAGGAAGAAGGTGGAAAGTGCTTGGCTATGGTGGATAAGCGATGAGTGTGGAGGACGAAGTAGGTGCAAGGTGCTTGGCTATGGCGGATGGGTGATGGAGGTGGTGGAGGAAGAAGGCGAAAGGTGCTTGGCTATGGTGGATGGGTAATGGAGGGCCATTGGAGGTGGAGGAGGAAGAAGGTGTAGGGTGCTTGGCTATGTCGGATGGGTGATGAAGGTGGAGGAGGAAGCAGGTGGAAAGTGCTCGGATATGGTGGATGGGTGATGAGAGTGGAGGACGAAGAAGGTAGAAGGTGCTTTGGTGATGGCGGATGGGTGATGGAGGTGGAGAAGAAAGTTGTGCAAGGTGCTTAGCTATAGCGGATGGGTGATGGAGGTGGAGGAGAAAGAAGGTGGAAGGTTCTCGACAATGGCGGATGGCTGATGGAAGTGGAGGATGAAGAAGGTGGAAGGTGCTTGGTTATGGCAGATGGGTGATGGAGGTGGAAGAGGAAGTAGGTATAAGATGCTTGGCTATGGCGGATGGGTCATGGAGATGGAGGAGGAATAAGGTGGAAGTGCTTGGCTACGGTGGATGGGTGATGGAGGTGGAAGAGGAAGAACATGGAAGGTGCTCGATTATGGCATTTGGGTGATGGAGGTGGAGGAGGAAGGAGGTGCAAGGTGCTTAGCTACTATAAATTTTTGCTTGAGTCTATAACCATTTGCCCCTTCTTGCTCGCTTCGGACTTCGTCTGTAGTCCATTTTCCACTTTTATAGGAAAATGGATTTGGTCAACTTCAAAACTTCACATATTGCCTATATATACCCTAGACATGGGGCCTGCAAAGTTCTGGCCCCAACGACCTTAGTTTGGCGCAGGGTGGTCTGAACATCTAAGTTGTATCAAACAGTCAGTCGCTGCGGATCAGGCCTTTTGGCCGTGGTAGCAGCACCAGCTAAGGGTCGGTCACGCATCCCACAGCAGTAGCAGTAAGTCATCGATCACCAATCCCTCAACAATAACAACAATGAGACAAAAGTAGGGGTGCAAGTAGACTTCAAGGTGCGCCCTACGCTAGAAAGGGCATGACAAAACATGACAAGCACTTGCATAGAGAAAGAAGAGGCTACCGACCACGATTCGAGGTAGACACAATCGACCATATGCACATGACAAGTAGAAGCATACTAGAGTGAAGCAAAGTATACCCAAGTGAAACCATGTAGGAAACATGACAAACCATATGCACATGACAAGTAGAAGCATACTAGAGTGAAGCCAGATAAACCCAAGTCAAAGCATACTTAGAGTGAGGCAAGATGCACCCAACTGAAATATTGGGTGCAATCAAGTAGGAAACTTGACAAAACACATGCACATGACCAGTAGAAGCATACTAGAGTGATGCCACATACACCCAAGTGAAAGATTGAGTGAAACCAAGTATGAAACCTGACAACACACATGCATGTGACAAGCAGAAGCATACTAGAGCGAGGTACACCCAAGTGAAAGATTGAGTGAAACCAAATAGGAAATTTGACAAGACACATGTATATGACTGGTAGAAGCATACTAGAGTAAGGTGAGATACACCCAAGTGAAAGATTGAGAGAAACCAAGTTGGAAACTTGGCAAAACACATTCACATGACTAGTAGAAGCATACTAGAGTGAAGCGAGGTACATCCAAGTGAGAGATTGTTAGGAAACTTGACAAACCACATGCACATGACTAGTAGAAGCATACTAAAGTGAAGCGAGATACTCCCATGTGAGAGATTGAGTGAAACCAAGTAGGAAACTTGATAAAACACATGCACAAGACTAGAAGTATACTAGAGTAAAGCGAGGTACACCCAAGTGAAAGATTGAGTGAAACTAAGTAGGAAACTTGGCAAAACATATGCACATGATCAGTAGAAGCATGCTACATTGAAGCGAGATACACCTGAGTAAAAAATTGACGGAAACTAAGTAGGAAACTTGACAAAACACATGCACATGACCAGTAGAAGCGTACTAGAGTGAGGCGAGATACACCCTAGTGAGAGATTGAGTGAAACCGATTAGGAAACTTGACAAAACACATGCACATGACTGGTAGAAGCATACTATAGTGAAGCGAGATACTCCAATGTTAGAGATTGAGTGAAACCAAGTAGGAGAGAGGCACCATTGCCTCTCGCGTGCGTAGATGTCATGGTGGGGGTTCCGCCATCACGCGCCCCCGTGTCCTCGGCAACGAGCAGGTCATCGTCTCTGAGGACTCCATGAGCGACGACGCGAATGAGGAGCTCATCGAGACTGATGCTATCGTTGCTCGCCCACGAGGTGAGCCGAGAATTCTCTAGGCGGCAGTGGCGTCCACGATTGAGGAGGCACAGGTGCAGCAGGGCACCGGTGTCGGAAGACGATGCGGCGCAGCAGCGGAAATTGACTCGCCGCGGACAACCTCCTCGCTGCGTCAAAATCGCGCCTAGGACGTCCACGGTCATGATCAAGCTGGACCCTAACACATCGATTACATTTCCCCTAGGCCGAAATCGAAGGAAAGACGGCACGGCGGTACGGTCCCCCAGAGACCTGAATCGTCCCCCTTGGACTGGACCGACGCGACCGCAATGGGCCAATTAGTGGGGTCCGGACCAAACGGCGCCTGAAACGGACCAAGGGTTAGTGAGATATTCAAGTTTGACCGGTTGGGATCGGACCGACACGGCCGCATAACTTGGCCAGAAAAGGAACAGCCCTAAGAAGTCATATAGATGAACAGCCAGGCCCAAGTAATTAAGATAGGGTCATGTGCTATTTTTAGCACGGGACTGACTGTTCGTCATCCAAAGTCGGGCCTGCACCAGTCCCGTTCTAAAATTAGCACAGTCCAGCGTGGGACTGACTGTTCATCTACCGGGGACTGGGCCTGCGCCAGTCCCATTCTAAAATTAGCACAGTCCCACGCTATTTTAGCGTGGGACTGACTGTTCGCCTACCGGGGACTGGGCCTGCGCCAGCCCCGTTCTAAAATTAGCACAGCCCCACGTTATTTTTAGCGTGGGACTGACTGTTCGTCTGCCGGGACTGACTGTTCATATCCCGAGGTCGGGACTGCTGCTATTTTTAGCACAGGCCCGGTCTAGAGTTTGACCACAGCCCCTACCATGGGACTGCAGCACTCAGCCCCGATCACCTGGCCTCTCCATTATAAAAGAGAGGCCATGTCACCCAACGGGGACAGATCAGTGTGCGTGAGCTAAGGGCACACATCAGACAAACTGAGAGAACCCTCAATTGCGGGAGTACAGCGGTGCTGGAAGAACAGCAAGAGAGGGAGCGAGATACACAAGGAGCAGCGACGTGCCATCCGGGACATGGGAAGAGTCTGGAGCTAAGGGCAAGAGAGGGTCAAACCGAGGCAAGTAAGGGCAGAGGTAAGGAAAGGGAGGGGCAAGGCTAGCAGGGGAAAGTGCCTCGGGAGTTCACCTAGTCACTTGTCTTGTGCAGCCACTTTTTCTATCTGCCCCTCACCTTCTCTTTCTCTCTCCCTTCTTTTCTCTCCTTTTCCTCTCTCAGTCCTCATTATCTCCTTCTCGTCCAATTCTCTCATGATTTATGGTCGCTCACTTTTGACTAATTAGCTGATGAGCACCCACTTGCCTTAGTGAGCTATCGCTGCTCTTGCTCGCTGCTGTCGTCTGAACTCTTCGGCCCTTGGTAGGCTATGCATAATGTTGGTAAACTGTGCGCAACGTGCACTAAGTTCGAAGAACATAGTCCGAACTGTGTCTGCTCACACCATACTTGAGGGGTGAAATCAAACTGTGTGTCTGCGCACACCATACTTGAGGGTTGAAACCAAACTATATGTGTGCGCACACTGTACTTGAGGGTTGTAATCGAACTAGGTGCCTGCGCACACCGAACTTGAGGACAATCTTTGACTGTGTCTGCGCAGCTGCATTGAGCACCGAGGATATCAAGTCGATTTTGAGACTGCCTGCGCGGTCACTCTGAATATCAAACCGATTTTGAGACTGCCTGCGCAATCATTCTGGATATCAAAGCCGATTTTGAGACTGCCAGCGCAGTCACACTAAGTACCAAACTGATTTTGAGACTGCCTGCGCAGTCACACTAAGTACCAAACTGATTTTGAG
>BFEA01000096.1:1011873-1025097 GCA_003427395.1 Chara braunii
GAGAGAGAGAGAGAGAGAGAGAGAGAGAGAGAGAGAGAGAGAGAGAGAGAGAGAGAGAAAGAGAGAGAGAGAGAGAGAGAGAGAGAGAGAGAAGGTTTGGAAACTCGACATGAATGTTTTTAAGAAATAGGAGACAAGAAGACTTTTGGCCGACGACGAAGCAAAGTGGATCGTGAAGAAGAAGAAGGTAAAAAACGTTAAGTCGGGGGTCACCTACATCGACAACGACAAGTTGGGTAGAAAGGAGGTCGATTACAACGTCCCTGTCGATCTGCCGACAAAGAAAGGCAAAAAGGAGAAAGAGGAGGGTAATTAATTCGTGCAAGTGACCGAGGTGAACATACATTGTTGGAAAGTGATGGAATCCCTCACCGACAATGCGAAATGTTGAGTCCTGAAGAAGGTCCTCGATTGCGAGGTGGTTTGGGTTCAGAACGACTCTAGTTTGTTGGCGAAGCTAGGGAAGCTCGACATGCAGGAAATGGTGCAGTTGGTGAAGTGTGACCGTGTGCTGGTGCGGTTGTGGAATTACTACCGATTCAAGCACGAGAAGAGGCCGGATTTGGATTGGATCCCAACGTACCCTTTCCTAAAAAAAAAGTCGGCAATCTTCAAAGAGTTCGACAACCGTGGATTGGATGTCGATTTGTGGGATGGTAGCAGGAAACACGTTTCTGACTCCACACTGTTCAAGGATTGTCCGCCGTACATGGCCTGCGATGACGACCAAACAATTGAGGCCATGGAAAAGCTGGTCGGCCACAAGAAGTTGTCCCTCGACTGGAAGAACAAGGTTTTTTCCGTGTTGACTAGCAGTAGACAAAAGAGTAGGGAGATCGCACTTGCCGAAGGCATTGTGCACATATTGTGGAAAGGCAAGGGGAACATGACATCCATCGCACTGTTTGACAACGATCCTTTGGAGGCGGAGGTGAGGAGCAAGGAGCTGCAGGCGGTGGTGGCTAGCACAAAGAGCCACATGTTCGTCCTCAATCTCTGAGAGCCGGTTGACCTGAAGTTGTAGAAACCACAAGCGTTCGAGACTTTGAATTCCCTGCTTCAGTCCTTTTGCCCATCACACTAGACGGCCGTTGTTTTCGTGCCACGGCAGTGGAACCTCTCATTTCTGGTTAACCTGCACCATCTGTCTGTCATGAAGCTGTTGGAGGGGAAGTGGGTGAGGAGAGCTTAGCAGAAGAAAACCTTCCCCGTTGGAAACAATTTGTACGTGGAGGACGACTGCATGTAAATCCTCTTCAAGGGCGACGATTTGCGGGAAAACACGAAGGTCGTTCACATTGGTGGGCTACCGGCGGGTGTCGCTGCGGCGGTGCGGTTGCCTCAAAAAGTGACCCCGACGGATGTGTCGGAGATTCCCTTCACGCCTTGCGACTTGGTCGATAACCTCGCCTCAACGACAAGGCAGTGTCTACAAGGACATGGAGTGCAATGCAACTCAATTGGTTGGTGTTCTTGAGTTCGTTTGCAAAAAGGGAGAGGGTGTCGTCATCTTTGGGAAACCGCACACACAAGTCATGTGGGGCCTCCTGAAGGCAGGCCGCCACGTTGTCGCATTGGAAGGAAACTCTGAGCTGTTGCAATTCATGTTGCAATTCGTCAAAAGCGAAGTCAACTCGAGGGCCGACCACTGCGAGTTCGTGATCAAGAAGGCGAAACGGAATCACGCGTGGGGCAATAAGACGGACATGTGGTTCAAGTTGAGTGAGAGGAAGAGAAAAAATATATACGAGTTCTTGTTCTTGGAAATGCAGCCGACAAAGGATAGTGATGTGAAGTACGTGCGCCGTAAGGACTACATGTTGGCGTTGCTGGACAACTACCACGACGCTTCCTGAGGAACGCAAAGACCTTCCTCGATAGGCTGGGGTCCCTGTACTTCGTCGAGTCTAACGAGGAATTGAAGTTCGGCAGTTACGCTTCCTTGATCTCCACGGATGACGAGGCAGCCACCGGTGTCGACTTCAACGTCAGCGCAAAGGAGGAGGAGAGCAACAACGAGAGGATCGACCTAGGGTATGAGAACCCTTTAGCGGGGCATGCCCCAAGCTCCTCGTCGGCTAGTTCATCAACAAGTCCAACACTGCTTGTGTCGCAAAGCTGACCCCGGGCATGACCCCGATGAAGTTGTTGGAGGGACTGAGAGCTTTGACCGTCCTACCGCCCGCATTGCATCCCGGTTGTGACGTTCGGCCTGGTCATCCTTCTTGGAAGGATGCCAACATTCACTTTGTGGGTGAGGCACATACTAATTCGAATGAGGTGGGGTAGGTCCATGAGATGATTTGGCACCCGGGAGTCATCCACCCGACTATCCGGAAGGGCGAGTGGATCATGGTCGTCGCTGACCATGATGTTGGATGGGTGTCAATCCGCGAGTCCAAGTCCAACTTTCTGCTCGTCGTGACGGTTTCGGTCATCCAAAAAAAGAAGGCCGAAAATCAAGTTGTTTTAGCCTTCGACGCATCCATCATTTCCACTGCTAACTAGTTGTTCAATGGACTTCACAACAAATGTTGGTTGGAACTGATGGAGGACTTCTATGACCTCGACACGAGCCCTTCGAAGGGAATGGTGGACTGGAAAGTGCCCCGGGGGGGGGGGGGGGGGGGGGGGGGGGGGGGGAGCACCTAGCATTGGAGGGGACAAAGGCGACAATGGGGGGGGGTGGCAAAGGCGTCCCGCCTAGTGGAGAGGGCGGGCCTCACAACGAGACCATGACAACGAAAGGCAGCGGTGAGGTGGAGGTGGAGGTGGTGGTCGTTGATCGGCATCCGCCTACGAGTCCCGGTCCATAGCATGCGATGAAGTCCGCCGACCTCCCGACTTCGTCCGCTAGCTCAGTGAGGGAGAGGATCGCCGCCTTGGTTGCTCTTGGTAGCCGCTCAAACGAAGAGTTCCAAGTCCGCCAGGATCCGAACTACATTGCTTGAGGTGCCGCGACAGGAGTCGTCCGTGCAGAGCGGGTCGGGGGTGGGAGTGTCGAGCCAAGATGCCGCGTCGAAGTGCGTCGAAATTCACACTTCGCTTGCGCACAGTTAGCTGGCTGGCCCCCGACTTCGCCCTCCCCTCCGCTGGCGACGGTGACTGCGAGTACCGGAGAGCTTGGCGGCAAGAAAACAAAGGCAACGACCACAAAAGGTTTGACGTTGTGAGGCTCGTCGACGTTAGGCATTGTAGACGGATGTGCGGACACGTGGTGGTCACCGAGGATGCCATCGATAACTTTGTCGATGCTTATACGGCGAATCAGTTTAGTCGGACTCACGGTAACGGAAACCTCGTTGCACCCGTGTTGGAGATCGTCTGCGGACGTCAGTGATTGAACCTCATAGACTTCACGTTCTGCGGAAAGGTCACTGGTCACTGGCGTCTCCATCTCTATTGTCGTTGGATCATCATCGACATCATGGCCACGATGCTCTCCGTACAGTTGCCTGAACTCGTCAGACGACTCTTCAGAGTGGGTATCGTTCTCATTATCCTCCCCTTCCTCGTCTTCAGTATTCACATCCCCTTTGCCACCCTCTTCTCCTTCAAGCAATTCAATCAACTTTTTTTCTCCCCCTTCCTCCCCTTCCTCCCCTCCATCCCTTCCATGCAATTCAACCCCTTCCCCCTAACCCTTGTCGATTCCCACCGACCGCCCTTCTGTCTCCACAGCCGTAGCCCCTCCCACCGGCACAACAACCTCTGTCTGAGGCCTCCCGCGTGAAGAAGTTCGGATTCCGGCGCACGTCGTCGTCTCCAGGTCGACGGGCGCTCCACTTGCACCCGCTTGCTTCAACTCCCGAGGCCGCTTGCGGGTTCAAGACAACATTATACGAGGCTTGGTGCCACTTCACACATTTCTTTCTACCCTCGTTGATGATCAATTACGAATTGCAGCAAAAGATTTCCTCACCCTTTTGCATATCGACGACATAGTGAATGATGAGGTGGCTAATTTTTTCATGGCGCTTTTGGGGTCGACCACATGTGCGAGACGTGATATGTCGTCAAGCCTTCAAGTATTCAACTTTAATTCATTCTTCTTCAGTAAGCTGCAACTTCAAGGGCACAATGGGGTCGAAAGGTGGGCTAAAAATGTAGATTTGCTTCAGCACGATATTATTGTCGTTCCTGTCCACAAAGATAGTAATCATTGGATCCTCCTTTCCGTCAACTTGAGAGACAATGTCTTCAAAAATTTTGATTTTTTTCCCCAAGTTGTAGCTGATTCGAGTTTTTACCTTGTTGTTTTCAAGTTGATTTTACAGTATCTGGAACATGAAACATTACATAGCCTATTGGGTAGGAGTTGAAAGTCGATGGCGGCAAACATTATGGTGGAAGGAGTTCCAAGACAAGTGGATAAAGCTCATTGCGGGGTGTTCATGTTGACATTTGCAACGCTGTTACAACGTGGTGATCGACCACCTTTAAGGTTCTCTCATAAAGATATCCCGCTTATTAGACAACAAATGGCAACATGTATCTTAGAACGTCGTTGTCTTTAATGGATTTTACTGACTTCCAAAATTTCTTTTGAAAGTATTTCATTCATTAATGATTATATTTTGTAATATATAGCATTATTCAACTGTTGTTTTGACAACGATATCAATTTTGGTCTGAAGGTGAACAAGATAAGCCATCATGGCCTGTAATACGGATGCAAGATCAATTTTTGTTTCTTCATAATGAAATCGTTGTCTGATTTCTGCTACCATCCTTTCTTGTTGTTCTCTTTCTTTTTCCTTCCTCTGGTACTCTTCTATCTTTCTTCTCTTGTCCTTCAATGGATTTTCTAATCGTTTGATGTTTTCCTCCATGATCTCTTCAGACAGTTCTGGTTCTTCCTTTTTCTCTCCTTCACCTTCTCCTCCAATTGTTTTTTTTCGGGCCATTCATTCCGGACGTTCGGCAACACAACGATCAAGAGTCATTCGCCCTTTTTTGATGAGTTCCTCAACCTGGTTACTAGTTTCCAGCATCTGAACGACAGTCTCCACAGCCTTTAGTTCCTCTTCTACAATGAGCAGATTGGACTGTCTGTGAACATGCCGTTTAGCTTCCGGTCCGCCAAGCAGCTCGCGAAGAAGGTCTTTCAATGTTTCCCTTTTCGCATTTATTTAACCACGGATTCTTAATCCCCCCCCTTCTTCATCGATATAGACAGTGAGAGGGATAGGAAGGGAGAAAAGAGGGATGTATCTCGTGAAAATAAAGGCTCGTCGACATTTCCAGAGATAAGTCATGTTTCCCAGCATGTGAATACCGCACAATAAATAATCAGAAAACAATTTAACAATACTAATAAAATCCACAGCCACACTGAATTTCAATCTCCTACAACAAGAAATAATAACGAAAAATAAGAAGAAACAACTTTTAATTATTGTCTATTTCTAACTTTTGTTGTCCGTCCTATGTGTGATGACGTCCTAACAAGAGTGCAGAGGTATCGCAGCCACAACCAGTGTGATCAGGACAAAACATCACATATGAGTATGCACGGCAACCACAGAACACCCAAGACAAGTAAGTAAGTCACCCAACACAATCAACAATAATCAATTGTCAACATCCTTCCTCTTTGGCTTCATCATCTGAAGAAACCAATGGGGCCAGACAAAAGGGCCGACACTTGGCACCACAACAAATCAGGAGATGTACCGCCTGCCAGCACACAAATGCAAGTATCAACACCTCACCCATGGCAGCGTGCAAAACATGCCACGTATCACACCTTAAATGCTAATGCAGCACAGCGTCAAGAGCCAGCACGACCTTCCGGTGGGATGCCATATCAGCAATGCCCAAACTGCCAACTCATCCACCACAGGTATGCCACGTCGGACAATGCCCTGCCAATCCTAGGATGCCATATCAGCACCCCCACACTATGCCACGTAGGCAGCGCACCACATCAGCAGCCTCGATACCCACGCTCTGTCTCACCAACGCCACGTCAGCATACACCCAACGATGCTCTCGCTGGTATCTTGCCAGGTCAGCAACAAAGCGCCACGTTAGCAATGTCGCCGTCTTCATGGTGTCCATGTCATCACCTTCAAGGGAGAGTGCACGCGCACATGGAAGTCAATGTCTAGACTCACGATAATAATCGCCCGCATTAATAAACACGTATCTCTCCTATCACACGCAACACCTCCCACTTACCAGGGCGCCACGTGGGGCCCGACAACAGATCGCGACAAAGAAGGTATGCTCTGATACCAAATTGTAATGAACCCAGTTTGTAAGATACTAGCCAAATGTCGAAATACAAAGTAACTCAACTCTGAACAATATCTCCAATAATCATGAATGTGATCTCGGATACAATGTCTCATTTCCAGTAGACGAAGAGAGTGGAGGGGGGATAGCCGGATTAGAAGGTGGACCGGATAGTAACCATCAATGACCACAAAGTGAGTAGCCCAACAGTTCCCACTCCTTCTCCGGGCTTCCCCTCTCCTCCACGTCAGCAAAACAGTATCCCGTAACGAGTCGGACAAATCCTGATTACATCGAAGTGCCACATGGCACAGTTCTCTCATAAAGACGTTGGAGATAATCAACAGCGCACAACATCGACATTAACCGCAGGTAAGTATCCTGTTCCCTCTCAATCATCCACAGATCCTGATCTCCCTCCTTGTCGCGTCCAACTCAGCAATGTAGACTATGTAGCAAACGCCACGTGAGCAATGAAGACAGAGCGGCATGTGCCACATCAGCAATGTTGAAGATAGCATGGCCCTGCGCCACGTCAGCAAAGGCTGGCGCCAAAGCAGAAAGGCCCCAGCGTGCAGCAACAGCCTCGCGTCGTCGTCACATTGCCAGCGTACAACCATTGTCAAGCCAATGTCAAGCCAGCATCCAACCAACGTCAAGCCAACGTCCAGCCAACGTCAAGCCAACGTCTAGCTAGTATCAAGTCAGCGTCAAGGCAGCATAGCAAGGCTGCATGTTGACTCCTAGGAGGCTTATGTAATGTTTGACGAGGCTGACCGACCTTAGGTCTCCCACCCAAGGTGGCTCGGATTGACTCACAGTCGAGGGTCTGGATTGTGTACAATTGCAAACTTTCACTTGGTCCTGATACTGTCTTGGTACTTGCATACAAACAAGTGTGTATGTCTGACCGACGGCCTGGGCTGGGTACATGCAGACTTTGACTTTTGGGCCGTTGGGCAGTTGACCAAAGTCAACTATCGGGCGCGCAGGCCCTGGGCCAATCCAAGGGTTTTTCCTCCCCTTGGCCCTTGCGGCCTCAAACCGGGGTCGCGGCCTGTGTGTGGCCTTAGGCCACTTCAGAGCATATTGAGTGGGGTATGGCATTCCTGCCGGTCCAAATTTCGAGCTCCATCGCAGAAATACATTAGTTCTCTTTTAACCCACGTTCATATGCAAAAACAATGCCAGGAGCAGTAGGTAGGAGTTCTTTCTTACTGAACCATCTAGCTTCAGTAGGGGGTTGAGACTTGAACTTTACCTTAAACTGCTTCTGTTGTCTTCCTCTGCCACCTCTAGAGAAGTAACCATGTTCCATAATCTTTTCAACTTCGTAGCCTCCGTTCATGGAGTGTAGGAACATAGATGGTCTGTTAGGAAACTCATTTCCTTCTACATATGGCAAAAGTTTAGACGCGTGAAAAACAAGATAGGTTCTAAGGTGTGGGGGTACATCCATTCGGTAAGAAGGTCCATCTGCATCCTCAATCACCTTGAGAACTTCCCAGGGTCCGTAATAGACAGACATCAGTTTTTGAAACACGTTCTCTTCCAAGGAAAACTCTTTAGACTTTACCCAAACTAGCTTCCCTACTTCGAACTGAGAAGGCTGACGATGCTAGTTGGCCTGTTCAATCATCTGTAGCTGGGCTTTCTTTATATTTTCTTTAACTTTCTTTATGTCTTCATCGTATAAAATTCCGAATTTTCGAGTGCCTGGGGGTAACCTCTGAATCTGGTCCAGACTTAGAGTATCAATAGGACACCGAGGTTTCCAACCTTTATGCAATGCATTCGTTGTTCTTCCTGTAACAATATGTATACTGTTATTATATGCACTTGCAATCTTAGGTAGGTTCTCATCCCAATCTATCCGATCAGGTTGTACATGCATGCGCAAAAGTTGTCGGCATAGACGATTTATTTGCTCAGTTTGGCCAATCGTTTTAGGGTATCTACCTGAGAACATGGTTAACATAATGCCATAAACTTCCATCAACTTTTGCCATTGAAGTCTCGTGAACCGGACATCCTTATCGAAAGTTAGGAACCCATATTCTGAGACCCATCGCGTCTGAAACTTTTGGATGACTAGTCAAGTCTTAGCTTCAGCAGGCAAAGGAATGAACATAGCATATTTTGAGAATCGATCTACATTGACCATTATCTGAGTTGTTTCGACTCTTAGTGAGATTCATGAAATCAATGGAGATTGACTCACCTAGCTCACTTGGAATAGGTAGCAGTCTCAGTAATCCTAGGGGATTCTCATGCGAGGGCTTATTACTCTGGCAAACAAGATAAGTGCGGACATAGGTTAGCACATCTTCTTCGAAGGCGTTTTGGCGGCAGTCGTTCCAATTGAAGGGCTCGTCCTTGCGTATGAGTTCATGGAGTGGGTAAGAGATGTCGAAGAAGTTCCGGATGATGTGGAAGTAATAGTTGGCAAGGCCAAGAAATTAGCGTAGTTGGAGTAGGGTCTTGGGCGGGGGGTACTCAACGAGGGTGGTGACCTTCGAAGGGTCCATGCGGATTCCTTCAACAAAGACGATGTGGCGGCAGCAAAGGTGCATTTGTTGAGCTTGGTGTAGAATTTTTGCTCTCTGAGGATAGAGAGGACTTGGCGAAGGTGTTGAAGGTGGGACTCGAAGGTGGGGCTATAAACAAGGATATCATCAAGGTAGACGACGACACAGACTTCGAGGAGGTCGCGAAAGATATGATTCATGGTGGATTGGAATGTGGTAGGGGTGTTGGTGAGTCCGAAGGGCATCACAAAACTCGTAGTGCCCGAAGCAAGAACGAAACGCGGTCTTGTGAGTGTCCTCCTCGCGGATGTGGATCTGGTGGAAGCCAGTATACATCTTGGTAAAATATTTGGCTCCACTGAGGCGATCAAAAAGCTCGGAGATCTGAGGTAGGGGGTTCTTCTTCTTGATCGTGATCCGATTCAAGGCGCGGTAGTCTATGCACATCCTTAGTTATGAGGTTCCGCCTTTCTTCATGAAAAGGCAGCTTGTACCGAAGGGGGAGGAGCTTTGCTTAATGAATCTTTTGTCAAGGAGTTCATTGAGCTGTCGCTTCATTTCTTTGGCTTCCGGAACGGAGAGTTGGTATGGAGGGCGGCACAGCGGAGAGTGGTCGGGTTCTTGATCAATTGTATGAGATGCACGACGATCTGAGGGTAATCTGGCAGGCAAGGACTCAGGAAAGACGTCTTTGAACTCGTTGAGGATGAAGGTGAGGGCGGGGTTGGAGGGGCGAGCTTGATCGGGTTTGTCCGTAGGGAGCAAGTCCTCGGGACGTTCGCGATCAAGGACAAGGCAGTAGTAGGTGGAGTCGGGGTTGTGACGGGCCATGTGGAGAAACTGGTGGGGAGTGACGGAGTTTTGGGAGGTAGGGTGGGGGAAATAGGGGACGTCGATGGGCGTGTTGGGGAGGTTGGTGAGGCGGAAGAAGTTGGGGTGGAACGCGTATGGTATGTAGTGGTTTAGCCAAGGTGTTCCCAAAACGATGTCGCACATCAAGTGCATGATATCGAATGAGACCTGATTGCGGAGGGTTCCAACAGTCATGGTGGTCTCGAACACCGTGGGGTCTACTACAACGGTGGTGTCGTTGTCCCCTAGACGAATGGTAATCGGGGAATTGTAACCGGTAGAGGTGAGACCGACTTTTCGGACACACGCATCAGTGATAAAATTACCGGTAGCTCCAATGCCAAGGAGGGCCCGAAACTTGGTGGTAGACGCACCAAGGGTGGCGGCGATAAACTTGAGATGGAAACAGGATGAGTAGGCGGTGGAGAGGCGTTGATTCGGTGCCTAATCTGACAAGCCGGTCGTGTCGGGCTTGTTCCTCGACAACATCAGAGAAGATGATAGAGGATGGATTCGGGAGAAGCCTAGAGGAACATGAACTAGTGAGAGGGGTGTCAGGTGATGCCTGGGGATCGTCCGGTGGGAAATGCATCATCGGGGAATGGGCGGGGCAGATGAATTGTCGATGCCAACTGGGCCATCGGTGGGGTCGAGGTCGTCACCGATGGGATGGTCGGCAGACTAGTCGTCGATGCCAAGGCGGTTTCGTGGTGATCATGGGGACAGTGTTCAAGTGGAGGAGGGGCCAAGAGTGGCGGATGCGGAAGCGACGGTTTGGGGGGCTGCGGACCTGGGTGCCTGACATGCGAATTGTCTGGTATTTGGGCAGCTTGTCTGTTGATGACCTAATTGTCGACACCGGAAACATCCACCCTTAGCTTGGAGGTAGGTTTGCTCTTCGGCGTGAGTTTCGTGAGACGGGTTGGGTGGGTGTTGATAGGGGGACAGATGGTGCATTCTCTCTTTTCCATCCACATGAGGTGGATGGTGGAGAGTTCGTCGAAGGAGAGCGATGTAGTGTCTAGTGGGTCGGAGAGGGTGTCATGGTCGGGGGGGGAGAACTCGTTCGAGGAAGCAGAGAGAGAGGTTTCGTCGGTGATGTTATGAAAGAATCATGGGCGGGGTGGGGCGGATGTGAGTGCGTCCTTGTATGGGGTGAGGAATTTGTCTAGGTGAATGGCGCGGTTGAAGAGATCGGAGAGGGACATCGGGGGGCCGTGGACGAGGGAGGCGGCGAGGTCCTTGCGACATCCCCGTTTGAAGCGGGAGATGAATGTGGCATCATTGACGTAGTCAAGGGGGATGTGTTGCCGCAAGGCACGGACGTATTGGACAAAACCGTCGGTTGGGCCGTTTTGTCGAAGGCGACAGAGTTGCTCAAAATAGTCATCAATCGTTTTATGCGGTCGGCATGGGGCTGTTGAAGAGATCGGAGAGGGACATCGGGGGGTCGTGGACGAGGGAGGCGGTGAGGTCCTTGCGGCATCCCCGTTTGAAGCGGGAGATGAATGTGGCATCGTTGATGTAGTCAAGAGGGATGTGTTGTCGCAACGCACGGACGTATTGGACAAAACGGTCGGTTGGGCCGTTTTGTAGAAGGCGGCAGAGTCGCTCAAAATAGTTATCAACCGTTTTATGCGGTCGAAATGTATAGGTGATGAGGTTTGCCCACTCGATGAAGGAATGGGGTTCCGCATTTGCTTGTTGGCGGTTAGCGCGTTCGGTGTAGCACCAACGAGCGGCGCCTTCCTGTAACCTGGTGCTGGCAATAGGTAGCCAGTAAGTGACAGGGACATTGTGGAGGGAGAAGGCGTCGTAGAGTTTGTGGAGGAAGACGAAGACGTGCTCGTGGGGAAGGCCGGTGAAGGGGGGGATGTCCATTGATCGGAAGGATGGGGGAAGGTTACCCATTAAGGGTGTTGTGGTGGCGAGGGTGTTGAAATCAAGTTTTGGTGAGGAGGACGGTACCCGAGTGAAATCGGTCGTGGCGTTGGTCGGGAGGAGCACTGACGAAGGAAGTATTGGAAGAGCGGGGAGCAGGGCTTGTGTTGTGGAAGTGATAGTGGATGAAGTCATGAGAGGTTTTGACAGGAGGAGAATGGTTGACGACTGTGTGACGGTGGGGGTCATCGTCTTGTGTGGTAGGTGATCGCGGTGGAGGTGGTGGTGGATGACGTGCTAGCGAAGAGGGCGGTGGATGTGGAGGCGGAAGATGGGGGAAGGGTGGTGGTAACGATCTGGATAGCGGGGGAGGCGTGTTGTTGTTCGACGGTGGTTACCTGTTGGGAGAGGCCGGAGAGGGATGCTTGGAGGGAGTCGAGGGTGGCTTGCGTGGCGGTCATGAGGGAGAGGAGGGTGGAAGAGTCAACGGGGACCTCCTGGGCGGCAGCCTGTTGGCCAATGAGTTTGCGACGGAGGTTGTTAACGGACTGGGTGTTGATGGAGTACATATCGATGTTGGATGAATGTCCAGGGTGGGGGAGGAAGCGGTGGTAGTGGCGGATGAGGTGGCAGCGGCAGCCGAGGTGGTAGCAACAGATGAGGTGGAGGCAGCTGCAGCAGCGTTAGCAGCGGCGGCGGCGGCGGCTGCGCGTTGAGAGTTCCTGGTTGTGTGTGTCATGCCCGGGAGGGGTTCCTATTTACAAGGGTAGAACAACATCAATTGATTTGTCAAAGAAGATAGTTTCCAAAAAACAAAATTTGCAAAACAAGAATTAGAATAAATTAATTCTGATTTGAATTAATTAAAGCTATTCGAAATTAATTCGAGAATACGCCTTGGAAAGAAATTCAAAAAGAATCCGAAGGAGAAACTTGCAAAACAAAAATTTCCAGAAATTTTCAAAGAAATAAACACTGAAAATATCGGTAAAGGAAAAAAGAAATAATTAGTTTCGAAGAAAATTTTCGATTTGGGTTTAAATTTATTCGAAATTAATTTGGGGGTATGATTTTACAAGAAAACGTGAAAAAAAAGGAATTAAGTAATTCGAAAATATTCCCGAATTTCAGGAAAGAATTTTCGAAAAAGAATTGATCATAAGGCGTTTTTGAATTCCAAGAAAATTTTTGAAAAGGAATTTATGAATTCTAAAATATACGAGAAAAGGAAAAAGTAGTTTTGAATTTCGAAAAAGAAATGCTGAAAAAGAATTAATTAATTCTAAAGTATTTTCAAATTTTAAAATTTGTGAAAAAGGATTGAATTAAAAGTATTTGGAAAGAAATTTTGAAAAAAGAATGGAATAATTGTAAGGTATGTTAGAAAAATTTTCGACAAAGAATTGATTAAAGGTATTTTCGAATTTTGGAAAGGAATTTTTGAAAAATAAGTGAAAAGTTTGAGATATCGGAAATAAAAAGTTTTGCAAATTTCAAACTAATTAAGGTTAATTCCGAATAAAGTTTGGGAAAAAAATTAATTGAGATTCGAGTTTTTTTTTGGGGGGGGGTGGTAATTAAGATATCCTAACTGTGCGAGCTATCGAATAGTGTGATAGGGGTAGTAGGCAAGGTTACTGGGAGGGGTCAGCGCAGGGGGGGGTTGCTCGATCAAATTGGGGATGATGATAGGGATGATGATAATTACGATTGTCGATGGTGG
>BFEA01000096.1:1138217-1148365 GCA_003427395.1 Chara braunii
GGGTGGGTGGGTGGGTGTGTAAGTGAGCGGTGTGTGTGTGTGTGTGTATGTGCGGGCGTGTAGGCGGTGGGTGGGCGGCCACGGAAAATACCTTTTTCCCGATGAACAAATGTCGCGCTGCACAAAATGATGACCGAACAAGAGAAAGAAAAAAACAAAATTTTGCACCACGCCAAACGACAAACGAAAAAAAAAAAGGAAAAAATAAAAACTTTTCCAAGTCGCTCCAAATGATGAACGAAAAAGAGAAAGAAAAAAAAAAAATCCGCGGCGCGAAAACGACGAATGACAAACAAAAAGAAAAAAAAAGAATCCGCAGCGCAAAAACAACGAAAGACAAATAGAAAGAAAAGAAAAAAATGTGCCGCGCTAAGTGGCGAACGAAAAACAGCAAGAAAAAAGAAGTCCGCACCGGCCAGTTACCGACGGCGGGCGCTTCAAGATATTCCCTCGCATCTACGTCCGCCGTCACCCGGCCCCATGAGCGCGCTCTCTCGTTTAGTGGCGTGCAGCGAACATTTCGATATGGGCGCCCCTCTGCGCACTCCCCCACCCTGGATGACCTTCATCCATCGCCCCTCGTCAAAACTTTGAGCCCGAATCCGGTGTGCAACGGACCATCGACCTCCGCCCGCGACCAATGCCCCTTAAGGGATAGGATATATATTTTTTATCCTTGTTTTTTGGCAGTTCAAATTTGAGGGGGTTCGCGGTTGGCCCTGGCGGTCATGATCCCCAACGCATGTGGTCGGCGGCCCCGCTGTCGTGACCGCGGGTGATACATAGGCACTGCCGCAACTACACGCGAGTGCCCGAATGTGTGTGACAGGGCCTGGCCCTTTCCTATATGGAATGTGGCGGCCACTTTCCGCTTGCTCAACACGTGAGACCGAATTTCCAATAGCTTCAGTCTTGGCCAAAGTGTCTGCGCCCAAGCCCGTTTAGATAGTGGCCATAGACCGATTTGGTTAGGCGTGCCCAACAACCCAAGCACAATGTACGGTGTTCCCTACTTCATCCACATTGTTGGAAGAGCCTGAAAGGCTCTCAAATATTTGTGATTCTCACGAGCAATGCGGATGTAACCAACTGGCGCGTGGCAACTGTCTGGCGTTGGCCAAGGTTCGCAAAAATTGGTGAGTTCAGGGTGCAGTGAGATTCAGGGGGGGGCCTTCACTTAGGGTGGGCATGCGCTTGCTGCAGAGCTTTATGCCGAGGCATATACCCTCGCACTTCCTCCTTTACTTCGATAGTCCTCTAAGAAATCATTACACAACAGGCTGCTTCCATTTCAACTTTCGTTCATAACTTGAGATAATTTGGGGACCAGTCTTCATTAGCTCTTCTCTGGTAAAGTACCGATCTTCTTTAGGATCATTATGGTGTATGAACCGCACTCGGTATTGCACATGCGGTTTCAGAGGACGTCCCTTGCCTGGAGGCTTGGGCACATGCATCAACTTGCGCTCAACAATGTCGTCAATGTCTTTGTGTTCGTCCATGGTTGGGGGCAACATTGATCCTCTGGAGGGAAACTGTTCTGTTTCAGCGAAAGGTGACAACTTGGAAGCATGGGAAACAAGGTGTGTGCGGAGCTAACTAGGGATGCGAATAACGTATGATGGGCCATGAGGTTGATCTCCTACTATGTCCAAAATTTCCCTATGTCCAAAATTTCCCTATGTCCAAACTACTGTGGCATCAGTTTACGTGATATTCCCAACTCCTGTCCCAATTCAAATGATTTTAACCAAACATGTTTACCTACCTGAAATGCAGACAGTCGTTTGTGTCTGTTCTCATATCCAACCATTGTATCTTGAGCTTTCTTGATGTGCTCTACAGCCTGGTGCAACATCTTTTCTTACTTCATTGCAAACTTCATGCTGCCAGGTGCTGCAATTGGTTGATTTTCAGGCAACAAGAAGTCAAGTGCAGATCTGGTCTTCCATCCAAGATGCAGTTGGTTGGGAGTCATGTTGGTAATGTTGTGCATAGCGTTATTGCACAGACTGGCGATGAGAGGTAACTTCTCGTCCTAGTCATCCTGGCTTGGCTTAATATAATGTCGAAGCAAGTGCTGCACAACCCGGTTCATTTATTTGGTCTGGCCATTTGACTCAGGGTTGTTCCCTAATGTTATTTGTAGTCGGGTGCCCATCTGTTGGGCTGTACTTTGCCACAATTCACTAGTGAATCAGACATCCCTGTCGCTCACAATAGACTTGGGGAGACCAAAGTTACTTACCCAGTTAACCATAAATAGCTTGATGACGTGATCAGTCCTACCTGTCTCAGGCATAGCGATTAGTCTAGCATACTTAGTGAACATGTCCACAATGACGAAGATGTGTCGCTTACCGCTCTGGTTGGTCATAAGGTTATCCATGAAATCCATGGACACACTTTGACATAGGCCAGTAGGGAAGGGCAAGGACTTGATAAGCCCAAACGGTGCCTGCGTCTGTGGCTTGTCACGCTAGCAAACCTGACAAGTTTCTGCATACTTCTCTGCATCATCCATCATTGCGGGCCACAAAAACTGCTGCAGTAAATTTGATGTTGTCTTTCTATAGCCGAAATGTTTGGCTGCATTATGGAACTCACCTAAAAATAAACTACTCAAAGATTCTTTATCTGGAACACAAAAACGTTTATTCCCATCCTTCTCAAGGAACAGCAAGCCGTCAACCAACACATTTGTCTTTATCTTCCAGTTTGTGGATGATCGCAGACATGACCCCGTTTTCTCGATAGGCTTGCACTGTAGACCGAGTTACATCGTCATAATGCGCCCAGATAGTCTTCCCTATGTGATAGTGCATGAGCCACTTTGTTGTACTCTCCCTTAAGAGGGTCGAGTTTGAAGTCATACATATCTATGACCTCAATCCACCTTTTGAGTGCGCCAGAGAGTACGCGTTGTGTCTTAATCCAACGCATCGTCTCATGGTCAAATCTCACATAGAAGAATTTGCCGAGGAGGTAGTGCCTCCAATAGACCAGCACTTTGTAGAAGGCATAAAGCTCGCGCTCATACGTTGACTTAGCTAATTTCTGAGATGGCATCTTTTTTATCATGTACTCGATCAACCTCAACTTTTTCCCCTCCTTCTATGCAAGGGCAGTTCCTATGCTGTATTGGTTGGCGTCTATGATCACAACAAAGGGTTGTTTAGGATCTGGAAGTTTGAGGACTTCATAGTGTGTCAGGGCGTACTTCAATCTCTTGAAGGATGCCTCACACTCTTTGGTTCACTCCCATGGGGTGTCAAGGCACGTGAGGTCAGTTAGAGGGGAGGCTATTATACCATAATTCTTGACAAACGGGCGGTAGTAACCTGTCACCCCCAAGATTGGCCTCACCTCAGTCACAGATTGAGGTCTGGGCCAGACCTCAGTCTAGGCCAGTCACATGCGCTGGCCACTTTGGCATCATCCGACCTCAACCCTTCTGTGGAAATCTTATGACCTGGATAGAAGATCTTGCTGCAACCAAATTCGCATTTCTTCAAGTTAACCTTGTACTGGTGCTGTCTTAGGAGCTCTAGCACTGTTTTCACATGCTCAGCGTGCTCGTCTAGGTTCACGATGATAAACTTGTATAAGGAGTCATGAAAGATCCAGTTCATTACATGCTGGAACGTCCCAAGAGCATTGCATAGGCCAAAGGGCATCACCACAAACTCATACAGCCCGTACCTGGATTGAAAGGCGGTTGTGTGCTTGTCCTCGGGTCTAAATAACAATCTGATGGTATCCGGACTTTAAATTTATCTTAGTGCAGTACCAGTATCCCTGCACCGTATCCAAGAGGTCGTTAATGCGTGGTAGGGGCTCTGCGTTCGTAACGGTGATGGCATTGAGGCCCCTATAGTCAATGCACATCCTTAGTGCCCTCCCTTTCTTTGGGACAAATATAATTAGCGCTTTGAAGGGGGACGTACTTGGCCGAATCCAGCCCTTCTCTGTGAGCTCCTTAAGTTGGCGGCAGAGCTCATCTAACTTTGCAGGAGATATCCTATGGATACACCCTCCAGGTACTTTGCTACCGGGGATGACTTATATTTATATCGCTTGGACAATCTCCCTTTCTACCACACCCCTAGGCTCCTAAAAAAGGTCTGAATATTGTGCAACGACTACTTCGATTTTGGGGGGTGATTTTATGGCCTGCCCTTTCTCAGAGACAAAGACTAGGTACATACCTTCCTCGCTATTCTGCTTATAACAATTACCGAAAGACGATGCGCACATGCAACCATAGCTCTCCACTAGTCTTCTAGCCTTAAACTTTTGCAGCCTAACAGTCCTTTCATCTGGCAACTTACTGATCATCACCTTCCTATCCCAATCAAACTGAGTCTTAGCAACCTCAAGGTAGTACATGTCTAGCAACAAGTCAAAAGGCAGCTCCTTACTCACCAGGAACAAGATTTTGTGTCTCAGTTCCCTTCCTCCATAGGAGAAGGTGCAAACTACATCACTATCATGGAGTGTTTGTTGGCTAAGGTAGATGCTACTGATCTGCTAAGCCGTTGCACTTTGTCTTGTAAGCACAACCTATCCACACAAGCATGACTGATGAAGTTTCGCGAAGAACCTATGTCTGCAAAGGCGCCAACCTTTCGGCCACCCACATCGACTTCTACCACGAAATGTTCATGCTTTGGACCTTTGTTCAACATTGTCAAGGAGTTTCTAGGGTCTTTCTCTAACCAATCAGTCTCTAACTCCTTTAAGGACTTAGACACATTGCTCGAATAGAGCATTGACTGGTCCGGATCTATCTGTGGGGCGATCATGGGGTCAATAGCCTCGGTCATCGTCTGTAATAGAGAAGGTAAAGTAACCACTACAGCACGAGTAAGAGCGGCTAACACTCCTACTGGCCCGAGGTGTTTCCTTGGGAAGGGCTTGCAGAAGCACCATCAGAGTTGGAAGATCCAATGGTCACGATAAAGAACGCGACCTTCCCAGCGACCCGCTTACCCTTGCACTTGCTGATTGTGTGTCCATACTGGCCACAATTGAGGCAAGCGCCTCACACAACACGGTCTCGCCACACCTCGTACTCTAGACCAAGCTTTGCCCATATGGGTGGTCACTGGTCCGTGGTCACTTTGACCCTTAGGCAGGCCTACCTTCTGTTTCCCGACCCCCTTCCCCTTTTCTCTAATGAGCGTGGCTACTCCACCATTTGAAGTCTCCCTAAGCCCATCTATCTTTCCTTCTTCCCCAAGATCAAAGAAGTCGTCAATCTCAGTTGCTTGATCGTCATGGTCAACAAACATGAGACATGAGATTGCCCTTTATCCTCTAATCTTGAGGGAGCTTCTTTTTTCTCCCATCTACCGGTCCCTGTTGGGCATTCCCAAGCTTAGCCTCTATGTCTAGGGCTTTCTTGCTGAATGAGGCGAAGTTATGTACGTCTATGGAGACCTCTTCGACCAACTTATTCTTCGCATTTGTAGGCAGACATCGCAAATAAGTTGTGAGGATTATCTGCGCTTGTACTGCACGCCAGAGACCACACTCAGTCACTCTACGACATGTGTTACCTCGCGAACTGTCCAGTATTTCTTTGATCCTAGACTAGCTAGCGAGTCGGTGGCCTTCTGAGCCCCTTGGGTGTCATGCCACCTGTTGTAGACCATCCATACAAACTCCTCCAATGTCCGGGCATGTGCCCAGCCATCAAAGATCTTGTCGTATCCATGTTGCTGTACTACTCCGTTCAACCATCAGGTTGCAGACCCTTCTAGAAAGGATGCAGCAACGATAACTTCTTCCTTGGTCCTTGTGAGCTTATGCCTTATAGAAGTAGGCACAATCCTCACCCAGGTATCAAGGTCCTCTTCCTTCTTTTTGTCGCCAGAGAAGCATTTGGGACTTAACAAGGGTATCTTGGGTGTCCATGGCATGGATTGTACAACACCTTGTGCCTGCTGCATTGGTTGAGAAACTGATGGAACAGCCTGATGAGGCGACATTTTCTGATGCAACAACACTTCCTGCTGCTGTTGTACCTGCTGCGGCGGCAAACCCTGTTGCAAAGGCTGCCGCACTTGTGGTTGCCCTGTAGCGGCAGCCACTGATTGGCAAAATGAAGAAGGTTGTACAAGAATCTGAGCTCTAATACCTACGACTACCTCGCCTAATGGGGGTTTGCTAACCGTGGGGTAAAGGGTTGCCCTGTCGCCGGCGGCGTCATCACTAGACCTGCAACCATAGGGGGAACTACAACAAATATTGGTTGCCTGACTAGAGGTCGGGGCGCCCATAATGTGGTCATAATCTAGTTTTGACCAACTATCAGTGCGACCAACATCTCCTGCTCATCTCTTGTTAGACAGCTTGCACTTCGGCTACACTCAACAAGGAGTTATGAGGGGAATGAACCACAGGATCGAGAGTTGTCTCATCTATAGTTTCTAACTTGCCTAGCTCCTCTGCCCTTGACCCTAACCTAGCTTTTTTAATCCTAGCTCTTTCTCTTCTCTCCTCTACATCCTCCAACTGGGGTTGTAACTCATTGTGGAGAGTGTCCGCTTCGTGGATCTCATACTGACAGTTGTTGCTGTTGGCTAACGTGCAGGCCAACAGACTGACTAACGGAAGTCTAGGTCATACCTCGACTGACACCTGACGAAGAGGCCTGAGACGAGGCCCGTGACATGGTAGAGGCGGTAGCCATGGATGCCTTAGTGTCGGCTCTAGCATTTGATGCTAATGCTGTTGCTAGTGCCCTTTCGGCGTTCGGTCCAACTTTGTCAGAAAGTAGTTAAGCGGTAACAGTAGATAATCTCAAATTCCTACAACTATATTCCTACTTTTGACTAGTCTGAAACAGATTGCATGCAACAAGGAATAATTACTATCTATTTGCAGATGTCTGTCAGTAGTTTGCAAAGTAAGTCACAACTAACTAATCAAAAATAAAAATAAAATAATTTGCTGGTGTGCATGCAGAATGAAATTTTACAATAATAAACAATCAAACTGTTTACTGGAATCTTTTCTCGCCCTGTATCCTTCTTGAGTGGTAACTTGTGTCAACGTCATGAAGCTCTGGTTCAGCGGCGTGTCTGAAGGTGTGCAATCGACCTACCCCTGTGCCCGAAGTCAATGCAGAACTGGCCAGCCCCGACCGTTTTCTTTTTATACTCGCATACAACACGAGTTGTATATCCCCGCATGAGTTTCTTTATAGACGGCCCGGTACTCGTCTCTCTTTCCTAGGGTTGGCCTGCCCGACATGACCTCTACGACGCATCATGCAGACCAAAGGACAAGCGACAAAGCATGCGTGTACTAGTCCCAGTGGGTTGGCATAGTGACCGTGACCCGAGTGCTTCGTTCGGGACCCTTCAGAGGCAATGCCCGTCTCCCACCAGCTTGCTCCCTGGGAAGAATGTCGACCCTCAAGGTTGAGCGCTCGCGACACCTCACAATGAGAGGACTCTCAAGACAAAACTCACTTCCTCACGGTAAGAAGCAACGAAGAGGGTGCATAGGGCAAGGAGCAGCGTACCTCATAATGTTGCTCCCAACCACAGATTTCTCACAAGTAACCTAATGTGCATTTATGATGACCGGTCGATGCCTCAACACAACCCACGATACAATGCAGTTCCACCTCGCACGATCCTAAGCCGCCAATCGTTAACGCACAAGCGTAATCACTGCCCCACCATACCCAGCGAAACACTAAGCAGTTATTGCAAAGGAGCTAGCAGAGCGGCTCGAACCAGCTCTGATACCAAATTGCAAGGGAAATGAGCTAGAGTGAAATGACTGAAATCCACAATGCGAAATCACATTGAAAAAATGAAAGTCCAATGCTGTCCAGAAAGCAGAAATGCACTGATATTCCACCAAGTTGAACGCGGAACCAAAGTACTGAATCTGAATGTCAATGAGAGCATACTCTCGTCACCACCAACATATGTATCCAAAGTCCTTCCTCCTATCTGGCGCTCAGCGCCCAAACTACTACTACACAACTACTAGTAGCCTACAAATTGACAATGCATCCTGTTGACGTCAACAACAACAACCGAAGTGCATGAAGATGTCGACCTTGTAGACCATCGCCAAGACCAGGTACATACCCTCACATCATCAACCTCATCTCTCTCTCTCACTCACCCTAGACTTCTACCCCCACGTCTTCCTTCCCATACATGAAGACCAGTGCCACCTCCACTAGCTATGTCCAGGCCCAGCCCAACTACAAGGGCTGGCTATGGCGCTGCCCACAACAACACGCTCTTCCTCTGGACGCTTGCGCATGCCTGCACACTTGTGCAAGCGCAGCAGCCCCTTAGCGCTTGCTCGAGCAGCGCTGCCGCATCTACACACGAGTGCCCAAATGTGTGTGCGGGAGCCTGACCCTTTCCTATATGGAAAGTGGCGGCCGCATCCCACTTGTGAGACACGTGAGACCGGGTTTCCAGTAGCTTCAATCTTGACCAAAGTGTCTGCGCCCAAGCTCGTTGAGACAATGACCTGGGACCGATTTGGTTAGGCATGCCCAACCACCCAGGCACAACGTGCAGTGTTCCCTGCTTCATCCACGTTGCTGGAAGAGCCTGGACGACTCACAAATATTTTTTATTCTCTCGAGCAAAGCGGATGTAACCAACTGGTGCGTGGCAACTGTATGGCGCCGACCAAGATTTGCAAAACTGGCGAGTTCAAGGCCCATTGAGAGTCAGGGGGCCGGCCTTCACTTAGTGCGGGCACGCGCCTGATGCATGGCCTTATGTCGAGGCATAAACCCTCACACATATATGCAATAAACGAGCGTTGCAGAACACTCCAAAATGACTGGAGTGTTCCCTTAATCCGCCATTACATGACCCCAACCTTGTTGAAAAAGAGATTCGTCGCCTACAAAAATTTTGGAGGCTCGCCTTACCGCACCACGATGGCTGGTGGCGACAACCAAAAAAGAAAAGAAGTGCATGGTTGGCGGTTCGGAAAGGCTTGGCGCGCAGAAAGGGGGCTGCAGGGCCGGGTGTACTGATGGTTTAAGCACCTTCGTTTTTGGTGGGGGCGAGTTTCAAATTTGATGTTAAAATAATTGATTACAACATATGCACTTTCTTACCCTCCCCTACAATAAAAAATCACTATCTTTCGATGTATGCATTGGTCGAAAATAATTTATTAATTGAACAACATAAATAGAAAACTGAAATTCTCTTTATGCACTAAAACATTGTCTTCTCTGTGCATAAAGTTTTGGCCAGCAGTTGCATCCCTTACCCTTTTATCCTCGCAGACAGATAGAGTGTGCACTATTATCCCAATTAAGCAATCCTGCTTTTACTACCTGTTGTTAATGAGAGGGGATATGACTCCCCCATTTAACCTAGTCCATGGTTGTCTCTGCGTCTCACGCTCCACTTTCAAAAATATCATAAGCCAATTTGTGGTTGGCATTCATTACATCCTTATGTGAGAATTCAAATGGACGTGTATGACCCATTGAGAGGAGAGAAGCATACGTGAGTGAAAAAACACCAAATTTATTAGCGTCCTCTTGCCTAGGGATACCATAAACCTTAGTGTGGGCTCCTCCCCCTCGACTACCTTCGTCAAAACGAATACCAACTTCTCTAACAATCCTTTTAACTGCTCCTTGTGATTACAGTTTGGCATCGAATCTAAGCATTCCACTACTTGCCACTTGAAGTTGATCGCAATCAGAGCCTAATGTGCGTTCTTCTCTTTGTGATAAGGAATCAATATCACTCTAGTGTCATAATCATACACAAACCACTGACCAAGTCGCTCGTGAATCTATTTTTCCTGATGAGTAAGCAAAGTGTTAAAAAAGGAGTTTACAACGCCAATAGCAGGGACAACTTCTCCTTCTCACAAACACCTTACATTATCTTCTTCTAGCAAACAAATGTAAAAATTAACAATATCGTTACCGAGGCACACACATGGTGCCATAAACACGTTGAAATCTTGAAAACTTATCCAGATTGTGCTCACCATGGTTGTCACCCGGGTATCCCTAGGGCCCAGGTCGGGGTGAGGGTTTCACCTCCGGGCCCCCGCCGTAGGGATCCCCGACCCCACACCCCGCCATTGGACCCCTGCCCCTGCCCCACCCACGACACCCACGCCCC
>BFEA01000096.1:1151041-1162853 GCA_003427395.1 Chara braunii
CCCCGCCCCTCCACCCTCGCCCCCGTGATTGCAGGAAATGAAAAAAGACTTAAGGGGAAGATGCCTGCAAACTAAAGGACTTCTCAGTGGACTATCGAAGTAGAGGAGGAAGGAATGCGAGGATTTGGCTCCTTGGCAGGCCTAAGGGCCGCATTTTTGGCATGTGCCCGCCCTAAGTGAAGGCAGTTTGAAGAAAACTTCATACATCCATACTAGCCTCAAGGACATAGAACAATATCAAGACATTGGCAAAAGCCTATGAAGAAAGTTGTTTGTGACGATAAGAAGAAGGGATTAGAGAGAGAAAGAGAGAGAAAAGAGAGAGAGAGAGAGAAAGAGAGAAGGAAGAGAGAGAAAGAAGCACGTCAACACACTAATTCAAAAAACCCGAACATGATAGGATGGGTATTCATAATAAACATGAGGGACACTCATTAGGCTTGAACCAAAGTTGGCGGGGGGCCAATAATCTTGAAAAACGTGTCGAGCTATATGGCGATGGACCCTAAGTGTTTCATCCGGCCGCCAATGCTGGACTCTTCAGGGGTCTTCTTTGCCACAGTCCGGTGCTTGAACAGTGCAGTCGGCATATAAGTAGGAAAGAAACAGCCGTTAGTCCTAAGTTAGAGCTGCATAGGTCGCGACTCGTCAATTTCTAGTCTCGGTCTCAATCGGGGCCTACCCACCCCTTCAGACCCTTTATCCATCGGTAATAACATTGGACCGCCAAGCCCTAAAACTAAAAACCCTCAATGTAACCTTTTACCCCCTGACCTATCAGGTTTCCAGAATCCAGGTCCACTTTTGCTCCCTCAATGGAACCTTTTACCCCCTGGCCTATCAGGTTCCAGAATCCAGGTCCACTTCTGCCCCCTGCATACGCAGGGCGACACTCATCAGTCTCAAAGAGTAAACAATCCCACCCTGTCAGACAGTCGACCCAATTTTGCCAAGTTCCCTTGTACTTGCTCGAAAAATTCTTCACTACGTTGTCAAATAAAACATCTTTGAAGCCACACAACCTCAACTCAACTTTCAGGGAAAACAGAAAACTCAATTTCGCACCCGGCATATCCGTAAGACGCCTGACCCTATGTAGGAAGGATCCTATAACAACCAATTTTTGTTGCTTGTCAGTGTAAGAACATGCATCTTGCAGGTGCCGAAACTTAATCCCCTGCAGAATCCCTCTCTGATTCTTGTGCACAGCAGCACATTTCACACCTATCGGGTATCCAAAGTCCTTAATAACGCAACCCAAAAATTCCCAACAGTTGGAGCGATTGGTATATTCCAGATTCCGATCATAACTCTCCTCAAAATTTTTCACCAAACACTCTGCCTTGGCTTTCGATCCCTCATTGCCATGCTTGAACCTGGCGAAGATAGAGACATCGTCAACTAGAGGTAAGCCATGAAAAACGACCATTTCGTCAAAATGGACATCTTTTATTTTTTGAACGAAATTGAAACCGAGCTTTTTGGCCGAAAACTTGTCAAAATTTGTTGTTCCTGAGGGCCCGGCATTTGTAAGACGCTGGACCCCCTGGCTGTACATGGACCTAGCTTTAGGCCAGGGACATCCAGCCAGGACTGCCTGGATGTCCCTGGTCTCAAGCTAGGTCCATGTATAGCCAGGGGGTCCAGGACTGCCTGGATGTCCCTGGTCTCAAGCTAGGTCCATGTACAGCCAGGAGGTCCAGCGTTTTACAAACGCCGGACCCTCAGGAACAGCAAACTTTGACGAGTTTTCGGCCAAAAAACTCGGTTCCAATTTCATTCAAAAAATGAAAGATGTCCATTTTGACGAAATGGCAGTTGAAACAACTTCCTATCTTTTCCAAGGGAATCCAGGAAAACAAACTCAGAATGTGCAAACATCAGACAGGCAAGGGCCGGGCTAGATGGTTTCTCCATTGGTATGCCTACAATTTGTTGCAACACAACGCCAGCCACACAAACGAAGGTGTTGTGTAAATCAAAATCCACGCATCTTCGAATAGTCAAAAAATCAACAGTATCCCATCCTTCCTACTTCTTACCATTCTGCAATTTCGCCCTTTTTCCCAGTTTTTTAACCAACATGCCACTCATCAGTCTGTCACCCACTCCACCGCCTTCAATATGGATTGATGTGACAAGTTATATAACATTTCTTTTATGTCGTATGTCGTAGTCACCCATCCTTCCCCACCCTTCAGGTCCCCATTGACCCGTCGAAGACCATCCCGAAGAAGATCAGTACTCTTCAAACTGAAGTGAGAACCAACCGACAAATCCCATGCCATTTGGTTAATGACGTTCGAGACCTTCATGCTTGCACTAACCCCACAATCTGCAAACGACGGGCAGATTGGCTGCCATTTTCCCACATCCTTAAGTTTAGGCACTACACATATGCATCCCCAAGTTTCCCCTTAACCTCTCATTTAGCGAAGTTAGCCAGCCCCTGTTCCTAATATCTCCTACCCATGCCATCAATCAGACTCTTCTTTGTCGCCTCATATCGACAGAATATCCAGTTGTCCAAAAATAACCTTGAAATCGCCGCTTAGCGCCCACGGCGCAACGGGCTTGCGTTGGAAGCGCGCGCTTGGCTCGCCAAGGTAGGGAGTGCGAAACCGCTACGGATGACACGAAGGGAGGAGGGGCAAAGGAAGGAAAAGAATAGTGGGAGCGAAGGAATACCCGTGTCGAGGTTGCCTCCAGTTGGTAAAACGGCGCGCAGGACCTACCATAGCGAGTGCTCCGAAGAGAGGGTGAGAGACCGCAAAGGTGGAAAACCGAGGTGATGGTGGTCTACCAGACTCACTGCGACGGAAGCAGGCGGTTGAACTAACAAGGACAGAGGACATCAAGGTACGGACAACGGACGTGGGGAGTATATCGCGACCCGCCCCCCTTGGGGCCCCGCGCTGGGAAACCGGCGCGGTGAGGGAGGCAGGTCGCTTATACACTTGCCACGTGTACTGGTCCGTCGCGTTCGCATCAGCGTTTGTACAGAAGATTTGAAGGAAAGCGACAAAACACTTCAAGTTCGAAGACTCCGCGCGAGGTTGGTGGCTCAAGATCGAAGACCCCCCCCCATAGTCGACCCTCACCCCCCACCTCTGATCCCGGCCCCGACCCCGCCCTGTTCTCCCCCCACTGCCGACCCCGTTCCCCCTTGCCCACCGTGAATCCCGACCGCACCTAGATCTCGACCCTGAACCCGGCTACTCCCCCCCCCGCTTCTGATCCCGACCCCGCCGGGCTTCTCCCCCACCATCTCGATCTCAGGGACATCAGTCCCGACCCTGTCTTTCCAGACCCCGCCCCCCTTCGCCCACCGTCTCCCCCTCCCCACTTCCGATCCCGACCCCGTCGTGCCTCTTCCCCTCTGCTTCCGATCCCGTTCCTCCCCGCCCTCCGTGAACCCCGACCCCATCCCGACCTCGCCTCTGACCCGTCCTGCCGTTATCAACCCCGACCCCGACTTTCTCGATCCCGCCCATCTCCAATCCTTCCCGATCGATCCCGACCCCCGTCCCCTCCGTGATCCAATCCCGACCTCGACTCCCCCTCCCGCTCCCGACTCTCGATCCCACTATCCCTTCTCGAGACCCGCTCCGACCCCGACTCTTCCCACCCCCGATCGATTCCCGATTGACCCCGATCCCGCCCACCTCCGACCCCGTCACTCCCACGGATTCGTTCCTGATCAACCAACCCTGACCCCGACCCTTCGATTCCTCCACGCCTGCCGACCCCGTCTCCCCCGCTATCCCCGATTGACCCCCACACCCTGACTTCTCTGACCCTGACTCCTCCCACCCCCGATCGACTCCGTGATCAACCCCGACCTCGATCCCGACCCTGACCCCGGTCCTTCGATCCCTCCACGCGTGCCGACCCTGTCTCCCCCGCTATCCCCGATTGACCCCCACACCTCGACTCCTCCCCCTGCTTCCCCCCGCGATCCCGACCCCGTTTGATCTACATCCCGCCCGCCGTCGATCCTGAACCCACCCCCACTACTTCTTCTCCCGATCACATCCCAACCCTTACGCCCCGCTCGATCTACATCCCGCCCGCCTTCGATCCTGAATCCACCCCCACTACTTCTTCTCCCGATCAATCCCAACCCTTACCCTGCTAATACCCTCCCTCTCAGGCTGGAAAGAGTGAAGGTTTGGTCCTGCCACTCAGGGTGACTGCGAAACAGCTCCAACTCTGCTAGTGTACCCCCGCCTAGGCTGAAGTGAGTGAGGGACCAGTCCTGCCACACAGCGTGGAATCCGGGCACACGACATATTAGAATGGTGAGCAACAACATGAAGCCCCGCCAACAGAGGGCACACAAAAGGCTCGATTCAATGCTACTGTACCGGGGGATAGTCAGACAATATGCGCAGAATCGTCTGGATGGGGAAGGGGATCGGAGAAAGGTAGGCGATAAAGGGGGGGATCAGGGAAAAGACGTGGGTAATAATGGGGGGGATCAGCAGATAACAGCCACCCAGACCGATCTAAGCTCGTCTTCTCAAGGCACAAAGGAAAAGAGGGCCAACCCGGGAGATAACAGAGAAAGGCACCGGCTATGGAGGCTAAACAAGGCCTATCTTCCCAGGATCCGACCATCCAATCCTGGGCAGAGAAGGTGAAGGATCAACCTGCCCAAGCAAGCATCACGGTCAGACGTAGGAAGGAGGGGACGAGCGGGGGGAGGGAGGAAGAATGGAAGATCCCAGTGGGGAACTTGACAACGGCACGGGCGTTCTTCCTCTCTCGCCTCCTAGCCACCCCGGAAAACAGGATTTTACAGCAGGGGGGCAAGCCGACCATTGTCAGAGCTCTGCCTGATGAGGCAGTGAGAACTAGAGAATTCATTTATACTCACCATGCAAGTAACTGGGCTTTCCACGACGACGCAACTTTCAAATCTACCAATGATAAGGTTGGGTGGATCAGGGAACGGTTAGCTGCATTCAAAGGATCTCCGGCAAATGCACGCGAACGGTTCCTAATCCAACCAGCCTCGTCATCTGTCATCACAGTTCTCTGTGTATCAGAGGCGGATAAAAAAACAATGGATGGATGGAGATCACTGCGGTGTGACAAATCAGAGGTCCGCATCTATCCATGGCCCCCCCCGAAACCGCAACGCCCTGAAGACCGCAGGGAGCAACTGATGAGAGAGCACTTCTGGATAGAATTCCGTCACATCCCGATTGAGATCCAGGCCGCCTTCGTCCAGGACATTGCCGAGAAATATGACATAATTGACTTCATCGACCCGCTCCCCCCTCATGTGGCACGCAGGGACGACTACTTAATGCTGGCCATCAACCTGGCCGACGAGCATGTTTTTTCGATTGACGACGTGATACCCTTCTGTGTGGGGGGTAAGCTGTATAGGGTCCACACCGCCCACAAACATAGACCCTGGTGCTTTAAGTGCCAGGCTTACGGGCACCTTTACACAGACACAGCCTGTGGCCAACATCCCTCGCGCACAACAAAACCCACAGGACGTTTGAGAAAGGACCCCTTCGAGGAAGCCAGTTGGAGGACGGTCGATCCTGGATATGAGGGATGGGTGTACATAGACAAACCAGAGGGGAAGGAGGGGGATGTAGTTGGCTGGACATGGGAAGGGCGGGGGGATCCACGGCTGGGTTCCCAGCCACCGTCCAACTGGGTCCCCCCCAAATCACTGGAATCGCACTTGCAACCCCCCCCCAAGGGAAAAAAACAGGGTACTTGGATAGCAGTCGGCAACAAAAAGAAGGAACCCCCGCAGAAGAAATTGGTGGAGACAAAAAAAGGTGTCGGGGATCACGGCAACCACTCTGACTGTCTGGGTGATGGGGCGAGTCCACTCCAGGAGACACAGAAAACCCAGGAGGAGGTCTCTATTGAAGAGGACCTGCCCAAAAAGGGGGATCAGCCATCGTCAGCACAGTCGAGCCTGCCGATTGAGGACAAGGGGACAAGTAGCCTGTCAGACACGCAGCCCATCTCATTAACAGAGGTACACAAAATGACAGAGGGGGGGAAAGAGAGGGACATGCTCCCGGAAAAGCAGCATGGTACGAGGCTGAAGCAGCAATCAAGGACCCGGCCACCGCACTTGCTGGAACAACACCCGCCACATGCACAGCAGCTACACCCGCATTCCCCCCAACCTCAGCCAGAAGGGCAGGGCCATCAACAGCCAGATCAGCTGGCCCCTGATTTCTGTTCAGAGGGCACAGCAAATGGACGTGGACACAACCCCCCCGCCGCCCAACATGGAGATGGAAGAGCCCCCCAAAGACCCGTCGGACCCGGATGCCCCCCCACAGGAAATGAGCCTGGACCAGAAAATCCAGGTGGTGGCAGATTGGATTCTAAAACATCTCCAAACGGACTGCCCTCATTAAGGTGAAGAGTACTGGGACACATCTTACGTTGAGTTAGTAGCCCTCCTCAACAACAGATCGTCCCTAAGGAATGCGCTCACCCCCCCCCCCCCCCCCCCCCCCATTTAACATGGGCTGAAGCATTTCAACGCATATTGGTTGTCGCCCGAGGACGATTTCACCCGCCTCCCGCACCGGAGCCAGCTGCTCCACCCTCTGGACACGAATCCTCGCGCGCAGTGCCGAATAACGGAAAAGGAACAACAGAGGAAGGGATGGCCTCTCGAAGACTTAAAGTTAGGCAGCTCATTGAAAGGGGCCTCTTCGAACCACCTCTCTCCAAGCTAAATGGGGTGATGGTAATCCCCCTCAGGAAAGCGGAAGGGAAATGGGAGTTGGGTCTCTCCCCGGTGGGGGATTATGAGGGGGTAACGATGCACGGCTGGGAATTCTCCCTCCACGAAAAGGACAGCATGGAAAGTGGCAGGGTTTTCTCCGACCAAATGTCAACTTTCATCCCCAAACACTACTCCCCGGGTGCAAGGGCAGGACTCAGGTTTGAAACGTCCAACGAACAAATAGCGCGGAATGACTTGTACCTGCTCTTTGACCACAATAAAACCTCTGATCTAGGCTGGTTTAGCCACAACGCTCTCTTGGACCTGCAGTGTGCCAAGATTAAAGCCAGCGACTTCTGGTCCGAAGATGATGTGTGTCGCTGCCTGTGTCGAATAGCACGAGAAAAAGTATTACACCTCGACAGATGGGACCTGAAACATTGGCACCCGCTATGACACACCTTGACGGACGGAGACCCCAAAGAGCTCACACTAACGTATCCATTAAAACAAGAAATTAGAAATGGACGACCTAGACACGCTATATTGCAAGAACCCAACGTGGCGCAAATGCGTCGATTCGGCAGACCTGGACCTGCGCTCCATTAACGTTAACGGCCTGGCATCATGCAAACCTGAAAAGCGCCAAGCGATTTGGGATCAACTCAAAGGTGTTGGAGGCAGACGATGGCCAGACGTAATTTGCATACAAGAAACTCATTTGTTAGACAACTCGGAACATAACAGAGCGCTAAAGCAAATCTGGCCCCACACAGCTATAAGAGCACACGCCACCAGACCCGGCTCAGCAGGGGTAGCAATTTGGGTCCCTCCTGACTCTAGATTTGAGCCTGTCCACTGGGTCGTGGATGAGGAAGAGGGACGTTGGGCCTCAGTCTTGGGCATGTTGGAACTAGAATTGCTTTGCATCATCTGCATATATTCTCCTTACACAGTAGGGGAAAGGAGGGAATTCCTGGGAAGGATCGGTATGCAAGTCCCGAAGGGCATCCCCTTGGTCCTTGCAGGAGATTTCAATGCCACCCCCGACAAGGGATTGGACAGATGGAAACCCCAGGAATCACCCTCCTTCGCGGCGGCAGAGGATGAACAAATGATCGCCGACCTCTGCGGATCGCTTTCGGTCTTTGACACCTTCCGACGGCTGCACCCCCAAACACGAATCTTTACATGCATACGCGATAATGACCCGGCGCGCTTATCCAAATCCAGAATCGATCTTATCCTGCTATCCAATAATCTAGAAGGGGCACTGCGATGGGCACTGATTCTCCCGCGTAGCCCGTATCCTGGACTGGACCATAAAACATGTTGTATTAACTATGAGGAAAAGGCCTGACCAAGGACCGGTCTTCTACAAACTTAATACCTCCCTGCTCAAGGACTCGTCCTTCTCGCAGATGATCAGACATGAATGGAACTTCTGGCGGCAGCAGAAGCATCTTTTCGATTCGCAACTAATCTGGTTTAACAATGGTCTAATCTTCCTCGCAAAGAAATGTAAGGATTTTTCCAAAGCCAAAGCAGCACTACGACGATACCAAGAAATGACCACTCATAACGAACTAATGAACCTCGAACAGCAGGTAGAGTCGTTACAGCTTACTACTCCCACCCAAGACCAGCACCATCTCATCTCAACTATCCAAGACAAGAAAGACCAACTCTTACAATTTGCACTACACAGATGGCAAGGTATTAGAATCCGAGGGAAAATGAACCACCTAACACATGAAGCGTCAATGGACACACAATTTTTCTCGATGGCCACCGCTAGAGCTAGACGGACAACTATTGAAGCTTTCTTTGACCCAGAAAATTGTAACACCATCGCCACTGACACTGCACATTGCACATTAATTACGAGGAAATTCTTTAAGCAGCTGTACAACTCTCAAATCCCATCCCCGCAGGGGGAAGCGAGAGTCAGGGAATTACAAGAATTTCTCTCCTCAATGGATCGCTCAATTTCCCCCCAACAGCGGGACGAACTGGAGATACCGCTCGCCAAGGAAGAGGTATGGACCGCGCTCCTCCAGATGAAGGAAGAAAAAACCCCCGGCATTGACGGCTTTCCCAAAGAATTTTGGGAAGCCACATGGTCAGACATGAGCACCGATTTGTGGGAATATTATCAAGACGTATGGGAGGCAGGGGAAATGGGGGAGACTGTGGGGAGGGGCGTCCTGTCTCTCCTTTACAAGAAAGGAGATAAAATGAACATCAGAAATTACAGGCCTATCACTCTTCTCATTGTGGTCTACAAAATGCTTTCCGAAGCCCTTGCCAACCGAATGACAAAAGTTTTGGAAGATGTCATACACCCGGCCCAAACAGGATTTATGTCCAGCCGAAATATTCAAGAGAATTTTTGCTGGTTAAAGATGTGGTCCAACTGTCACAGCGGAATCGGGCAAATGCAGCCATTATCTTCATTGATTTCGAAAAAGCCTATGACCACATGGATTGGGACTTCCTGGATAAATGCCTAGAGAAAATGAACTTTGGTCCGACTTTCCGACGTTGGGTTACGATCCTACACCAAAATGCCACTACATGTGTCCAGGTCAATGGGTCAGTGGCACCACCCTTCGATTTCCAACGATCGGTGAGGCAAGGGGACCCAATTGCCCCATACCTCTTCGTGATAATAATGGAAGCACTATCAGCCAATTTGAGGAAGAATAGAAATCTTACGCGTATTAAGATAGCCAATATTCCGCAGGACGCAATTCCGATTTGTTCCCTATTTGCAGACGACCTTACGATCATGACGGAAGCGACAGAATCTAACATGAAGGAGATTCGGTACCTCGTGAACAAATTCTGTCAGCTGTCCGATATGACAATCAATTGGGGTAAAAAAACGGTAGGTTGGTGGATGCATCATCAAGGGGGGAGACCCCCAGAAAATCCACGAATCACGTGGCTCCCTCACGATGACCCTCTGAGAGTTCTGGGGGCACAAATGACTGCCAAAGGAAAGCCGGTAACGAATGACGAATGGCTGGCTGGTCCGGCGAGAGCCAAGTTTGAAAAATGGAACAACAAACACACATCAATTTTCGGGAGAGCGCTGGTCATTAATAATGTAATCCTGGCCACGCTCTGGTACAAAGCCATCCTATGGCCCATGAGTGACGGGGGCCTCAAAGCGCTAAAGCAACAGCTAGCGGCCTTCCTTTGGAGAGGTGACAGCAACACGACCCACGCGATAAGCCGGGTGGCATGGGACTCAGTGATCCAGCCCAAGAACAGAGGAGGACTGGGAATCGTAGATCCAGCCACGCAGTTCCACGCCCTCACAATTCGCTGGATCCAGCACATTATTTTCTCATCTTCATCTCCGTGGGTTCCCTTAGCCCTGGCCCAACTGGCAGACCTGGCCCCGGAAACCCCACCTGAAATTGATCCCCGGGTGTGGTTAGAGGATAGGTACTGGAAGATACCCAGGAAATATAGAAACGGAGATCCTGCGGACAAACACTGGGTATGCCTTCTACGTACTTGGAGGAGACTCCCCCCCCCCGACCGCTCTGCGCCAGATAGGTGGGAAGAGATATTCAGGCAACCCCTTTTTGGTAACCGCCTAATAACGGACTCCGAAGGGAGGGTACGGTGCAGCTCGGACACTCCTTGGAAGGGATGGGTTAAGCACGGGATACGGAGAGTGGGGGACTTATGGGACTAGGAGACAAGGACTTGGAAAAACACGGAACAGATGCGCACCTGCCTGCGATACTGCCATCTAACGGAGAGAGCGCTAAACGACCTCATCGACGGCTTCCCCCTCCATTGGTACACCACCCTCCGGAAGGGTCCCTGCGTGAAAGAGGGGGACTGGGTGGGGCTTCCCGACCACAATAAGGAAGTTGGGAGGGTACACATGACTGAGCCATCTCGCATACTAATAGAAATCCCATGGCCAATCCTTGGGCACTACCCGCGATTGCACTCCGCCATCTCGCAGGTGGCGGAGGGAGAAGCTATGGAACAAATCAGGGCGGAGGGAGAAGCTATGGAACAAATCAGGGCACTATTCCAATATGAAATAGCGTCCCAATGGAGAGTCGTTAAGGATAAACTGGATCAAATGAACGACCGGAGGGACATGCACAAAGCTATATCTTGCTTCAGCAAGAACTGGCTGGGGAAGGAATGGGAGGGATGGGTGGCCGAGGTCATGTGGTCCGAAAAAGTTCTGACGGAAAAGGGGCCACAAGAGAACCCAGGGCCTGAGATAGAAAGGGATTACCGATTGGTCTTCCATGATTGGACCAATGTTGATCCAGGGGTGGCGCTACGGGCAGCCCAGGAATTCCTAGACCCCCTCCCCCCCCGTCCACTTTCCTTAGCAGAAATACTACTGCCTGCAGCCCTGTAAGGATCGACAGACTGAAGTGGCAAAGTTTACCGCCGCCTCCATTCGGGGTTTTGAATTGGGGGGCCAAAGGCTTTTTGACAATTTTTACTATAGTATCCTGACTGTGCTAAAGAGCCAAAGACTTTTTGACAGTTGTTTACTGTTGTACTCTGGCTGTGCTAAGAGTGCGGTAAGGAGTGACAGACTTTGTAGCCGAGTATACTTCAGCCTGAATAGTCTGCGTTCCGGTATATGTTGGTCGTCTAGCCTGTGCCTCAGTTAGCAAGTGTCTTGCTTGTTCTTGTCAAATCTGTTTTGCAGTAGCTTAGCTGAGTCTGGCATGTTTCTACTATAACCTGTATACTAGCCTGTGCCTCAGTTAGCAAAGAGTCCTGTTAGCTCTTGTCAAATTTGTTTTGCAGTAGCTTAGCTGAGTCTGGCATGTTCCTATTATAACCTGTATCACCTGTTTTCTGACAAATTCAATAGGGCGTCTGGAGGATAGGGAATGGCGGTAGGGGACGAAGGGAATCTCCACTGGTGCCCCCCAGTGGCCCCCTCGTCACCCGACCTTGCTATAGGATGGGAAGCTGGACCCGGTTTCCAGCATCTGGGCGCTTTTGGAATTCATGCAGCAAGATGTATCTATGGGACGCTGGACCCGGTTTCCAGCAGGTGTTGCTCCCCACCAATAGATGGAGCGGCCC
>BFEA01000096.1:1169901-1180268 GCA_003427395.1 Chara braunii
CCTCAGGTTGACGATACCTGCATTAAACCAGTCCACCAGCGAGTCGTGTGCTTCCTTTTGTGTGTCCCAATAGTGCCAGTACTCTTTGACCAGGGAATCAAGTGACGGGAGCTTGAGGAGGGATGTGTTGAGTTTATAGAAGCTCGGGCCCCGAGTCAGGTGCCGATGAAGGGAGATGCCAAGGGCAATGCCCCTGTGGTCAAAGGACCGGCATGGGCTTATGGGCTGGATCTCAGCCACCATGACGAGGTTGGCGAATGTTTGAGGAATTGAGAAAAAATCTATGCGACGGTTGGAGAGGCCCGCCTCTCCTCTCGACCGTAGGCAGGTGTATGCCCTCCTGGTGGGATGAAGGAGCCAAAAGATGTCGCATAGTTGTCTTTGTGCAATAAAGTGAGCCAAGGACAGTGTGTCTGGGGTCGGCTCTCCCCCTGTGGGTTGGGAAGTGGATCTACAGTCCATCCCCGGGTCCGGAGTAGTATTAAAGTCCCCTGCCAGAATGGTCGGACAGTCTGTTGGCAACACTTCGTGAAAGGTGGTAAAAAATTTGACCCGCTGCAATGGGTCATTTGGCCCATATATGCTTGCTATACAGACTGTCTCTTCTCCCAAGGTCGCTTTGAGGTATACCCATCTTCCTTCCAATTTGTCGTAATCTGCTTGAATCGGTACCAAGCAGGAGGATGAGGGTATCCAAATGGCAACTCCTGAGGAGGCTCTTTCTGTGGCTGGGGCCGTACATGCTAAGTGTGGCCAGAGTGCTCAGTGTTTAGCAGCATGGGACGGAGTGTTCGACAGATGAGTCTCCTGGACGCACATGGCATCCGGCCAGTCCGTGGTGCCCGGATGTCTGATCTCGTTCCAGATGGCTGTTGTTTTCTGAGCATTGGGTGTGGACATTTAGGGAGCGTATGTGTAGGTCTACGTGGGCCAACTTCTTGGTCCAGGCACGGGGTTGTTTGAGGGGCGGCGGGACAAACGGTGGGGGAGGTGGTGGGACTGGGGGTTGGGGCGGGGGGAACTGTTGGCCAGCATGCGAGAGGGGCACGAGCGGGAGGAGGGGTGTCATCGGCGGCATTTGTGGGTGATTGTGATCCCTGATGCCCTTTGTTTGGTGGTCAATTGTTTACTTCATTTCGTGGTTATGCTGGTCGGGGCTTCACAGATGGTTGAGGAAAGGGGGGTCATCCCAATTATTCGAGGTTTCCAACAGTCCATTTTCCAAGATCGCCTGGAGGAAAATATGGATCTGTGGTAACTTCCATGCCGAGTTGGATCTGAGCCTGGTTGTGGACACATCCCCTAGCTGTTCTTCCGTGAACCACAGCAACACAGAGTCGGCCTTCCTGGACCAGTCGTAATCGAAGGCGGTTGTGGCTACGGTTATGCCTTTCGGAAAGGGGTGGTCCTGGCGGAAAGCCGCCCCTTGAGCTCCGATGTCTTGGTTTTCTTTGAGCAGCGCAGCCACCATTTTGAGAGCCTTGTGCTTGGCATATTGCCCTTTCCATTCTTCCACTGTGAGCACCACATATTCACTTTTCGATTTCGTATTGGGCCCACTGAAGTCTGCCAAGTATCCCTTCGTCCACAGGCCCAGCTGCCAGCTGTGGCTACCGGATTCCCTGCTAAGCGGCAGGACGAGCAGCCCCTGCAGGGGGTCGTAACTGCGTGCTGCCAACAACGAGGAGGGTCTGATCAGATCTCTTAATTTTCCTCTGGTGGCTGGTTTCGTAAACAACTGCATCTCTGACGAAGAAGGGGTGGGGAGGCCACAACTTTGATGGTCGGTCACATTGATGGCCACTTTGGTCTTTAGTTGGTCAGCCCTTTGCTGCTGCTGTACTGGTTCTGGCTCGATGTCTGTCTCCGTGTCTGTCGCCTCCGATTCAGAAGACTCCGTCTGAGGCAATGCTGATGATGCAGATAATAAGTAGCGGGGGGTGGAGTCCACGTTGGAGTCAATCTCTGGGTCGGATATGAGATTGATTGCCAGATCGGTGCTACAATGGGCCTGCAGAGGGGCTATACACAGTACTGGTCGGAGGAAGTGGGGCGGGATACCCTCCTCCCAAGACTGTGGTACTTCGACCAATGCCTTTTGGCTTTGATCGTTCTGCAGCACCGCTGCCATTTCTTGGATGAGGACCTCTGGCCATTGCTGATCTTCTACCCAAACAGTCCGTGTAGTCTTTTGAGCCTGTAGGGCGACTAGATCCTGTGATCCTGTATTTGGGCGCTGCACCAACCAGAGTTTGTCAATCAGCGGTTGAGTGATCTGGATTATTGTCCGGGCCACCATCTTCCAGTCCACATCATCTGGAGAGGTGAATGTGTTGATTGTGCTTGTCAGGAGGCGATTTTGGATGATAAATCTCCTGATCTTCTCGCAGTGTGTTGGAGAGATGCGGTCGTGTAGGGAGACGGACTGTGGAGACAACATTTTGAGAAGCACCCAGTTGACCAGCTCCTTGAGTTGGGACCTCACCCGTGTGTGAGAGATGGTTGGCCTCTGTTTTCTTTGTGTTTTGTGTTTGGCATCTCTGGCTGACTCCGGCTTCGACGGTTGTCGTTCTTGTGAGGTTGATCCCAGCCCTTCTGTGGGGATCTGTATTGTGTCGTGAGAGTCAGTAGGGGGTGCATTGTCGTCCTGAGCAACGCCGAGATCTCCTTGGTTGTCATCTTCCTCCAACAGTTCCAGCTCATGGCTATGGTGTTATGTTTCAGTATCCTCCGTGTGCAGGATGACATCCCCTTGGTGGTCGAGAGGCAAGGGGTGATCCTCTTCAACCGCCATGAGTTGCTGCAGTTGGGTGTGGATTTGGCACTGAATCTGTTGCTCCATTCGGAGGGCCTCCAGATTTTGGGAGTGGAGGTAGGACTGGGCTTGCTTGCATCTTGGCATGTTCCATAGCGAGCCACTGGGCCTGCGCCTGCACCTGGGCTTGTGCCTGGGCTCTCTGTTGTGCTATCTGTTGGGCCTGGGCTTGCACCCAGGCGTATACTGATGCCTCGAGGCCCTGCACATGGGCCCGTTCTTCTGCTATCTTTTGGGCGTTGTCCCGTGCCTGAGCCTGAGGACACAGCCGGTTGTGAGGTTGGTCGTCGTGCACCCATACATTATGAAGCGCGTGAGCTTGGGCCTCGACATACACCTGAGTTTCAGTCGTCTCCTGCAGTTGGCTTTGCTGCTGTGTGTGTGCCCCTTGTGTGCACAGGGGATGAGGGAGACCTCGGTAGGGGTCCTCATTGTTCTGTAGCATGACATCCCCTTGATAATCTAGCGGCAGTGGAGAGGCCTCAACCGAGGAGGGGCACTGCCCCTGGGTAATGACTTGCTGCACCTGCTGTGGATTCGATTGCTCTGTGGGTTGGGGATTGTGACGCCCTTCATCGGTCCCCTGTTGATCTTGCGTGCCCCGAGGACCAGGCTTTGTCCCAGTCTCGTCCAGTTGCGACAGCCCAGGCAACACCTGCCCTTCCATGCCCTGGCCATAGTCTACGAGTTTGAGTTTGTGCTTCCTGGCCTGTTTTTTCAGGCTAGTGCTGGTGAGACCCCCTGTATTTGTGTGGGGATCCTCAGCACCGGGGGGAGCACTGGTTGTTGTCTGGTCGTGTCCCCAGGCATGGTCGGCTTGGGGGGCGGCTGGGACAGAGGCAGTCCATGTAATGAGATGTGAGTCCCGTCTGCGGGCTGTAGATCATCTGTGTGGTGGGGGGCCTGTTTTGAGTCCGTTTGCTGTGTGATTGTTCGCTCCTGCGTTGGCAAAGTCAGCGGCAGGCTCTGCTGAGCTGCCAGAGATCCCAACCTCTTCTGCAGGTCGTCCGGTTCTGACAGGGAAGTTAGCTTAGAGGTTAGCTGCATTGATGTTTGTCCTTCCTGTGTCATCCCCAGGTCCGCTTCCACTAAGTGGACTTCTTCGACTCTGTGTGCGAACCAGAACGACTTCAAGACGACAAACGTGCATAGATAAAGGCAGGGCGACATTGGAGGCCATCGGTCTGGTGGACGTTATTGGCAAGGAGTCGCAATGATGACGTCATCTTAGAATGATGGTGAGGAGGGTAAAGGCATCCGCTCGTGCATGCACGCGCGAGAGTGCCATCTCTCCCGGATAGCCCTCACTATTTCCATGAGGGCCTGGCACACGAGCTTGCTCACATCATCGGACGCCGCCCAGTGTTTCTTTTGGGCGTCCACTTCGGACTCCATGATCTCGCACTGCCGCATCATCATCGAGCACTGCCTTTTGCTCGCACTCTCGATGGTCGTCGCCATTAGTGTCTCGTGCCTCTCCATGACGTCTGTGAGTGCCTCGAACGTCTGCTGCCTCAGGTCCTTCCTTTTCGCCAGCCCGTGAGTGCTACCTGCACTAAACGAAGAACCTTTCGTCGACCCGTCGTCTTCTTCCTGCACCTCGCCACCTCCGTCGCCCGCGCAATCGCCATCGCCTCCTCCCCCCCCCCCCCCCCCCCCCCCCCCCACCCCCCCCCCCCCCCCCCCCCCCCCCCCGCCCGACCCGGACGGCATTTCCACACCACCCGACGCACCCGTGTCAGCGACGTTCCTCGGATGAATGGTGTAATTCTTCGCTGTGGATCCCTTTATCTCCTCATACACGGCCCGTTCCATGACGAAGTTGAATCCGTGTGATCTTCTTTCCTTGCCCTTCAACTGGAACTAGTCCGGCTTCCCGGACTCCTGCATGAACCTGTGCACCTTCTTGAATTGTTGCATCAAGTTGTCCCATTTCTTCCCGCAGTTGTCAACACTCCTTGCGACGCCCACCTTCTTTAGTCTCTCGTGAACATCCTGCCACTTCCATTCCCTTGGCTTCATGCAGGCAAATGCGTACCCCATGCCCTCCAGGTGCGCATCCTGATCCCGTTTTGCCCTCACGAGAGCGACCATGTGGTCCACCGACCAAAAGGTCCTCCCACCGTCCACGTCGACGTCGCCCTCGCCATCGCTCCCCGGCAGATACACTCTTCTTGGTCCGTCGTCCATGCGGTGCAGAAGCCTTCTTGCTTGTTCCACGACCACCCATGGACCTCTTGCCCAGAGGCCGAATCTCCACATCAGCGTCTTCGTCTTCTTTGTCTTCGTCGTCCAAGTCTTCATAGTCGTCCACCGCAACAACCGCCTCTTTGTCTCCGTCGCTTCTGCCGACATGCAGGCAGCGAACCCCCGACGTTATCGCGTCTTCAAGATCTCCACGGAGTTTCTGGCGATGTTCCGCCCACACGTGTCGACCTATCCGTTCATCAACGTCCTGTGCAAATGTGGCGTCCACAACGCTCACACCCGACCACCTTCTCGTCACCAGACCTCCCGACAACGGCGATGGCAATTGCACCCATTGCGGACGAATGACTTCGTGACATGTTGCAGGCGTCGACTTCAACTGCACACAATGTCGATCCCTCGTCGTGTTTGCTGTCAGCGATCCTGCGGACGACCCCCCCCCCCGACCGGTCGACGACCGGCGCATCACCCCAATCGCCGTCAGGGTGGGGATCGACGATGCGCGTACATGTCGCCGCCGCTGAGCTCGCGCTACATAGTCTGAACGATAGATTGACGCTGGCACATGCGTCTTCCTCGCGTAAACCTTCTTCAAGCAGTTGTGTGTATGACTGCCGAGAGGCTGTTTGCCGACTACCAAAGAACTGGCTCCGCGCCCAATCCTGTGTCGCTCCCGAGTGCCACTCTGCGAGAACATTCTCCTCCGCCTCGTCGTCCATCGGCGGCAACGGAATTTCGTTCGACGGTAAGTGCGCGTACGCAGTCGGATCGTACTGTTGTGACCTTCGACCACTACTATGTTGCGCGTGGGGAGCGGTGGGGGAGTCGAACAACGCCCTGCTCTTCGGCTGCCGGTCGTCCATGTCCACACCCTTCTTCGCTGACCGCCTCCTGTGTGTACGCCCAGGCACCTTACAATGGATGAGCACGTGGAACAGGACGACGATGACTAGGAGAAGCACAGGAAGCCTGCAATAGAGGTCGACCATCAACGGCACGCACGACATGGCCGCAACTTGTCGACGACGGTGGAGGTCCACCAAACGACGACGGGGAAGGAAGCAAACGGAAGAGGACAGCATACGACAGATGCACTGTGTCGTTACCCGTCGACGACATGGGTTGGGATGCGGGCGGCGTGTGGCAAAATATTCAATCTCGCCGACCGTTGGATCCCGCCGACACTGGCGGGAAACCCCGTCTGTCGGGCGACATCAACCGCAATTACTACATGGGCCCCTCGTACCTCGTCCACCAACGGCGGCCGTTGGCAAGCCTTTGGGCGTAGGCGTGCCGGCGTCGCCCGAAGATGTTCGTGCACCCGTTGCCGAAACAGCAATGGACCAGCCAGAAAAAGGAACTTGCCGACGACGCATGCCTTCGCCGCTCCGATTATTATGGATCCTCGGACTCCGAGGGACCTTGTGAGGTCCCTCGCACAAGGGCAACAAATGGCTGGGCCACTAGGATGCTACAAGGAATCCTCAAGGAATTTTTTTCACTTTTTGTTTCCAAATTTCTTCCCCGAGGATAGGTGGAACAATCACGTCCTCGTAGATTTTAGGTGCTCGAGGGCGGGGGGTTTCAATCAATCAATCTGTGGGTTGTGAAATAAAAAAGGGGCGGGAGGGGAGGGGTAATCAGGGATAGTACGGAGGCTAGGAGAGGGGGGAGCAATGTGGCGAGGGGATTACCCCGTTGCCTGACTAGGCTTAACGACGGATGGTCCTCACTGAATCACCAAACTCATCGAAGAAGACTGAAAAGGAGAGGAATGGAGGGGTGCAAAGGTAGAACGAAGAGAACTTGAGAGTGGGGTCTGATGCATGGCTACAATTTGCTGGATCTGATCGCGGCGCTCTTTGGCCATGTCTGCCATTTGAGTACGCATCTTACTCATTTCCTCAAGTAACTGGACTTCATACTTGGAAGTTCACTGAGCAAGTGGTTATCAACAAGAGCACGTACATACACAACCAGATCTTTCTTAAGGTCTGCATCAGATACATTCGGCATTGTTTGAAAAATGGCCTCAATTTCATTAGCGACTGTTTTCCCCTTTGCCTCTTCCGCCTTCTCCTCCTCAGCCAACTCTTTCTGATAGAGGGCCTCATACAACGGTTTATCATTCTCATTCGTTGCATCCATGCAGGCCTTCAACATATCCGAAAGTTTGGCTCGTGCCATGTTGGAACCACTAGTTTCTTCAGTTGCCATGACTTCTCTTGCCCTTTTTCTCTTGTCCGCGCGTCTCAACGGGCATGTAGTGGACTTCAGCAAAAGAAACAGACTGAAAGTACGGAGAAGAAGAAGATAGAATCTCCTAGCCGGAGCGGCAAATATTTGGACTAGAGAGCAACCAATAGAAACAAAATCAAAGATTACAATATATTCAGAAGAGAGTTCTGATTCCGCGTTCAAGTCTGGTCAGACCAAGTACAAGATCCCCTTGAGCCTAATCCAACTGGCACCGTCAAAGTACAACAAATCAGATTTCAAGTAACATCATACAACAATGGAGATTTGAGTGGTGTATAAGGTGCAGGTCAAGCGTTCGATTGTGTGTCATCAGTCTGACAAAGCATCTCAACCAAGATCCCCTCGGCAGCGAGGGCTCTAATCAAAGAAGAAGAATATCGTATCCGAGACAGAACAGAGAGCGACACTGCGTCAACAGATTTGGGTCCAAGGGGCCCTTCTTGTTTGGGCCCGATCCCACTGGGTCCCAATGTGTCCCAAGTAGGTCGTGACCAAGTCCCAAGCAAGTAGAGTACGTCGAGGTCCTACTTTCTGCCTCTACCGTACTGAAAAACGAATTTCAACTTCAAGACGGAACCTACAGACTACATCCAATCACAGATGAAGAGATAAAGCACTGTAGAAAGATATGACTTTCAAAGCAAGATACCTCATTTCCACATCCATCCGGTTAGTAAGTAGTTCGCACGCCAATGCACACAACCAAGACTTCAGAGGAGTACGACCCCAGCTGGACAAACAATACCATGCACACATACATGGGCAACCCTTGGGTGCATGGCACTTACCTGAGTGGCCCGGACTCTGAGATGAAGTATAACTCCCCCCCCTTCCTCATGTGGTTTTCCTAACCCTATCGCTACCTCTACACTAACGACCATTTCGTCAAAATGGACATTTTTTATTTTTTGAACGAAATTGAAACTGAGTTTTTTGGCCGAAAAGTCATAAAAATTTGCTGTTCCTGAGGGTCCAACGTTGACGTTGGACCCTCAGGAACAGCAAATTTTTATGACTTTTCGGCCAAAAAACTCAGTTTCAATTTCGTTCAAAAAATAAAAAATGTCCATTTTGACGAAATGGCAGTTCACTTGTGTCCTATCATGTAGGAGGGTCGCACTTCCAACACCAATGTGCAACTCCGGATCCCCCGCCAATGCTGAAGAACAAAATAGTAACTTGCAGTCCGTAGATGCAGAATGGCTACTCCCCTCAAGATCACCTTCTTGAGAGAAGCCCTCAAGTCACCAAGTGTCTCCCTTAGGTCAGATTCCAGGTGCGAGTGCCTCTCGCTGTCACCTCTCTCAACTTGTCGCATGAAGTCCTCTTGATGTGTCTCACCACCACATTCTTACTCTCAAACAACCTGGTCAGGTTCAATGCCGACCCAGCATGACCTAACCAGGTGGGGGCAGCTTCCCTAAGCCACGCTGCCCCACTTCCCACTTCGGACCAACCCTAAACCTAAGTGGTTAGCCCTTACCACTTAGGTTAGGGTTAGGATGGATAAGTCAACTCTCACCAGCAAGTAAAATCCGCTCTGATACCGATGTTATGATCCTGGCCAATTTTGAAGTACACATTCATCAGATAGTATAATGCCGTCCAATTGCAGAAAGAAATGAATGAACTTGAGAGGAGAGAGAGGATAAGAAGAAGAAGAAGGAGAAAGAAAGAAGAAGACGAAGAAGATGATGTACACCAGCATAGACAAATGACAAAGCTCTTCATCTTCGCCCAACACTCTCCTCCTCCTTTACTCCTCCTTTCTTATTCATACAAGAAATAATAGTACAATGTTGAATGGCTGATCCAGAATCATGTCCGAGTTCCTCTTCTACTGCAGGTATCACTTGAGGTTCACCATAGCCATGGCTGCCTCCCTCACTCTTCACTCTCATAGGCCGAGTCTATGGCGGACTACTTGGGCCTTGCCCTGTTGTGCAAAGGACAACGCAAAGCAGCTATGGCTGCTCTAGCTCAGGCCGCCATGCCTTACTCTGCCTCTAAGCTTCTTGGCGTAGCTCTCCCCAGTTGGGGTCTCCCTGTTGCGCCCACCAAGGTGATGAAGATGGCTGCCACCATAGCCAGGTAAGTACCTCTGGCGCTCCCCCTTCCTCCTGCTCTTCTTCCTCCTCTGTGTCCTTGCTCCTTCCCCACCAGTGCTGCTCCTGCTAGCGCTGCTCCAGCCAACGTTCCAACCAGTGTGTCATCAAACTTGCACACCGACAATGAGGTTGGGCTCTTCGCCCGGCCTGGAGATATAGCAGACTCCTTGCCTCTTGAGCGGTGACTTCCAGGCTGCTCGGCCTTCCCAACAACCAGTACCTCCTCCCTATCAGAGGGAATCATCATTGCAGACTTTGATATTGGCCGTACAGGCCCTAGACTCAGACTAGTTGGACTGGTACCCGCCTAGACCTAGCCTACAACTACTGGGCCTCTGAAAATGCCACTTTTGTCTTCTTCTACTCGGCCTCCAGTACCCGCACATCTACCTCTTCGGAATGTGGTACCTGCTACTTGAGTGTTTTCCCCCCCCTGCAATCCTCAATGTCACGGCCACAGGTACGTACCGGCCCTGAGGGCCCAATGAACGGACAAGTACCCTTGCAGGTCACACACACACTCAAGCCAACCAGCACTCAGACAGACATGCAGACCAGCAAGCGTGCCCACACACACAGACGTGCAGAACTTAGTAGCAAGCGGGAAACTCAGCAAGGCATTCAGTCCGTGAGCAAAACTCAGAAATCAACTGTGCGTCTCAGTCCGTGTTTGGTCGGCTCATCACATTATTGCAATAAATGCAATGAGCCCAGACGTGATGATACTCGTCAACATTACCAGTCCCTATGATTATCGATCTGCTGATGAAATGACAAACAATCGTAATATGTGTGATGATAGAATGAGGTGAGAATCATACACAGACGAAGGAGGAGAGAGGGAGAATAGACAAAGGAGAGAGAAGAAGACATTGTATTCAATCTATTGATTGATGAGGTGGCGAGGAGGAGGAGGAATCCGAAGTAGAAGTGGGCTGTTGTCTTCTTCTCTCTCCTTTGTCTATTCTCCCTCTCTC
>BFEA01000096.1:1223025-1241894 GCA_003427395.1 Chara braunii
CATAGGAAGGTAGGAAAGGACAAAACAAGGCTACTACACTACTCAAACACAAGGAAACACAAGAATTGAAGTAGCGATTTACAACCAAGTGGAGAGATGAGTAGGAGAGAGAGATTAGGAGAGAAAAGGACAAAGATTTAGCTCAACAATCACAAGGGGAAGGAGTAGGAAGAAGAGGAGATAGGAGGGGGAGAGGACGAGGAAGATGGAGGGGAAGGAGAAGAAGAAGAAGAGGAGGGAGAAGAGGAAGAAGAGGAAGAAGAGGAAGAAGAAGAAGAAGGAGAAGAAGAAGAAGGAGAAGAGGAGGAAGAAAAAGAAGAAGAAGAAGAAGAAGAAGAAGAAGAAGAAGAAGAGGGAAGGCACTTCTCCACTCACCCCCTTGGATGCCTTCTTCTTGATGAAGCTTCCCTTCCCTTGGCTATGGCTACCTCCCTTTCCAAGCCTTTCCTTCCTTCTCTCCTTCCTCCTCCAAGTTCCCACAGGCTCCTATCACTAAGGCTAGGGAGTCCTCCCCTCTAGGAGGGCTAATGGGACTCCTCTCAGCCTTGCCTTCTCCCCCACTAGCCTCGGAGCTATAGCGGACTACCTCCTTCACTACCCCTAGCCTGTAGAGCCTCCTCAACTAGCTCATAGTCACTTCCAAGCTTCCGGACCGGCAGGGGTTCCCCTCACCACTCTCAAATTGCCTTTAGAGCTCCCACGGGCTCATTTGGGCAGCATGGGCACTCCTCATGCAAGTATGAAAGTGGCGGACTGATCCCCCAAATTATATAGGCTGGAAACAGCAGTCCGCCCAGCCCTTAGGCCCTCCCAAGTGCCCCCAAGGTGAACCGAGGTACCACCCAATTCTTACCTCTAGGCCTCTCCGGGGGTACCTGGACCATTTTTCGGCCAGGTACCTGCAGTCCGAGTGGTTGGTACCAACTCGGATTGCCTCTTGGCCTCTCAAGGCCTCTACCCCTTTTCCAAAATGCTGTTTCTAGGGCCTAGACCCAAAAACTGCAGCCCCAATTGGAGAAAAAGGCCAACAAGGGCCTTTTCTCAGCAATTTTCTGAGTTTGGTCTACCTTGGGTAGGCCGGACCATTTTTCAATGTGGCGCTGCATTTTCAGCCTTGGATCTGACTGAGATCTAAGGCCAGGATTATTCCAAGCTACCCCATGGTAGCCCATGCTTCAAATTTGAGCCCCTAGGTCCAATTTTTCAATTTTTGGTGCATCTGGCTCTTTTTTGGGCCAAATGCACTGTTTTGTCTTTTTCTCTGTTTTGTTTTCTTTTTCTTTTTGGCTGCCACCTCATTCCGGATCTAGCCGTTTTTTTGCTAGCCCACAAAAAACGGTTGTTTTCTCTCCACCATGACATCTGATTTCAGATCCATGGTCCAAAAGAAAACCGGAATTTCACCCTTTACATTTTCTTTTAATTTTGCCTTTTTAAATTCAGATATTGTTGAGATTATAGCCCCAAGGGCCATATCTCAGCAATCCGGCCTGCACTCCTTGAATCTAGGAGGAGTGAGGTCATCATTGGGACTTGGAAGTCCCTACCTCAGCCATCCCAATATGCCGATATGCTCTCCTCCACCCAATTCTCCTATTTTTCTTCATTTTTCCTTTTTTTTTTTTTTTTTTTTTTTTTTTTTTTTTTTTTTTTTTTGTGAGGACATGTGTCGGCTTGCTGTGCACCTTCTTTCTAGGCCTTAGAGCCTTGATCATGGTCAGGTTCATGGCCGGCTGTTGGCCTTTACACCAGGTTGCCATGCCCATGCCTCTAGGGGCCTCATTTCACTCCCGTTAGCCTTCCTTTTGGGCTTCCTAGGTCCCGATTTTTCTAGGCTATCCCGTTTCTTGCTTGGAGCCCTTTGGATTTTTGTTTCCTCATGCCTGGCGAGTCCGAAATACCCCAGACTGCTAGGCAAGCCTCCCCTGATTATTTTTTTACATTCCGTTTTCACCTGTTTGAGCCCCACTAGTGTTGGCACTAGTGGTGCCCGAAACCTCTACCGTCGAGATCCTTGAACTCGACGGCGCCGTTTATTTTCTTCGGCCGCTCCACATCTTTTCTAGTGGTCTCCTCTTTGGAACACCTAAAGTCCCCGCCGCTTCCTGCGCTAGTCCCAATTTACCGTTCCACTGGTGGTGCCGTCGACAAGGCCCAATTTTCAACAATTTTTATTTGGCCCCCTTTGCCCCCCGGCGTCATCCCAGTCGACGTCCAATTTTTATTTGGGACTCCCCATATCCCCGGCCCCAATTTTTTTTTTTTTTCCTTTGTGTGTCCCAAGTGTCATCGATAATTTTCCAGTCGCGGGACCCTTGCCGCGCCGTCACTGTTTCGCTGACACACTCCCCTTAGGCCCGCGACACCATTTTCTAATGTTTACGGCGTGTCGCGGCCCATTTCCCCTAGGTCCGAGCACTCCCATGCAGTCCGTTATTTCTCGGACCGCATCCACCACCATTTTGCTAGCCCCATAGCCCCATGTCATGCCCCAAGCCCAAGGAAAATAAAACGTTAGTTTTCCTAAGACCTCCGGGCTCATTTTTGGCTCCCGGAGCCCCAAAAACATGAGTTTGTCCCTCCCTATGCAGTCCGTTGCAACTCGGACTGCATTAGGGGCAGTTTCCCTTGCCCAAATTTCCCTCAACTAGCCTCCTACCAAAAGAAAATCAGGCAGTCAATTCCCAAGTGCATCCGGCCTCAATTTTGGCTCCCGGTGCACTTGAAACTTGACTTTGGCCTCCCCCATGCAATCCGTTATTTTTCGGTTGTATGGGGCCTTGTTTTCTTTTAATTTTCTCAGCATAAATCAAAGAAAAACATGGTCCTTTGTAACCGCCACATTGCCCAAGTGAACTTGGTCCAAACTTCTTCTCCTAGGCGACCGTTTTTTGTCTGTTAGTGCCCTTTTGACTTTCCCCCTTTTACTTTTCTTTTTCTTTTCTTTTCCTTTTCTTTTCCGTCCACTTGTGGACAGTTGGGACTTGGCAGTCCCTACTTGCTGCAGTCCCAACTGACGGCCAACTCACTCATCCTCCCTCACACCCATTTTCTTTTTCTTTTCTTTTTCTTTGTGCATGCCAAGTGTCAACTAGCCGTTAAGGCCCTTTTCTCAATTTTCTTTTCTTTTCTTTTTCTTTTCCCTCCTTTCTTGGACAGTTGGGACTTGGCAGTCCCTACTAACGGCTAACTCACTCTTCCTCCCTCATACCCATTTTCTTTTTCTTTGTGCATGCCAAGTGTCAACTAGCCGTTAAGGCCCTTTTCTCAATTTTCATTTCTTTTCTTTTTCTTTTGCCTTCTTTCTTGGACAGTTGGGACTTGGCAGTCCCTACTTGTTGCAGTCCCTACTAACGGCCAACTCACTCACTCCCTCTCACTCTCCTTGTCTCAGCCTTCCTCTCTCCCAAATGGTAGACCCCCTTGCACCGATTTTTTTCCGGGAGCCTATTTTTTTTATGTTGGCTCCCTTTGCCCCATTTTCTTGGGAGAGGACAATCCGAGATTTTTCGGATTGCTCCCATGCCTCCCATTACCTGTTCTCTTTCTTTTTTTTATTTTTCTTTTAGCCCTCCCTCTTGCTCCCACTAGTGCTTGCTTGCACTAGTGGTGCTAATAAATTTGGCAACTTGTTATTATTTTTTTACACCACACACCTTGCCGCAATTTTCCCTTGAGACGCCACAGGTCCCCGCCACTTGCCCCGCACTAGTCCCCGACACTAGTCCCCGACACTTGTCTCGCCGGTACTTGTCCCACTTGTGGTCCTGCCAGTGGTCCCGCTGGTAACGCAATTTTTGCTAAGTTCCCCATGGTTCCCGGTACTAGTCCCATTGGTGTCGCATGGTCCCCGACACTCAAACCGTTAAAGTTGTGCCTTTGCTTGCTCCCATGTGGCCCCCGGCACTCGACCCATTGGTGCCGCATCTTTTCTTTGCTCTCTCGCGGTCCCCGACACTTTGTCCCGCCGGTACCGCATCTTCTCTTGGTCTCACGTGGTCCCCGACACTTTGTCCCGCCGGTACCACATCTTTTCTTGGTCTCCCGTAGTCCCCGACACTTTGTCTCGCCGGTACCACATGTTCTTTTGGTCTCCCGTGGTCCTCGGCACTTTGTCCCGCCAACGGCCTCCCCGGACGCGGGTCCCTACTTGGTCCGTGGCCCCCTTGAGCCTCTTTGTCGCTGCGTTCTAGTGCCCCACCTGGCCCGGCCACCTTTTCCCATGCCGGCGCCTTACGTCCTATCCTTTTCTGCTTCTTTTCTCTCTTTGCGGCGCACATCCCGCATTTTACTACTATTCCTGGCGGTCCTTCTCCGTTTCAGGAGAAGGATCACCTTCGCTATTTCTTGCGACCCTTTGTCGTTCCTTGTTCAGTCAATCCTTTCTTAGTTCAAGGGTCTCTGTGATTTTGGCCAGCCTCTAGCTCGCTAGTGCCTGCGCTCCCGCCTTCGGTTCTTCCAACGTCCTTGCCTCCGGTTTTCTCTGTCATGCACAAATTGGTCGTATACAGCCTCTTGAGTGACGGGAAGTCATTTGGGGCTCACCAGTCCCGACACAGTCCCCCCACTCATTCGCGATGTCCTCATTGCGCACCAGTCCATAGTCAGTCGGGACTTTGGAGTTATAGACAGGAGGGAAAGGGAGGTGGGGTGAGACGGGCAGTTAGCTTGTCAGGGTTCTTTTTGTATTTTCTCATTCCTCTCTCAAGGTTTTCTTTTGGCTTCCGCCCCTTGGGATGGGGGGGGGTATGGGGAAGTCAAAGATTCTTCTTCGGGCTTCTCTTAGACCAGGTTGCTCATTTCCATCATAGCTCTGCCTCTCTATCTTCCCCTCAATCGAGACACGAACTTCCACTTCAGTCAACTCTGTATACCCAGCAGGGTAACCCATAATTCTTTCGACTTCAGTAACATGAAGCAGACGAGGCTCTCCTCGCTTCATGCACTTAACTGTTGGCATGCTGACTTTATTCCCAGGGCGACAATTTGTTGCCATAACACAATTGGTTTTCTCATTATATGCCTTGGCATTGTTGAAAACAAATTGGAGGCAAGTTTTCGGATGTGACTCAATGTCAAGCATTTGCTCCGGACGGGGGATTTTCGTCCAATACAACCGCCGCCTTTGCTTGTGGTGATACCCACTTCGAATCGATGAACACAGGCACAACTCCCCCTAAGTGTTTCGTAATCTCAAATTTATCTTCCCACTTCCTTGAGGAAACATTCGCAAGCAGACACCATTTTGACTTTGTCTCTTTCATTGCTCTTAACACATCCCAAAATAACATGTTTTTCGGCCCATGCAATTCATGCTTTCCCTTTTCCCTTCCCCGAAGCTCGGGCTTTTCCGAATCCACATACATTTCCTCCGGGTCATTTTACCCCGCCTTTCTCAGGTCTTGCCAATTCTGCATGCATATCATCCTCTGCCCTTTCTTGCCCTTTACTTAATTAACTTTCCACGTGCAATGCTCGGTTCATCCCTTGTGCATTTCTTTTCCAAACATCTTGTCGGACCTTTTTCTCAATCCCATGCAAGTCAGTCACACAGTCATTCCTCAGCCTGCCAATCCTTTTTTTCAAGTCCGTGCAGAGTTAATCATACCAGCCCTTTCCTTCCTGGTTGTCTTGCCAGGCCATTTTTCTCAAGTTCATACCATGTCACTTGCTCAAGTCCTTTCTGTCCTGGGCAAGCCCCCTTTTCTTTGGCCTATGCAAAACCAATTACAAGTCTTTTTCTTTTCTGGGCGTCTTGCCAACCCCTTTTTCTCAAGCCCATGCAACCCAATTACAAGTCTTTTTTTTCCATGCCTATTTCTTGGTAGATGACACACCTTCCCCCCACTCAAAACGCGATGTCCCCATCGCGCGACTGGTCCTCACTCGGAGGTACGAGACCTTTGGCCCGCCGACTGAGTCAAGGACGTAAGCCCACTCGCTTCACAAAGGAGGGGTGATCATTTCCTCCCCAGCGGGTGGCGCCTCATCCTTCCACTTAGTCCGACCTTTCTTCTCTTATGTGGCAAGCACCAATACTGAGGTTCCTCCACATGTCTGGCAGGCAGGTCCAATCCAAGCCTTCCAGGGCCTCGTCTAGCCGTAAGAGTGTTCCTCGCGAATCGTTCCTCCCGAGTGGTAATTTTTTGGATTCCGGCCTCTTCCTTTCAAGAGAGTTGGGGCTCTCAATTAGTCCACGAGTGGAGTTACGAAGACCTTATAATTAGTCCCGAAACGGTTGTAATGTTCCGGCAGGGCAGTGTCAATGCCCCGTGGTGGTGACAGACTCCACCTAGTACCTTCGCCCGGCCTCTCCCCTTGGACAGTGTCACCCAACTTAGCGCGGGCAGCCGTGGTCCGACGCAAACAGCCATGGCACCCCTCTATGACATGGCGTGTGGTTGGAGAATGGCAAAATGGACTAGATGAGAATGACTCTCTCGCCCATTTGGCTCTCTCGCCCATTTGGCTCTCTCGCCCATTTGGCTCTTTCGCCCTTTGACGTTTAGGCATTCAACAAGAGGCGCAGTTTGAACTCCCCGACTAGAGCTCATTGTCGGGGTCAGTTCCGGACGTCCCGCACCGATCCAAGCGGTAGGTGCCTTAGTCCTTTGACCTTCATCCCCTTGAAAGGGAACATGTCGCACTGAGACTTTTTCCCTCAAAAGGATAGAGGTCTTGGGGTCGCGGTGCATGCGACATTTCAATGCTCTTTCCAAGTCCATTTCAAGTTGCCTAGGGTCCCCTGTTTATGCAGTGCAATTTTCAATACTCAATCCAATTCCAATACTCAGTCTCATTCCCATGCTCAATCTCAGTCCAATGCTCAATCTCGGTCCAATGCTCAATGCAATGTCTCTTCCAAGGTGAGTCCAATATCCTCTCCAAGGCTGAGTCAATATCTTTTCCAAGGCTGAGTCCAATATCTTTTTCCGAGGCTCAACTTTTCCCAATCTCATGCTTCTCAAGCAACCATGCAAGGGGACCCCAGTGCCAATTCCAAAGAATGACCCTTGTCAGAGGCCATTCCGAACAACCTGGTTAGGGTCGCACTTTCCAATTCCAAGTCGAACACCCTGTTTAGGGTCATTCTTATCCATGTTAATCGGAAAGCCTGGTTATGGCAATCCTTATCTATTTCCATTGGACAGCCTGGTTAGGGCCATCCTTATCCATTCCAATGTTAGCGCCCGAGGGGGTGGGCCTCGAGGACACGGATCCTATTTCTGTCTCGGAGGTTAGAAGGCGACCATTTCTTGGGTTTTACGCATGCTTTGCCTTTTGTCTTGTGTCAATCATCATTCTCATGTCCATACATACACCGGACTTAGCGTCTAGTGCTCAAATTGAGCATCGCAACCCCAAGCAGCACTAGGTCACCCGGTCGTTCAACCATTGCGGAGGGTGCTTGCTCAATCAATGTTTATTTTCTCTTTCCGACCTCTCATGCCCCTCATTGCTTGTGAAGTTGTTTTTGACCGGTTGGATTAGGCTCCTAGGGAAGAGGGTTCTTTGCGCCTCTTTACCCATAGGTCCCCTAACCTCTCTTATACTTACATTCACTGTCTGACTTTGCTCAACAAGCCAAGTTCATAGCCTCTTTCCCGAAATACAATCTTTGTTTTTCGCATGATCCATAATACAACCGCCCCGTCTAATCCTATACCAATATTTTTTTATCAACCCTTATCTTGCAGAAACCTTTCGAGGTGGCTTGTTAGCAAGAAGCGACTCGAAAACTTGCTCATCCGCGTTAAGTCTCGACTAATCCCTGCCTCATTTACTTTTAGCAACCTGATTCCCACTAGTCAAGTCCTACCATTAATGTTCCTAACAAGCGTTTGCCAAACTCACACCATGCCTATTCTCTTCTGTTGCCACCAGTCCTTATCCCAATGTCTCAGCAAGTACCGAATATTTTAGAATAGCTTGCGCGAGAGGTAGCGTCTAGAGATCAACATCGACATGTCTTGCCCTTGTCAATTTTTGAATAATCCAGACCACAGCTCAAAAGACGACCGAGATGACCAGTTCACCGTCTTCTATCCCACATACAACTTGCATACACAATTTCTCCTGCCGCGACTCAATTTTCCCTTCCTGGTCCCTTGTCCCATAGCCTTTTCAAGTTCCTTTAATTGCGAGGGCGTATCCAGCCTAACTTATAAATAAGAATATTTATCCTTTCCTTCCTGCGGACACCTCAAATGTCCTTTCATCGTGGAAAGTTGGCACTGTGACCGACTCGCCCCTCCTCATCTCTCTTCCGACCCTGACGGCCCAGACTTCACATTAACCCATTGATAAAACCACTGGCTGCATAATTGTCCAAAAATCCTTACGCCACTTTGTAACGTTCCTCTACGATTATCAACCTAAGGTCCTCCTTCCGCCTTCCAACTTGGCTACTTCCTCTGCCTCTCTCTCCCAATAGGTATCGATGGGTTTTTTTTTTTTTTTTTTTTTTTTTTTTTTTTTTTTTTTTTTTTTTTTTTTGTCCTCGACCACCCTTTTCCTCACAACCTTCGGTCCTCACGTCGCATTGCTCATCTTGGTGCCCTCTCGCTGTTGAGGTCTAGTCGTGTCCGTCCTTCCTTTCTCAAGCGGCAGTCCCGTCCTACCCACGACCCCGCTTCTTCTCGTGGTTACATGTCGGCCCCCAACAAAGCTCGCCCACTTCCTCTTTTACCATTACCGAAAGGTCTAGGTTGTTTAATGTCGCTATAACGTGCCTCATCCCCCCATGTGAATTCCAGTCAACCCTTTCTCCGTTAGGACCCAGGATCTGTCCGTTGAGGGTCCTAGAACACCGCCCTCCGATGATATTGTGGTTAAGCTTCGGGCAAAGCCTAACAAAGTGTCCCATCAAGGTGCAATATCGACATGATTCCTTCGAAGGATCTCTCCGACCGGTTCGACGCTCGGGTCTTGGAGCTAGAGCTTCTTGGGGTACCAACGGAGTTCGAGATACGCGGGTTTGCACCACCCGGAGGGTATCCCCTATCCTTTTCCTCTGGTTGTCCGCCCCTTCGCCTTGATCGTGCAACTCCCCCGACCCCTTTTTCACTCCGTATCAGGTTGTTTCTAGGACCTCAAACCCTTCATTATTTCGCTGGCAACTCTCTGTTCCGTCTTCCCTTTCTTGGTCGAGCCATCCTGTGAGTCTCTCCCTTAGATTCCACAACTCACTATAGTCTTCATTTGACAAGGATTGTCCCCCTGTCTGCTGGTTCGTTCGATGGTCTGTTCCTGACTTCCCTTATTTCCTTTGCGGTCCCTACCTTGGAAGGTCGCACCCCCCCTTTTTCCCCCGCGTTTCCGCCCGTCCCCCATTCACCGGGCTTCCCAATGATGCGCTCTCGTTGCATCTCACCTTGCCACTCATCATTGTGTAGCTTATCGTCATCCTCACCCTCAATGTCCTTTATCATCTCTTCAATTACACCAGCTTTGTAAGTTGCTATCATCTGCTCCACTTCCTTCAGTCTTCGTAGGGTATCTGCTACCTTCCTTCTCTTTGTCACTCCACCCACCGAGGTCTGTGACTCTTCCGTATTTCCGACTACGATTGGCCTCATTCCCCGAGATTCTGCAGGCCTCCTCCCGGTATGACTCCCTTTTTCCAAAATCCCCCTCGCGTTGCCTTTGACCCCCTCGCTGTTGAACCGTCGGTTGGCATTCATGCTACCGTCTTGTTCTTCCGGATTCCGACCATCCATGTTGCCTATCCGGTCGCGTTTATTTTTCCGGCCCCTTCAGTTGCTTGCGACGTCTATAACGTATCAGACCTGCATGCCATACAATCGAAGGAAGGAGAACTTGCTTTAGACTCTACCTCTCACAGTTTTCCTATCGCTATCAGTTCCGGAAATGTTCTCGTCTTCAAATCAGCTTAATCCTTGTCCTCTCGCTTCCTTGTGCACTTTAGGGTTCTCTCTACCCTATATGTTTTATTCCCCTCTACCTGTCTTACTATTTCGATGGTCTCTCTTACCAGTGTTACAAGGAGCCCAGACACGCAGAACCGCTTATTCCCCCATTTCGGACACCCACGCTTTGCTCGATTCCGGTTGCCCGCTGGTTGATACCTTCTCTCGACTTCCTAGGGATTTTTCGTCACGCCTTGGCCCCTAAAAGTTACGAAACCCTTCCGGCCCCTCGAATTTCGCCGAGACGTCATCCTGGTGGTTCTAACAAAAACGCACACGCGAGGCGCCCCCTTTCTATATTTAGTGAATCCCTTATATACTGTCGTATATACTATGTCTGCTACACGAGTCCGGCTATCCGCGCTAGTCTCGCTCTCGCCCCCTCGGCTACTTCCAAACAATATCGGTTACCGGCTCTGCTTCTACGGTAGCTATATCCAGGTTATTCAGGAGGATAACGGCACGTCGCATCCCTCCAGGCGAATTCCAGTTTATGCGTTGTCTCTGAGGTCCGAAAATTTCTCCTCTGAGGGACCTACTGCACCTCTCTCTCATGATATTGTGGTTGAGTTTTGGACAGGTCCGTACGAAATGTCCGATCATTGTGCAGTATTTGCATCGTTCGTTGGCCGGATCCCTCCTGCCAAATCCTCGATTAGCTACGACTGCCGGAACTACGGCCTCTTGGGGCGGGAGGGTGGGTCGGGACGCCTGTGCCTGCATTACTAATAGCGCATTTTCCATTCTGTCCATCTTGTTGTCGACCCCATGCACCCTTTCATGTAGGCTCTTTATTCCCTTCTTGACCTTATCCCCTGTCTTCCCAGTCAAGTCTATAACCTCCCCTTCCTTAAGCAGGGCTAATGTGTCGGTCACCATTGTCTTTTCTGCGAGGTTTGTTACCGTGCTGAAGTCCACATCCCTAGTGTACTCGAACTTACTAGTCTGCTGGTAAGCTGACATAATCTTATCTTTGTTAAACTTGGAGAAGTGCCTAAGGAAGTACTTGCTCATTATTCGATCCGTTACCCCAGGGATTCGCAGTGCCACTAGAGTGAACGCCCTCAGAAAGTCATTGTAAGTAGCATAGTTTTTCCTTTGGACTGCCGCCAATTCAGCGTCTGTCGCCATTTTCTCCGCCTTCAGGTACTTTCTCATCATCCCATTCCGGGTTTCCTTCCAGGATCCACTAGAGGAGACGATAGCCATAATGTCCCTTCCTAAGCTCAACGACACGTGCTGCTCTAGGTGGTCCATCTTCTCTTCCTCAGTCCATTTCAGTAAGGCTGCCAGGTTCTCGTAATCTATCAGGAATTCCGTGATGTTTGCCCCATCGAAAGTGAGTTTCTTCTTTGCGTCTGCGATATACCCCTGATTCTTATTCAGTGCCCGGGTGAGGGTGACTACTATCCTTTTAAGTCCCCCTTCAGAGCTACCTGCCTCACCGACCGCACTACTCCCCTCTCCTTCCCTGCCTTCCTTGTGCTTTTCCCCAGTTTTCGGTGTTTCCTCCGGATCAAACCAGCCTAACACCCTCTCTCTAAGACTCCAGTCCATCGCATGCCTTCGTTGCTTTGGACGTGGCGGGCAGACGACTAGCACCGCAATCGATAGCCGGTGGGTTTGTGGCCTTTTCTGCCTCTATAGCCGGGGACTCCCCCTTTTCCTTCCCCTTTTTACTGGGCGTTCCCTTATGGCTGTTATCTTTTGCTCCGTACCTGGCTTCGCCCTAACTGGTCTTGCGTCCCTCTCGTGACCCTTCCCCCTGGGGATCTTCTTCATTCCCGACCATCATTTGTTCAATAAGTCTTGCCTTGTACTCTGCAGTCCGCCTTTCTATTTCTGCCAATTTGCGACGTGCATCCGAGACTTTCGTTTTCTTGGGCGTGGTTCCTCCAGAGTTTCGAGGACTTTCCTTTTCGTCGTCCCTCCCTTCCCTATTCTCCTGCGGTCCCCTTTTGCTACCCCCAACTCTTCCTGAACTTTCCCCTGTGGAGAGGCCCTTCCCTTCTTCTCTGGCCTCTTCTGGCTTCGCTAATTCCTAATCCGACCCCTCGTTCTGTTCCTCGTCCCTATTCGTACCCTGACTCCCTCTGTTCTGCCGGTTGTCGTCCTGTTCTTATGACGCCATTTCTTTACCTAGCCTGCACATGGAAAAAAAATTTTTTTTGTGAAAAATGGCCGGTTGTTCATGGCTCCCCTAGTTCCAGCCCTAGAACCCAGTTGTTTTCGTGCCCTTTTTCGTTTTTCATAAGTCAGGACGACACTCCTGACTTTTCTTCCACAGGACACCACTTAGATCTCCTTTCGCCGGGGGACTTGCTGCCGAGGTCTGGGTTTTTGTCGTTGCCCTGCCTCGGCTCTCAGGGCGGTGTCTGAGCCCAGTGGCTTTCCCCTTGAGGATAGCCCTTTCGACTTTCTGACACCCAAATGCCCCGACATTCCTGGTGCGGGTGGTCTTCCTAGTTCCTTCCTACCGCATCATTAGGTGGGGCGGAACTCCAACCAGTGCCCCCCCTCTTGCTGATGGCTACCTTCTCATCTTAATACCCATCCCTTAATTTTTCCGTATTCCCCCCGGCGCCTCTTCTCACGCTAGTCCCTTAGACCTGCCTTATTCGTCCGGTTCCTCGAACAGGTCAGCCACCCCGACAAGGTAGTTTTCTCCCATCTCTATTTCCCTAATGATTATTGGTTCGTATTCCTCAAACGCCAAGCGAGGTAACCCGAATATCAAAATTTCAAAGAGGTCAAGTAATTCCCAGGCCTGATTTCCCCAAAACGGCCCATGCCTGACCGACACATCGTAAAACATCCCTGTTGTCTGTGGCCGGAAGTGGTGGACCCAGACCAGGGTCGAATCCACGAGGTCCCTGGCCCTCTTGAGGCTGCCAAATACCAGGTCCACCATGAAGCGGGGGACTCGGTACCTCAGCCCTTTTAAATTCTCGCCAACCTCCTACCTCCACCCGGGTTCTCAGTCCCACATTCCTTCTCCCTCGCACTTCCTGGCCTACTCGGTTCAGTACCCTAGTAGCCCTTTGGAAGATTGGTAACAACCCATGCCCTAGTGCCAGTTCCGTTCCTAACATGTGTCATCCAAGTTCTGGTAGGTATACGGTCCCAGTCACCCTGAGGTCAGTATACAGATCATCCCCTTGTCCCCTGTTAATTCTCATACCATCCCACAAACATTCCACCATTATGAACGCCTGGTCCCTTCCCAAGGTTACGGCTCTCCATTCGGTATCGATCCCTCGGACCCTGTAGCTTGTGGGGAGTGATACCTCCCATCCGTCTCCGCTTTCCGTGGGGGGTCGGGGGTGCGTGGGCCGTCGCGACATCCAGGCGCGTCTCATCACCATTTCGATTTAGCGGTCCCCTCCACAGTTTAAACAGCAAGTGAGTTTGCTTATTTCATTTATTCTTCGATCCTCACCTGAGCGACTCCCTAGTCCTTAGCTTGACGCTTCCTTTCCTCTCTATCCCCTTCCCCTTCCTCAACGCTTCTATCGGCCTGTTTCTTCCTCCATCGGCTCATGCAATCGATGTAGGTCGTCTACATACGTCATCCCCCGACTTATTTCCCGTTCGACGACGACCCATAGAACCTCACTGCCTACAACCAGAGCCCTTGGTCTGGTGGTAAACACGGCGTGCAAGATTGCAGCACCTCATGCTTCTGTTCTCCGCTAAACAGCCCCATTTCTAGGAAGGCCCGATAGTATTCTCGGTATACCATCGTATCTTCGTATGTCAAACTAACGAGATCGGCAACCGCCCGTCTGACAAACTCCAGTCCGCCCAACCTTTCTAGCAGAAAGGGCGGCCGCCTCATCCGAATGTTTTCGCTAGGCAATTCAAAACTTCCGGCCCTAGCTACCCCGAGGTCCGCTGTTACATCATCAAATCTCGGATCTGCGAACTCAAATCCCGCCTCCCATACTAACTGCCATGCCCCTTCGAACATACTCAATGGATCTTCCCCTGATGCCAACAGGACTCCGAACTCGCGCCACCCATCCTCGGACACATACAATCGCCCGTCTGCACGCACATGCCCCCGCGGGTCCAGGTTCCACTCCCCATGCTCATCCGTACGCCACTAGACCCTTGTTACCAGGTAAACCATATTTTCCATAAGCTCAACCCCGACCCAATCCACCACCGGGTGCCATCCTTCGCTCACGGCTGGCAGACTAACTTCCATCCCACCCTCTACTTCCCTCGGTGGCTCAATGCCTAGGGGGCGATCTTCAAGAAATGTCCTCCTTCGTGCCATCGCGTGCTCGCCTTTGGTTTTCTACCCCACTATCCTCGCCGAATCCTACAATAGCCGGACATCCCATTCCCTCATTTTAGTAATTTTTCCATGCTTGTCTGGCCCCCGCACTCTTTCCCGCTCTCAGTCAAACCACAGTACCTCGAACAACTTAAACACATCATCTACATAGCAGGGTGTGGCGGCTACCTCGCGGCGGATTATAGCCTCCCTGGTTTCCGGGGCCACTTCCATCCGGTCATTCCTTTCGATATCCAAAATGATGAGGACCTCCCAGGCTCTATCGCCACGGAACGGCCCATATTTCAAAGATGTTTTATAGAACTCTTCTGTTAGCCAAGCGCAATTCACGTGCATCCGCCCCATAGTGCTGGCTACTTCCTCGACATGGTCAAAAAACCCAAACCAATCTGCTACGAACTCGGGTACCCAAGTCTTAATTCGTTGGCAGGGGGGCCTAAATTCCTTCCATCCTCCCATCACGACTCTGCTACTGACCACATCCCAGCCTTTGTTCGCAAACCTCTCACCCGCCCGTCGAGCCCTTGCCTCAGCATCCCCTTGAAGCCACATCGGGTTCTGCCTTGCTGCGAGCGTCGTGCAAAACATGTGCCAGCCTTGTTCAGACAAGACGATCGTCCCGACCGATTCCACCCTTCCTTCCGCAATCTCCTCCCATTCGTCCTCTTCCCTTCGCGGGTTCCAAACACGCTCTATCCATAGGTACGATAGGTCGGGCACAAGTTCAGACCCTACCCAGTCACACGTGGTTCCTCTCCACTCATGATCCGCTGGTATAGACATTTCTACACCTCTTCCAGCCCGTCTTGGTTCCCATCCCTTGGGTGTGCAGTCCCACAACTCGCGCTCCCGGGCCATTGCTTCCTACCTGCACATAGTTGACAACCCATTCCCGGGTAAGCCCCTTCCCCCTTTTCAGAAGTCCCAGTCCTCTTATCTCATCTCCTTCCTCATCATCACTGAAATCCCCTTCTTCGTCTGAGAACAGGTCCTTCACTCCCTCCAGGAAGGTTTCCCCTGCCGCCACATTCCGGTAGACTATCTGCCAATGCACCGGACTGGGAGCAAAGATTTCGTCCGCGCCGAGGAGGTTTAACACCTCAGCTAATTCTTCCGCCCAGTTTCCTTCAAACGGCCCTGCTTCCACCGACAATCTAAAGAAGTCCTGTCTAGCACATTGGTACAGCCTCAGGCTCGTCATCGACCGACATATCCGTTCCAATCTATCCTTGGTCCCAAAGACTGCATCCACCAGAAACGGGGGTAGCACGCATCTCATCGTCCTAAGGAGGCGTCTCATATTTTTCCAGTCTCCGAGTTCCACTCGCACCTCCATCTTTTCCATCTCCATTTCCGCCCGCTGACATGCCGCCCATACCACTTCCCGTTCCGCTTGCTTAAACAACTGTTCTAATACCAGTCCCACTACCATTGCATTTTCCATTTCCTGAGATACGTAGACCCATCCTCGAGCTTCCACCGTTCCCCGGAATTCTAGGTCCATCAGGCTGGGTAAAAGTCTTGTCAGGCTAACCTTAGTCCAGATCGTCTCTATCCAGAGGAACGCGTCCTTCTCGTCCAGCGTCACGGTTTCATAAGCTGGCTCTAGGTCCGTCCACGTTCCTTCCTCCGGGAGGACGACAGATACCCCTTCCCTTACATCTATAGGCATTTCCGGACCGCTAGTGTAGACGGGGGGCGACAACCATCACGCCATCTTGTTTTTCCAGCGCCTATCCTGTTTCCACATGAGAGCACCACACGGCCCTTCATGGTCAGATTGCCTCCCACCTAGATGAGAATTATTTTTAGACCCCTCCCTTGAGTCTCCTCAGCATTTCCTGCCCATGTCCCAGATGTCGTTACCCCATCATACCCTCGATCGGTCACCCTCAGCCGACATTCCTTTTTCTTGGTTCCATTTCCTTCCGACTCCTATCCAGCCTTTATCATCATGTTCTCTCACTCGTGCCGACTTAGACTTGGAGGTGAGAATAGACTTAGAAGCTCAGTCCCCATCCAACATTCATCAGGCAGCTTTACAGAGGGAGGCACAAAAGCAAAATTCAGGCAAACGTCGCACACAGGTTGGTCATCTCCTCACCGACCTTCTTCCCGGAAATGGTCTCTCCACTGTTACCATCGACAGAGTTTTATCCCATACCTCAAGCACAGCTCAACCGTCGCAAGCGCGGTACCCAGACTCCAGTGGGGGGTCGCCCTCACCTTCTTGCCCAGAATACCCCATCCCGACTTGCCGTTCGTGTACCCACCGTTAATCTCGGGAATCACCCGACACATCTCGGTAGGCCATTGGAGCCAATCGTCCTGGCATTCACTTCCATCGGTCCAACAAGGAACAACCTTTCCCAAACCAAACCACGAGAAGTTACTAATCGTCTCCCAGGCTCCGTCTTTGCTCGCATGCAGCGGTACTCCCTCCGCCAGTCCACAGGCTAGACCCCGCCTAAAGCAACGTTTCACACCCCGCCCGACAGATCAATCGAGCCGAAGCCCGTCACCGCGCGGACGAGGATGCTACTAAGCACCCGGCGTGATAAACTCCCGTTAGACAGGCTCGGTGGCCTGACCCTCGCATACGAACAAACGACAGCCTGCAAAAGATAATGGCGTTTGGCAACCTGCAGTGGCCGGTGCAGACCCCTCCTTTCCTTCCGAAAGGCAGGACGCTCAATATCCCCAACATGCAAACACAAGTCCCAAGTGGGACACACATAGTACGAGTGCCTTTCTCTTGGTGCACCCATCGCTTCCTACCCATTGCTCACAGGTTTTCACTCAGGACACTGCGTGCCACTCACCCCTAACTTCCATACATAGTGCCTGGTTCCTTTTCGTGAGCATCTTCAAAGATGAGCTAGTTTTCTTGGAGTCTAGCAACTCCCTTCATTCCCCTTATCTTCACTTCATGTGTCCGTTCATGGGGCGGGATTGTTCCTTCTCGATTACCCTTTGTGTTCATATGAGGTTCCTTCAAACATTTAAGTGCGGTGTGCGGAGCCCGCTGGGCTCCGAAGAAAAGGAAAGAGAGCACCCGTGTCGGTCGGATCACTCCGCCGCGGGGTTTTCTTCCGAACCCGGACTAGCCCAGAATCCCAATCGCCTGGCAGGTAACCGGAACCCTTCTTCCACACGAAGAGGAAGGGTCAACCTGCGGCTTGCCCAAGGTTTCCTCGGTCTGACGAACATCAGCCCGAAGGAAGGAGGACTAGAGTCTCCTCCAAGGGAGATGGCTGATCAAGTGTGCAAGCATGCATGTTATTCCTCCAGGCCTGGCCTTGCCATGCGCCCAACCACCCTCAAATCTGATTCACTCAAGGGATAGAGCATACACAAGTCCTCGTTCCTTCTCTTAATGTTATGTTCACAGTCATGTGTCGAGCGCCCCCCTCGAGACCGTATGGGTCAGTTTAACCCATACCCGGCACCTCCACCATTTTTGTAGGGGCCTTACCCTGAAGGACTTTCGAGCCTTAGTCGACCCCACTACGGGTCCCATTTGCCTCGACCCGCCCACGCTCACGCTCAGGGCGCGGGTCGTTCGTCCCAGGGGCACCCCCACCTAGTGCTATGAGATGGAAGGGGATGGGCCATTTGCGAGAGGGCTTTACGTTGGGGGATGTAGCTCCGCTCTCGCCATAGATGGTAGCTCTTTGGTCACTCGTGACGTTTTCTCGATTCAATTAAGTCTGACCAGGCAATTGCTCCTTCCAATACGCAGGCAGTCTAGGGAGTTTATTGGAAACTCGTCTTCTTTCGTGTGTAGGCCAAGCGTCATCCATTGGGCCACACCCCTTTTCACTATGTCTAGTGGCTCAAGACAGCCTTTACGGCATCCTTGGGGTGGGGTGGCATCGCCCGGACCCCTAGCCGCTATATTTTTTTTTTGCTTGCGCCACTAGCATTGCATTCACCTATCCAAGACTGCCCTTAGTCCTTCCGGGCTTGCATCGCATTCAAGTGAACCATTGCACTCAATCATCACACAAGCCACATCCAGGCGTCTACCACTCATACAAGCATCCGACCATCAAACCCATCCTGCATTCATAGTTTGAGCGGGGTCTAAGCCCTCCCCCTTATCCAGTTTCCCACCCTTGCCCTCGTCTGCGGATCCTTTCCCGGTCTGATCATCCCAAGCTACTCACCTGCGCAAGACCACACAAAGCGAAGGACCAAGCACAATCCCCATTGGGGTCAACACATCGCCCCTTCCCACAAGCCTAAGTCTCCTTTGCCGTTGTTGATTCCTTAGTTGTCTTTCCCTTCCCTCAAGCAAACCATGCCTTTACCTTAGTCATGCAGTCGGGGAAAATGGTTGAGTCAAACTGACCTCGTTACAAAAAACAGCACTCCTTTCCGCTTTCTCAGATGCCCACAACAGTCTGGTGCCTTTCCTTCTTGGTGGCGCAAGGGACCGACAGCCCTCCCCTCACCCTCGTTTTCCACCAAGTGAGGATCAAGTTCCTTGTCGTTCATTCCCTGGCAATGTAACAGGTGGGGGTCGAGGTTAGTCACGTGCCATGGAGGGGAGGGGGAGAGGGGAGAGCTTAAGAGTCAAAGGTCTTGGGAAAAGGAGGGAGGGGAGAGAGAGAGAGAGAGAGAGAGAGAGAGAG
>BFEA01000096.1:1259888-1286732 GCA_003427395.1 Chara braunii
CACACACACACACATACATAGGCCAAACAACACCTTTGAAGGGCACAGTTCACAGCAAGGGGTGAAGAGGGACTGAACAGTACTAACGGGACTGCGGCACACACACACACACACATACACAGGCCACACAACACTTTGAAGGGCACAGTTCACAGCAAAGGGTAAAGAGGGACTGAACAGTACTAACGGAACTGCAACACACACACACACACACCACACAGCACTTTGAAAGGCACAGTCCACAACAAAAGGTGAGGAGGGACTAAACTAAACTAACGGGACTGCAACACACACACACACACACACACATACACAGGCCACACAACACTTTGAAGGGCACAGTTCATAGCGAAGGGTGAAGAGGAACTCAACAGTACTACGGGACTGCAGCACGCACACACACACACACATACACAGGCCACACAACACTTTGAAGGGCATAGTTCACAGCAAAGGGTGAAGAGGGACTGAACAGTACTAACGGAACTGCAGCACACACACACACACAGACCCCACAACACTTTGAAAGGTACAGGCCACAACAAAAGGTGAGGAGGGACTCAACTAAACTAACGGGACTGCAGCACACACACACACACATACACAGGCCACACAACACTTTGAAGGGCACAGTTCATAGAGAAGGGTGAAGAGGGACTGAACAGTACTAACGGAACTGCAACACACACACACACAGACCACACAACACTTTGAAAGGCACAGTTCACAGCAAAGGGTGAAGAGGGATTGAACAGATCAGACCAAGGGGAAAGTTCACCGAAGTATCCAGGACTAATCCGCTACTTTTACCAATCAACAGATAAGTGCAAAATGAGAGTTTGAACTGATCAGACCAAGGGGAAAGTGTCACGAATCATCCATGAGCAATCTGCTAGTCTACCAAGCATCAGATAAGTGCAAAATGAGAGGTTGAGCTGACCAGACCCAAAGGAAAGTGCCGCGAGACATCCATGAGTGATCCGCTACTTTGCCGATCAACAGATGAGTGCAAAATGAGAGTTTGAACTGATCAAACCAAGGGGAAAGTTCACCGAAGTATCCAGGACTAATCCGCTACTCTACCAATCAACAGATGAGCGCAAAGTGAGAGTTTGAACTGATCAGACCAAGGGGAAAGTGCAGCGAAGTATCCAAGACCAATCCGCTGCTCTACCAATCAACAGATGAGTGTAAAGTGAGAGTTTGAACTGATCAGACCAAGGGGAAAATTCACCGAAGTATCCAGGACTAATCCTCTACTCTACCAATCAACAGATGAGTGCAAAATGAGAGTTTGAACTGATCAGACCAAGGGGAAAGTACACCGAAGTATCCAGGACTAATCCGCTACTTCTACCAATCAACAGATAAGTGCAAAGTGAGAGTTTGAACTGATCAGACCAAGGGGAAAGTGTCGCGAATCATCCATGAGCAATCTGCTAGTCTACCAAGCATCAGATAAGTGCAAAATGAGAGGTTGAGCTGACCAGACCCAAAGGAAAGTGTCGCGAGACATCCATGAGTGATCCGCTACTTTACCAATCAACAGGTGAGTGCAAAATGAGAGATTGAAATGATCAGACCTAGGGGAAAGTGCAGCGAAGTATCCAGGACCAATCCGCTGCTCTACCAATCAATTGATGAGTGCAAAATGAGAGATTGAAATGATCAGACCAAGGGGAAAGTGCAGCGAAGTATCCAGGACCACAAGTTTGGAGAACTCAAATCACCAAGATTGCATCAAGAAGCATCCACGAGTGTAGCGCTATACTACCTACTAGTGTGAGAGTGAAAAACACAAGTTTGGAGAGCTCTAATCACCAAGATTGCATCAAGAAGCATCCATGAGTNAGCGCTATACTACCTACTAGTGTGAGAGTGAAAAACACAAGTTTGGAGAGCTCTAATCACCAAGATTGCATCAAGAAGCATCCATGAGTGTAGCGTTATACTACCTACTAGTGTGAGAGTGAAAAACACAAGTGTAAATAACCCAAATCACAAGTAATCAACATGCGATCATTCCTAGAAGAATCGGAGCACTTCCTACTAGTATGTGAATGAAAAACAAGAGTTTGATTATCCTAATACGAAGAAGAAGACTAAGGAGGAGAAGAAGAAGAAGAAGAAGAAGACGAAGATGAAGAAGAGGAAGAAGAAGAACAAGAACAAGAACAAGAAGAACAAGAAGAACAAGAAGAACAAGAACAAGAAGAAGATGATGAAGAAGATGAAGAAGAAGATGAAGAAGGAGAAGAAGATGAAGAGGAAGATGAAGAAGAGAATTAAGAAGAAGATACATCTTCTTCCTCCCACTCACCCTGTCAATATCTTAGGGATGGAGTCTCAATCTCGATGAGGCTTTTCCTCCTCCTTGCACAACTCCTCCTTGGTTATGGCTCACTCCTTCTTCAAGCCTTTCGTCCTCCTCTTCTCCTTTTCCAAGTTGCTACGGGCTCCTACCACTAGGACTAGGGAGTCCTCCCCTCTAGGAAGTCTAATGGGACTCCTCTTAGTCTTGCCTTCCTCAACACTACCCTGGGAGCTATGGCGGATTACCTCCCTTACTACCACTAGCTTGTAGAGTCTTCTCCCACTAACTCACAGCCTCCTCCGAGCTTCCAAACTGGCAGGGGTTCCCCTCACTACTCTCCAAATGCCTCTAGAGCTCTCACGGGCTCATTTGGGCACCATGGGCACTCCTCATGCAAGTGTGAGTGTGGCGGACTGAATCCCCAGCTTATATAGGCTGGGAACAGCAGTCCGGCCAGCCCTTGGGCCCTCCCAAGTGCCCCAAGGTGAACCGAGGTACCCCCAAGGCCAATTTTCACCTCTAGGCCTCTCAGGGGGCACCTGAGCCGCTTTTTGGCCAGGTTCATGCAGTCCGAGTGGTTGGTACCAACTCGGATTGCCTCTTGGCCTACTCCGGCCTCTTTTGAACCTCACAAATGTTACCCCCTTGGGTCCTAATGCCCAAGGGGCAGTTTTACTTGAAAGAAAAAGGCCTAGTGGGCTTTTTTCTCGATTTTTTTCAGGTTTTGGCCTCTCTTGCGTAGCCCGAACCATTTTTCTAAGTGGCGACACATTTTCAACCTTGGATCTGGCTGAGATCCAACGCCAGCAATAATCCGTACCATCCCCTAGTAGCCCTTGCTTCAATTTTGAGCCCATAAGATCAATTTTTTCAATTTTTGGTGCATCTGGCTCTCCTTTTGGGCCAAATGCACTGTTTCGTCTTTTTCTCCTTTTGTTTATTTTCCTTCTTTGGGCTGCCACCTCATTCCAGATCTAGACGTTTTTTGCTGGCCCACGAAAAATGGTTGTTTTCTCTCCACCATGAGATCTGATTTCAGACCCATGGTCCAAAAGAAAACCGGATGTTTCCCCTTTGCATTTTTTTTCATCTTTGCCTTTTTAAATTCAGATTTTGTTGAGATATGGCCCCAAGGGCCATATCTCAGCAATCTGGCCTGCACTCCTTGAATCTAGGAGGAGTGAGGTCATCATTGGGACCTGGCAGTCCCTATTGCAGCCATCCCAATGGGCCGGCACACTCTCCTCCACCCATTCCACCTATTTTGTCTCATCCTCCCTCCTTTTTCTCTTCTTTTTCTTTTCTTTTTCTTTTATTTTTGTTGTGACATGTGTCAATTTGTTGTGCACTCTCTTTCTAGGCTTTAGAGCCTTGATTGTGGCCAGGTTCATGGCCGGCTGTTGGCCGTTACACCCCGGCCTACCAAGTTGCCATGCCCAAGCCCCTAGGTGGCTCATTTCACTCCCGTTAGCCTCCATTTTGAGCCCCTCTGGCTCCGATTTTTCTTGGCTAGCCTGTTTCTTGCTTGGAGCCTCTTGGGCTCTTGTTTTCTCATACCTAGCTGGTCCGAAATACCCCGGACAGTTGGGCAACCCTCCCCTTATTATTTTTTTTGCTCCTCACTCTCATTTTCTATCCGTTTGAGCCCCACTAGTGTTTACACTAGTGGCGCTAATATTTTCCAACGTCGAGATCCTTGATCTCGACGGTGCCGTTTGCCCCTCACGGCCGTTCCTCACATTGGCTAGTGGTCTCCCCCTTGGGACACCTCAAGTCCACGCCGCTTCCCGTATTAGTCCCATTTTTCCGTTCCGTTGGCGGTGCCGTCGACAAAACCCAATTTCCGACAATTTTTATTTGGGTCCCTTTGGCCCCCGGCGTCATCCCGGCCGATGCCCAATTTTTATTTGGGACTTCCCATGTCCCCTTCAGTCCCGTTTTATTTATTTTTTTCGTGTCCCAAGTGCCGTTGATAATTTCCCGGCCGCGGGACCCCTGCCGTGCCGTCACCGTTTTACCGTCACACTCCCCTAGGTCTGCGGCGCCGTTTTCTAGTGTTTTCGGACATGCCGCGACCCATTTTCCCTTAGTCCGGGCATCCTTGGGCTGTCGTCATTTCTCGGACTGCGTCCACAGTCATATTGCTAGCCCCACAGCCCCACGTCATGCCCCATGCCCAAGGAAAATAAAGCGTTAATTTCCCTAAGGCATCCGGGCTCATTTTTGACTCCCGGAGCCCCAAAATCTTGAGTTTGTCCCCGCTTATGTAGTCCGGTATATCTCGGACTGCACTAGGGGCAGTTTTCCTTGCCCCAGTGCCCCTTAACCAGCCCCTTACCAAAAGAAAATCAAGTGGCCAACTTCCAAGTGCATCCGGTCTCAATTTTGGCTCCAGGTGCACTCAAAATTTGTTTTTGACCTCCCCATGCAATCCGTTATTTTTTGGTTGCATGGAGCCTTGATTGTCTTTAATTTTCTCAGCATAAATCAAAGAAAACCAAGGTCTTTTGTAACCGCCACATTGCCAAAGTGAATCTGGTCCAAAATCCCTCCCCTAGGTTAGTGCTCTTTTGACTTTCCCCCTTTTACTTTCTTTTTCTTTTCTTTTTCTTTTTCTTTTCCTTTTTCTTTTCCCTCCATAAGTGAACAGTTGGGACTTGGCAGTCCCTACTTGCTGCAGTCCCAATTGATGACCAACTCACTCATCCTCTCTCACCTCCTATTTTCTTTTTCTTTTTTTTTTCTTTGTGCTTGCCGAGTGTCAACTAGCCGTTAAGACCCTTTTCTCATTTTTCTTTTCTTTTCTTTTTTTTTTCCTCCTCTCTTGGACAGTTGGGACTTGGTAGTCCCTGCTTGCTGCGGTCCCAACTGACGACCAACTCACTCATCCTCTCTCACCTCCTATTTTCTTTTTCTTTTCTTTTTCTTTGTGCTTGCCAAGTGTCGACTAGTCGTTAAGGCCCTTTTCTCATTTATCTTTTTTTTTTTTCCTCCTCTCTTGGACAGTTGGGACTTGGCAGTCCCTACTTGCTGCAGTCCCAACTGACGGCCAACTCACTCATCCTCTCTTACCTCCCTTGTCTCATTCTCTCTCATTTTTCTTTTTCTTTTTCTTTTTCTTTTTGCTCGCCAAGTGTCAACTAGCCGTTAAGGCCCTTTTCTTGCCTCTTCCTCTTAGTTTTTTCCCTTCCTATGCCCAAGGGCCAGTCCGTTATTTTTCGGACTGCAGTTGTGGCCCTTCCATGCCCTTGGGAGTCACCGTTAGCTCTCCTCTCTCCCAAACGATAGGCCCCCTTGCACCGATTTTTCCCGGGAGCCAATTTTTTTCATGTTGACTTTTTTTGGCCCTATTTTCTTGGGGGAGGCTAATCCGATATTTTCAGGGTTGCTCCCATGCCTCCCATTGCCCGTTCCTTTACTTTTTATTTTTCCTTTAGCCTTCCCACTTGCTCCCACTAGTGATGCTAATAATTTTGGTCGTCAAGATCTCCGATCTCGACGACACAACTCATTTTATTTTTTTACACCACATATCATCCCGCCATTTTTCCTTGGGACGTCACAGGTCCCCGCCACTTTTCCCGCTCTAGTCCTCGACACCAGTCTCCGACACTAGTCCCGCCGGTACCCGTCCCGCTGGTACCTGTCCCGCCGGGTGTCCCGCTGGTACCGCATTTTTTTGCTTAGTCTCTAATGGTCCCCGACATTAGTCCCATCGGTGCCACGTGGTCCCCGACACTCAACTCATAAATGCCGCCCCTTTGCTTGCTCCCAGGCGATCCCCGGCACCTGACCCATTGTTGCCACCCCTTTGCTAGGCCCCACGTGGCCCCCGGCTCTTTGTCCCGCCGGTACCGCATCTTCTCTTGGTCTCCCGTGGTCCCCGACACATTGTCCCACCGGCACCACATCTTCTCTTGGTCTAACGTGGTCCCCGACACATTGTCCCGCTGACACCGCATCTTCTCTTGGTGTCACGTGGTCCCCGACACTTTGTCCCGCCGGTACCACCTCTTCTCTTGGTCTCCCGTGGTCCCCGACACATTGTCCCGCCGGCACCACTTCTTCTCTTGGTCTCGCGTGGTCCCCGACACATTGTCCCGCCGGCACCACATCTTCTTTTGGTCTCACGTGGTCACCGGCACATTGTCCCGCCGGCACCACATCTTCTCTTGGTCTCACGTGGTCCCCGACACTTTGTCCCGCCGGTACCACATTTTCTCTTGGTCTCATGGCCCACTTGCCGCTGCGCCCTGGCGGCCCACTTGGCCTGGCTACGTTTTCTCGTGTCGGCGCCTTACGTCCTATGCCCGTCTGCTTCTTTTCTCTCTTCGCGGCGCCCATCCTATGTTACTACTATTTCCCGGCGGCCTTTTTCCATTTCGGGGGAAGGATCACCTTCACTATTTTCTTGCGGTCCTCTGCCGCTCCCGTTCCGTCAATTCCCTCTTAGTTCAAGGTTTCCAGCAACTTCGAGCAACCTCTAGCTCCCTAGCGCCTGCACTTACACCCTCGATTCTTTCAACATTCTTCCCTCCAGTTTTCTCTGTCGTGCACAAATTGGTCATATACAATCTCTCGAGTGACGGGAAGCCATTCGGGACTCACCAGTCCCGACACATTCCCCCCACATATTCGCGATGTCCTCATCGTGCACCAGTCCATGATCAGTGGGAATTTTGGAGTGATAGACAGACGGAGGAGGACGGATGGCATGAGATGGGTAGTTAGCTTGCCAGGGTTCTTTTTGTCCTTTCTCATTCTCTTCTCGGGGTTTTCCTTCAATTATCCGCCCCTTGGGGTGGAGGAGGGTATGGGGGAGTCAATGGTTCTTCTTTGGCTTCTCTTTTCCCTCAGCTTAGACCAGGTTGCTCATTTTCATCATAGCTCTGCCTCTTTATCTGCCCCTCAATCGAGACACGAACTTCCTCTTCAGTCAACTCTATATACCCAGCAGGGTAACCCATAATTCTTTCGACTTCAGTAACATGAAGCAGACGAGGCCACTTAACTGCTGGCATGTTGGCTTTATTCCCAGGGCGACAATTTGTTGTCATAACACAATTTGGTTTTCTCATTATATGTTTTGGCATTGATGATGACAAATTGTAGGCAAGTTTTCGGATGTGACTCAATGTCAGGCATTTGCTCCGGAAGGGGGATGTTCGTCCAGTACAACCATCGCCTTTGTTGTGGCGCTACCCACTTCGAATCACTGACCACAGATACAATTTTCCCTAAATACTTCGTAATCTCAAATTTATCTTCCCATTTTATTGAGAAAACATTCTCGAGTAGACACCATTCTGGTTTCATCTCATTCATTACTCTTAGATCATCCGCAAATAATCCGCCTTTCGGCCCGTGCAATCCACGTTTTCAGTACAACTTTTCCTCTCCCCGAGGCTCAGGCTTAGCCAAATCCACATGCATTTTTCCGGGTCATTCTTCCCAGTTTTTCTCAGGTCCTGCCAATTTTGCATGCATATCACCCCTTTGTCCTTTCTTGCTTCTTTCTTAACTTTTCATGTACCGTACTCAGTTCATCCATTGTGCACTTCTCTTCTTAGGCACCTTGTCAGACTTTCTTCTCAAGCCGATGCAAGCCAATTACTCATCCATTTCTCAACCTGCCAGTCATTTTCTGAGGTTCATGCAGAGTCGATTATACCGATCTTTTCTTTCCCGGTCGTCTTGCCAGACCCTTCTCTCAAGCTCATACCAATTACTTGCTCAAGTCCTTTCTGCCCTGGGCATCTTGCCAGACCCCCTTTTCTGAGGCCTATGCAAAACCAATTACAAGTCTTTTTTTTTTCTGGGCGTCTTGCCAAACCCTTTTTCTCAGGCCCATGCAAGCCAATTACAAGTCTTTTTTCCATGCGTATTTGTTGGTAGATGGCACACCTTCCCCCCACTCAAAACGCGATGTCCCCATCGCGCGACTGGTCCTCACCCGGAGGTACGAGACCTTTGGCCCACCGACTGAGTCAAGGACGTAAGCCCACTCGCTTCACAAAGGAGGGGTGATCATTTCCTCCCCAGCGGGTGGCGCCTCATCCTTCCACGTAGTCCGACCTTTCTTCTCTTATGTGGCAAGCACCAATACTGAGGTTCCTCTTCACGTCTGGCAGGCAGGTCAAGTCCAAGCCTTTTAGGCCCTCGTCTAGTCGTAAGAGCGTTCCTCGCGAATCGTTCCTCCCGAGTGGTAATTTTCTGGATTTCGGCCTCTTCCTATCAAGAGAGTTGGGGCTCTCAATTAGTCCGCGAGTGCAGTTACGAAGACCTCGCAATTAGTCCTGAAACGGTTGTAATGTTTCGGCAGGGCAGTATCAATGCCCCGTGGTGATGGTGGACTCCACCCGGTACCTCGCCCAACCTCTCCCTTTGGACAGTGCCGCCCAACTTAGCGCGGGCAGTTGTGGTCCGGCGCAAATGGCCATGGCACCCCTCTGTGACATGGCGTGTGGTTGGAGAGTAGCAAAATAGACTAGATGAGAATGACTCTCTTGCCCATTTGGTTCTCTCACCCTTTGACGTTTAGGCGTTCAACAGGAGGCGCAGTTTGAAATTCCCGACTAGAGCTCATTGTCGGAGTTGGTTCCGGACGGGCAGCAACGATCCAAGTGGTAGGTGCGTTGGTCCTTTAACCCTCATCCCCTTAAAAGAGGAACAGGTTGCGCTGAGACTTTTTCCCTCAAAGGGATAGAGGTCTTGAGGTCGCGGTGCAAGCACCGATATCCCCCTCTTGCTGAGGCCAAAGACTGGAAAAAGAGAAAATTTATTTTCAAGTCTATTTCCAAGTCCATTTCAGGTTGCCTAGGGTCCCCCACTTATGCAATGCAATTTCCAATGCTCATTCCAATTCCAAGGCTCAATCTCATTCCAATACTCAATCCAATACTAGGGCTCAATCCAGCTCCAATACTCAGTCCAATACCAAGGTTCAATCAGGTTCCAATACTCAGTCCAATACCAAGGTTCAATCTGGTTCCTATACTCAATCCAATACCAAGGCTCAATCAGGCTCCAATGCTTAGTCCACTACCAAAGCTCATTCCAGTATCTTTTCCAATGCTGAGTCCAATATCTTTTCCAAGGCTGAGTCCAATATCTTTTCCAAGGCTGAGTCCAATATCTTTTTCCAAGGCTCAGCTCGTCCCAATCTCATGCCTCTCAAGCAACCATGCAAGGGAACCCCAGTGCCAATTCCAAAGAATGACCCTTGTCAAGGGTCATTCCGAACAACCTGGTTAGGGTCGCTCTTTCCAATTTCAAGTCGAACACCCTGGTTAGGGTCATTCTTATCCATGTTAATCGGAAAGCCTGGTTATGGCAATCCTTATCCATTTCCATTGGACAGCCTGGTTAGGGCCATCCTTATCCATTCCAATGTTAGCGCCCGAGGGGGTGGGCCTCGAGGACACAGATCCTATTTCTGTCTCGGAGGTTAGAAGGCGGCCATTTCTTGGGTTTTATGCATGCTTTGCCTTTTGTCTTGTGTCAATCATCATTCTCATGTCCATACATACACCCGACTTAGCGTCTAGTGCTCAAATTGAGGCTTGCAACCCCAAGCAGCACTAGCCCACCCGGTCATTCAGCCATTGCGGAGGGTGCTTGCTCAATCAATGTTTATTTTCTCTTTCCGACCTCTCATGCCCCTCATTGCTTGTGAAGTTGTTTTTGACCGGTTGGGTTAGGCTCCTAGGGAAGAGTGTTTTTTGCGCCTTTTTACCCATAGGTCCCCTAACCTCTCTTATACTTACATTCACTGTCTGACTTTGTTCAACAAGCCAAGTTCATAGCCTCTTTCCCAAAACACAATCTTTGTTTTTCGCATGATCCATAATACAACCGCCCCGTCTAATCCTATACCAATATTTTTTTTATCAACCCTTATCTTGTAGAAACCTTTCTAGGTGGCTTCTTAGCAGCAACCGACTCGAAAACTTGCTCATCCCGTTAAGTCTCGACTAATCCCTGCCTCATTTACTTTTAGCAACCTGATTCCCATTGGTCAAGTCCTACCACTAATGTTCCTAACAAGCGTTTGCCAAGCTCACACCATGCCTATTCTCTTCTGTTGCCACCAGTCCTTATCCCAACGTCTCAGCAAGTACTCAATATTTTAGAATAGCTTGCGCGAGAGGTAGCGTCTAGAGATCAACATCAGCCTGTCTTGCCCTTGTCAATTTTTGAATAATCCAGACCACAGCTCAAAAGACGACCGAGATGATCAGTTCACCGTCTTCTATCCCACATACAACTTGCATACACAATTTCTCATGCCGCGACTCGATTTTCCCTTCCTGGTCCCTTGTCCCACAACCTTTTCAAGTTCCTTTAATTGCGAGGGCGTATCCCAGCCTAACTTATAAGCAAGAATATCTATCCTTTCCTTCTTGCGGACACCTCAAATGTCCTTTCATCGTAGAAAGTTGGCACTGTGACCGACTCGCCCCTCCTCATCTCTCTTCTGACCTTGATGGCCCATACGTCACATTAACCTATTGATAAAACCACTGGATGCATAATTGCCCAAAAATCCTTATGCCACTTTGTAACGTTCCCCTACGATTATCAACCTAAGGTCCTCCTTCCGCCTTCCAACTTGGCTACTTCCTCTGCCTCTCTCTCCCAATAGGTATCGATAGCTTGGCGATGATCTCCTCAAATTTTTTTTTTTTTTTTTTTTTTGCTTTCCTGCTTCTCGTCCTCCACCACCCTTGCCCTCACAACCTCTGGTCCTCACGTTGCATCGCTCATCTTGGTGCCCTCTCGCTGTTGAGGTCTAGTCGTGTCCGTCCTTCCTTTCTCAAGCGGCGGTCCCGTCCTACGCACGACCCCGCTTCTTCTCGTGGTTACATGTCGGCCCTTAACAAAGCTCGCCTACTTCCTCTTTCTCCATTACCGATAGGTCTAGGTTGTTTAATGTCGCTATAACGCGTCCATCCCCCCGTGTGAATTCCAGTCAACCCTTTCTCCGTTAGGACCCAGGATCTGTCCGTTGAGGGTCCTAGAACACCGCCCTCCTATGATGTCGTGGTTAAGCTTCGGGCAAAGCCTAACGAAGTGTCCCATCAAGGTGCAATATCGACATGATTCCTTCGAAGGATCTCCTTGACCGGTTCGACGCTCGGGTCTTGGAGTTAGAGCTTCTTGGGGTACCAACGAAGTTCGAGATACGCGGGTTTGCACCACCCGGAGGGTATCCCCTATCCTTTCCCTCTGGTTGTCCGCCCCTTCGCCTTGATCGTGCAACTCCCCCGACCCTTTTTTCACTTCGTACCCGGTTGTTTCTAGGACCTCAAACCCTTCTTTGTTTCGCTGGTGACTCTCTGTTCCGTCTTTCCTTTCTTGGTCGAGCCAGTCTGTGAGTCTTTCCCTTAGATTCCACAACTCACTATAGTCTTCATTTGACAAGGATTGTCCCCCTGTCTGCTGGCTCGTTCGATGGTCCGTTCCTGACTTCCTTATTTCCTTTGCGGTCCCTACCTTGGAAGGTCGCACCCCCTTTTTTTCCCCCGCGTTTCTGCCCGTCCCCCATTCACCGGGCTTCCCAATAATGCGTTCTCGTTGCATCTCACCTTGCCACTCATCATTGTGTAGCTTATTGTCATCCTCACCCTCAATGTCCTTTATCATTTCTTCAATTACACTAGCCTTGTAAGTTGCTATCATCTGCTCCACTTCCTTAAGTCTTCATAGGGTATCTGCTACCTTCCTTCTCTTTGTCACTTCACCCACCGAGGTCTGTGACTCTTCCGTATTTCCAACTACGATTGGCCTCATTCCCCGAGATTTTACAGGCCTCCTCCCGGTATGACTCCCTTTTTCCAAAATCCCCCTCCCGTTGCCTTTGACCCCCTCGCTGTTTAACCGTCGGTTGGCATTTATGCTACCGTCTTGTTCTCCCGGATTCCGACCATCCATGTTGCCTATCCGGTCACGTTTATTTCTCCGGCCCCTTCGGTTGCTTGCGACATTCATAACGTATCAAACCTGCATGCCATACAATCGAAGGAAGGAGAACTTGCTTTAGACTGTACCTCTCACAGTTTTCCTATCGCTATCAGTTCCGAAAATGTTCTCGTCTTCAAATCAGCTTAATCCTTGTCCTCTCGCTTCCTTGTGCACTTTAGGGTTCTCCCTACCCTATATGTTTTCTCGCCCTCTACCTGTCTTACTGTTTCAATGGTCTCTCTTACTAGTGTCACAAGGAGGCCATACAAGCAGAACCGCTTATTCCCCCATTTCGGACACCCATGCTTTGCTCGATTACGGTTGCCTGCTGGTTGATACCTTCTCTCGACTTCCTAGGGATTTTTCGTCACGTCTTGGCCCCTAAAAGTTACGAAACCCTTCCGGCCCCTCGAATTTCGCCGAGACGTCATCCTGGTGGTTCTAACAAAAACGCACACGCGAGGCTCCCCTTTTCTATATTTAGCGAATCCCTTATATACTGCCGTATATACTATGTCTGCTACACTAGTCCGACTATCCGCACTAGTCTCGCTCTCGCCCCCTCGGCTGCTCCCAAACAATATCGGCTACCGACTCTGCTTCTACGATAGCTATATCCAGGTTATTCAGGTGGATGACGGCACGTCGCATCCCTCCAGGCGAATTCCAGTTTATGCGCTGTCCCTGAGGTCCGAAAATTTCTCCTCTGAGGGACCTGCTTCACCTCTGTCTCATGATATCGTGGTTGAGTTTTGGACAGGTCCGTACGAAATGTCCGATCACTGTGCAATACTTACATTGTTCGTTAGTCGGATCTCTCTTGTCAAACCCCCGGTTTGCTACAGCGGTCGGAACTACGGCCTCCTGGGGCGGGAGGGCGGGCCGGGATACTTGCGCCTGCATTACTAGTAATGCGTTCTCCACTCTTTCTATCTTATTATCAACCCCGTGCACTCGCTCGTGCAAACTTTCTATCCCCTTCTTGATCTTATCCCCCGTCTTCCTAGTCAGGTCAATAACCTCTCCCTCCTTAAGCAGGGCGAGCGTCTCAGTCACCACTGTCTTTTCTGCGAGATCTGTTACCGTGCTGAAGTCTACATCCCTTGTGTACTCAAACTTAGTGGTCTGCTGGTAGGCCGACAGAATCTTATCTTTGTCGAACTCGGAAAACTGTCTAAGGAAATACTTGCTCATTATACGGTCCGTTACCCCGGGGATTCGCAGTGCCACTAGAGTAAACGCCCTTAGGAAGTCATTGTAAGTCGCATAGTTTTTCCTTTGGACTACCGCGAATTCGGCTTCTGTTGCCATTTTCTCCGCCTTCAAGTACTTCCTCATCATCTCATTCCGGGTTTCTTTCCAGGATCCACTGGAGGTAACGATAACCATAATGTCCCTACCTAGGCTCAGCGATACGTGCTGCCCTAAGTGGTCCATCTTCTCATCCTCAGTCCATTTCAACAAGGCTGTCAGATTCTCGTAGTCAATCAGGAATTCCGTAATGTTTTCCCCATCGAAAGTGAGTTTCTTCTTTGCATTTGCGAGATACCCCTGATTCTTGTTCAACGCCCGGGTGAGGGTGGCTACCATCTTCTTGGGTCCCCCTTCAGAGCTACCGGCTTCACCGACCGCACTAGTCCCCTCTCCTTCCTTGCTTTCTTTCTGCTTTTCCCCGATTTTTGGCGTACCCCCCGGATCAAACCAACCTAACACCCTCTCTCTGAGGCTCCAGAGTCCATCGCATCCCTTTGTTACTTTTGGCGTGGCGGGCAAACGACTAGCGCCGCTGTCGATAGTTGGCGGGGTCGTGGCTTTTTCTGCCTCCATGGCCGGGAAGTCCCCCTTTTCCTTCCCCTTCTTGCTGGGTGTTTCCTTGTGGCTATTATCTTTTGCCCCGTACTTGGCTTCGCCCTGACTGGTCATGCGTCTCTCTCGTGAAACTTCCCCTTGGGGATCCTCTTCATTCCCAACCATCATTTGCTCGATAAGTCTCGCCTTATATTCTGCAGCCCGCCTTTCTATTTCTGCCAATTTCCGGCGTGCATCCGAGACTTTCGTTTTCTTGGGCGTGGTTCCTTCGGAGTTCCGAGGACTCACCCTTTCGTTGTCCCTTCCTTCCCTATTCTCTTGCGGTCCTCTTTTGCTACCCCCAGCTTTCCCTGAACTTTCCCCCGTGGAGAGGCCCTTCCCATCTTCTTTGGTCCCCTCTAGCTTAGCTGACTCTTGATTCGACCCCTTGTTCCGTTCCTCGTTCCTATTTGTACCCTGACTCCCTCTGCTCTACTGATTATCGTCCTGTTCTTGCGATGCCATTTCTTTACCTAGCCTGCACATGGAATTTTTTTTTTGCGAAAATGGCCGGTTGTTCATAGCTTCCCTAGTTCCGGCCCTAAAACCTGGTTGTTTCCATGCTTTTTCAGTCTTACATTAGTCAGAATGACTCTCCTGACTTTTCACAGGACCATATTAAGATTTTCCTCCGCCGGGGGACTTGCTGTCGTGGTCTGGCATTTTGTCATCGCCCTGCCCTGGCTCTTAGGGCGGTGTCTGAGCCCGGTGGCTTTCCCCTTGGGGGTAGCCCTTTCGGCTTTCTGACATCCAAGAAGAGCTCCAACGTTCTCAGTGCGGGTGGTCTTCCTAGTTCCTTCCTGCCACTACCTCAGGTAAGGCGGAACTCCTACCACTGCCCCCCCTCTTTGCTGACGGCTTCCTTCTCATCTTAATATCCATCCTTTACCTTCCCCTCCTTTCCTTGGTGCCTTTTCTCACGCCAGTCCCTCAGGCCTGTCCTGTTCGTCCGATTCTTTGAACAGGTCAGCCACTCCAGCAAGGTAGTTTCCTCCCATCTCTTTCTCCCTGATAATTATCGGTTCATATTCCTCAAATGCCAAGCGAGGCAAATCGAATATCAGGATTTCGATAAGTTCAAGCAATTCCCAGTCCTGGTTCCCCCAGAACGGCCCATGCCTAACCGACACATCGTAGAACATTCCCGTTGTCTATGGCCGGAAGCGATGGATCCAGACCAGGGTCGAGTCCACCAGATCCCTTGCCCTTGAGAGACTACCAAATACCAGGTCCACCATAAAGCGAGGCACTTGACACCTCAGCCCTGTCATCGGGGCCTTAAACTCCCACCAACCTCCTACCTCCACCTGGGTTCTCAATCCCACATTTCTTCTCCCTCACACCTCCTGGCCTACTCGGTTCAGTATCCTAGTAGCCCTTCGAAAAATTGGTAGCAACCCATGCCCTAGTGCCAACTCCGTTCCTAACATGTGTCACCCGAGCTTCGGTAGGTATACGGTTCCAGTCACCCTGAGGTCAGTGTACAGATTGTCCCCTGTCCCCTATTAATCCTCATACCATCCCACAAACATTCCGCCATCATGAACGCCTGGTCCCTCCCCAAGGTTACGGCTCTCCATTCAGTGTCAAGTCCCCGGACCATGTAGCTTGCCGGGAGTGATACTTCCCATCCGCCTCCACTTTCCGTGGGTGGCTGCGGGTGCGTGGGCCGTCACGACATCCGGGCGGATCTCATCGCCATTATTGATTTAGCGGTCCCCTACACAGTTTAAACAGCAAGCGAGTTTGCTTATTTCATTTATTCTTCAGTCCTCACCTAAGCAACTCCCTGGCCCTTAGCTCGATGCTTCTTTGCCTTTCTATCCTCCCCCCTTTTCCTCGGCTCCTTTACCAGCCTGTTCCTACTTCCGCTGGCTCATACAACCAATGTAAGTCATCTACGTACGTCATCCCCCGACTTATTTCTCGTCGGACGACGACCCACAGAACCTCACTGCCTACGATCGGAGCCCTTGGTCTAGTGGTAAATACGACGCGCAGGATTCGCAACACCTCATACCTCTGCTCACCGCTGAACGGCCCCATTTCTAGGAAGGCCCGATAATATTCTCGGTGCACCAACGTGTCTTCATATGTCGAATCGGCGAGGTCGGCCACCGCCTGCCTGACAAGTTTCAGGCCGCCTAGTCTTTCCACCAGGAAGGGTGGAAATCTCATCCGGACGTTCTCACTAGGCAATTCAAAGCTCCCGACCATAGCTACCCTAAGATTTGTCGTTACATCATCAACCCCCGGGTCCGCGAATTCGAACGCTGCCTGCCACACTAACTGCCAGGCCCCTTCAAACATACTCAACGGATCTTCTCTTGACGCCAATCGGACTCCGAACTCCCGCCACCCGTCCTCGGACACATACAATCGTCCTTTCGCGCGCACATACCCCCGCGGGTCCGGGTTCCATTCCCCATTCTCATCCGCGCGCCACTCGACCCTTGTTACCAAGTAAACCATGTTCTCCATAAGTTCAACCGCGACCCAATCCACCATGGGGTGCCAACCCTCACTTGCGGTCGGCAGGCTAACCTCTACCCCACCCGGTACTTCCCTCGATGGCTCAATGCCTAGGGGGCGGTCTTCAAGGAACGTCCTTCTTCATGTCATTGCGCGCTTGTCCTTGATCGCCTAGCTCGCAACTCGCAATGGGTCCTACAATGGCCAGGCATCCCATTCCCTTATCTTAGCAAATTTCCCATGTTTGCCTGGCCCCACTGCTTTCCCCGCTCTTCAGTCGAACCACTGTACTTCGAACAGCCTAAACACATCATCTACATAGCAGGGTGTGGCAGTTACCTCGCGACGGATTATGGCCTCTCTGATTTCCGGGGCCACTTCCAGCCGGTCATTCCTTTCGATGTCCAAAATGATGAGGACCTCCCAGGCTCTATCGCCATGAAAGGGCCCAAATTTCAGGGACGTTTTATAGAATTCCTCCGTTAGCCAAGCGCAATTCATGTGCACCTGCCCCATAGTGTCGGCTACTTCCTCGACATGGTCGAAACCCCCAACCAGTCTGCTACGAACTCGGGTACCCAGGTCTTGACTCGTTGGCAGGGGGGCTTGAATTCCTTCCATCCTCCCATCACGACTCTACTACTGACCACATCCCATCCCTTGTTAGCAAACCTCTCACCCGCCCGTCGAGCCTTTGTCTCAGCGTTCCCTAAAAGCCACATCGGGTTCTGCCCTGCTGCGAGCGTTGTGCAAAACAGGTGTCAACCTTGTTCGGACAGAGTGACCGTCCCGACCGATTCCACCCTTCCTTCCGCAATCTCCTCCCATCCTTCCTCTTCCCTTAGCGGGTTCCAGACACGTTCTATCCATAGGTATGATAGGCCGGGCACAACTTTTGACCCTACCCAGTCACACGAGGTCCCCCTCCATTCATGATATGCTGGTATAGACATTTCTACTCCCCATCCGACCCATTTCGGTTCCGATCCTTTGGGTGTGCAGTCCCACAGCTCGCGCTCCCGGGCCATCGCTCCCTTCCTGCACATGGTCGACAACCCATTCCTGAATAAGTCCCCCCCTTTTTCTTAGAAGTCTCCGTCCTCTATATCGCCCCCGTCCTCATCATCGTTGAAATCCTCCTCCTCGTTTGAGAACAGTTCTTTCAATCCCTCTAAGAAGGTTTCTCCCGCCACCACATTTCGATAGATTATCCGCCAATGCGCCGGGCTAGGGACAAAGATTTCATCTGCGCTGAGGAGGGTTAATACCTCAGCCAACTCTTCCGCCCAGTTCCCCTCGAACGGCCCTGCCTCCACTGACAGCCTAAAGAAATCTTGTCGAGCACATTGGTACAGCCTCAGGTGTGTCATCAACCGACATATTTGTTCCAGTCTATCCCTAGTCCCAAAGACGGGATCCACCAAAAACGGGGGTAGTACACACCTCATTGTCCTAAGGGGCCGCCTCATATTTTCCCTGTCCCCAAGTTCCACTTGTACCTCTACCTTGTCCATTTCCATTTCCGCCTGTGACACGATGCCCATACAACTTCTTGTTCCGCTCGTCTAAACAACTGCGTCGGTGCCATGCCCAATACCAATCCTATTATCACTGCATTTTCCATCTCCTGGAATAGGTAGACCCACCCTCGGGCTTCCACCGTTCCCCGGAATTCTAAGTTCATTAGACTTGGTGAGAGTCTCGTCAGGCTAACCTTAGTCCAGATCGTCTCTATTAAAAGGAACACGTCCTTTTCGTCCAGCATCACAGTTTCATAAGCCGGCTCCAGGTCTGTCCACGTTCCTTCCTCCGGGAGGACGACAAATACCCCTTCTTTTACGTCTATTGGCATTTTCGGACCACTAGAGTAGACTGGTGAAGAGAACCACCACGCCATCTTGTTTTTCGGCGCCCGTCCTGTTTTTCACAAGAGAGCACCACACAGCCCCTCATGGTCAGATTGTCTCCCTTTCTTAGATGAGATTTGTTTTCAGACCCCTCATCAGGGTCTCCCTAACCCTTCCTTTCCCATTTCCCAAATGTCGCTACCCCGTCGTATCCCCAATTGATCACCACCAGCCGATATTCCTTTCTCTTGGTTCTATTTCCTTCCGACTCCTATCCAGCCTTATCCTCATGTTCTCTCACTCGTGCGGACTCAGACTGGGGGTGAGAATAGACTCAGAAGCTTAGTCCCTTTCCCAACATTCATCAGGCAAACTTTACAGAGGGAGTCACAAAAGAGAAAATCAAGCAATCGTCATACACAGGTCGGTCATCTCGTCACCGGCCTTTCTCCCAAAATTGTCTCTCCACTGTTACTGTCGACATAATTTTATCCCGTACCTCAAGCACAGCTCAACCGTCGCGAGCGCGGTACCCAGACTCCAGTGGGGGGTCGCCCTCACCTTCTTGCCCAGAATACCCCATCCTGTATTGCCGTTTTTGCTCATCCATACCGACACCAGGAATCACCCCGTGTGCCTAAATACAGGGACAAAAGTCAGCCGTCCGGGCATTCACTTCCATCGGTCCGATAAGGAACAGCCTTTCCCAAACCAAGCTACGAGAAACTACTAATCGTCTCCAAGGCTCCGTCTTTGCCCGCATGCAGTGGTACTCCCTCCGCCAGTCCACAGGCTAGGCCCCGCCTGAAGAGACGATCGCACCCCGCCCCGCAGATCATTGGGCCGAGACCCGTCACCGCACGAACGAGAATACGACGAATCACTCGGCGCAACAAATTCACGTTAGACAGCTTGGTGGCCTGACCTCCACACCCGGACAAACGGCAGTCTACAAAAGAGAGCGACATTTCGCAACCCGCACCGGCCGGTGCAGACCCCTTCTTTCCTTCCGAAAGGCAGGACGCTCAAAACCCCATCATGCAATCACAAGTCCTAAGTGGGACACACATAATACAAGTGCCTTTCCTTCGGTGCACCCAGTGCTTCCTACCCATTGCTCACAGGTTTTCCCTCAGGACAGTGTGTGCCACTCACCCCTAACTTCCATACATAGTGCCTGGTTCCTTTTCGTGAGCATCTTCAAAGGTGAGCTAGTTTTCCTTGGAGTCTAGCAACTCCCTTCATTCCCTTTATCTTCGCTTCGTGTATCCGTTCATAGGGCAGGATCGTTCCTTCTTGATTACCCGTTTTGTTTATATGAGGTTCCTTCAAGCATTTAAGTGTAGTGTATGGAGCCCGTTGGGCTCCAAAGTAGAGAAGAGGATACACCCAGGTCGGTCGGATCACTCCGCCGTGGGATTTTCATTGGAACCCGGACTAGCCCGGAATCACAACCGCCTGCCAGGTAACCGGAGCCCTTCTTTCACACAAAGAGGAAGGGTCGACCTGCGGCTTGCCCAAGGCTTCCCCGGTCTGACGAACATCAGCCCGAGAGAAGGAGGACTAGAGTCACCCCCATAGGGGATGGCTGATCAATGTGCAAGCATACATGTTATTCCTCCAGGCCTGACCCTTGTCATGCGCCCAGCCGCCCTCAAATCTGATTCACTCAAGGGAGTCGAGCATACACAAGTCCTCATTCCTTCTCTTTGGTTATGAACACGGTTATGCGTCGGGCGCCCCCCTCGAGATCGTATGGGTCAGTTTAACCCATACCCGGCACCTCCACCATTTTTGTAGGGGCCGTACTCTAAAGGACTTTCGAGCCTTGGTCGACCCCACTGCGGGTCCCATTTGGCTCGACCCGCCCACGCTCACGCTCAGGGCGCGGGTCGTTCGTCCCAGGGGCATCCCCACCTAGTGCTATGAGATGGATGGGGATGGGCCATTTGCGAGAGGGCTTTACATTGGGGGATGTAGCTCCGCCCTCACGTCTAGATGGTAACGCTTTGGTCACTCGTGGCGTTTTCTCGATTCATTAGAGTGTGATCAGGCAATTCCTCCTTCCAATACGTAGGCAGTCCAGGGGGTTCATTGAAGATTTATCTTCTTTACGTGTGCAGGCCAAGCGTCATCCATTGAGCCACACACCTTTTCACTAAGCCTAGCGGCTCGAGACAGCCCCTACGGCATCCTCGGGGTGGGGTGGCATCGTCCGGACCCCTAGCCGCTATATTTTTTTTGCTTGAGCCACTAGCACTAGCATAGCATTTACCTATCCAAGACCGCCCTTAGTCCTTTTGGGCCTGCATCGCATTCAAGAGAGTCACTGCATTCAATATCACACAAGCCACATCCCGGCATCTACCACTCATCCAAGCATCCGACCATCCACCCCATTATGCATTCATAGCTCAGGCTAGGTCTAAGTCCTTCCCTTATTCAATTTCCCACCCTTGCCCTCGTCTGCGGATCTTGTCCCGATTTGATCATCCCAAGCTACTCACCTGCGCAAGACCACACAAAACAAAGGACCAAGTACAATAACCATTGGGGTCAATGCATCGCCCCTTCCCACAAGCCTAAGTTTCCTTTGCCTTTGATGATCCCTTAATTGTCTTTTCCTTCCCTCAAGCAAACCATGCCTTCACCTTAGTCATGCAGTCGGGGAAGATGGTTGAGTCAAACCGACCTTGTCACAAAACTTCACTCTTTTCCGTTTTCCCAGATGCTCACAAAAGCCCGGTACTTTTCCTTCTTGGTGGCACAAGGGACCGGCAACCCTTCCCTTGCCCTCGCTTTCCACCAGGTGAGGACCAAGTTCTTTGTCGTTCGTTCCCTGACAACGTAACAGGTGAGAGGCGAGGTTAGTTATGTGCCAAGGAGGGGAGGGGAGAGAGGGGTAAAGGTTAGGCGCATAGACAGGGGGGGAAGGAAGAAGGAAGAGCGCAAGAGGGAGAAGAGGGGAGAGAGAGAGAGAGAGAGAGAGAGAGAGAGAGAGAGAGAGAGAGAGAGAGAGAGAGAGAGAGAGAGAGAGAGAGAGAGAGAGAGAGANAGAGAGAGAGAGAGAGAGAGAGAGAGAGAGAGAGAGAGAGAGAGAGAGAGAGAGAGAGAGAGAGAGAGAGAGAGAGAGAGAGAAAGAGAGAGGGACGGAGAGGGGAGGGAGAAGAGATAAAAGAAGAGGGAAGGACGAGGAAGGAGAGAGAGAGAGAGAGAGAGGGAGAAGGAGAAGGAGAGATGGAGCTACCTCTTCCATCCTAATCGCCCTTGCTTCTCGACCTACTCTAACCGGCCCTACCTGGGGTCCCTCGTGTCCCTTGAACGGATGAGGATGTCGGAGGAAAATGATGACACGAGCTGGTCGGCTATGGTGGATGGGTATAGGCGATGGAGATGGAAGAAGGTGTGAGGTGGTTGGCTATGGTGGACGGGTGTGGGTGATGGAGGAGGAAGAAGGCGGAGGAAGGTTGGCTATGGTGGACGGGTGCGGGTGATGGAGGAGGAAGAAGGTGGAAGAAGGTAGGCTATGGTGGATGGGTGTRGGTGATGGAGGAGGAAGAAGGTGGAGGAAGGTTGGCTATGGTGGACGGGTGCGGGTGATGGAGGAGGAAGAAGGTGGAGGAAGGTTGGCTATGGTGGGCGGTTGCGGGTGATGGAGGAGGAAGAAGGTGGATGATGCTTGGCTATGGTGGATGGTGATGGAGGAAGGAGCTTGGCTATGGAGGGAGGGTGTAGGTGATGGAGGATGGAGGAGGTGGATGATGCTTGGCTATGGTGGATGGTGATGGAGGAGGAAGCTTGGCTATGGAGGGAGGGTGTAGGTGATGGAGGACGAAGGAGGTGGATGAAGCTTGGTTATGGTGTATGGTGATGGAGGAGGGAGCTTGGCTATGGAGGATGGGTGTAGGTGATGGAGGATCGAGGAGGTGGATGATGCTTGGCTATGGCGGGAGGGTGTAGGTGATGGAGGACGAAGCTTGGCTATGGCGGATGGGTGTAGGTGATGGAGGAGGAAGAAGGTGAAAGAGGGTCGGCTGTGGTGGATAGGCGTGGGTGATGGAGGAAGAAGGAGGTGGGAGAAGGTCGGATATGGTGGATGGGCGTGGGTGATGGAGGAGGAAGAAGGTACGGGGCGGTTGGCTATGATGGATGGGTGTGGATGATTGAGGCGGCAGAAGGCGCGCGGTGGCTGGCTATGGTGGAGGGGTGTGGGTGATGGGGGAGGAGGAGGAGGACGGGGAGGTGTTTGGACAGTTACCATAGACGGGGTGAGGTGAACGGCGAAGGAGAAGGTGAGGGGGGATTGATCTGCTCCAACGGGACTACAGCATACACACACACAGGCCACACAGTGCTTTGAAAGGCACCGGTCACAACAAAAGGTGAGGAGGGACTGATCAGCACTAACGGACCCGCCACACACACACACAGCCCACACAACACCTTGAGGGGCACAGTTTACAGCAAGAGGTGAGGAGGGACTGAATTGAACTAACGGAACTGCAGCACACACACACACACAGACCACAACACTTTGAAAGGCACAGGCCACAGCAAAAGGTGAGGAGGGACTGAACAAAACTAACGGAACTGCAGCACACACACACACACAGACCACACAGCACTTTGAAAGGCACAGGCCACAGCAAAAGGCGAGGAGGGACTGAACAGAACTAACGGAACTGCAGCACACACACACACATACAGCCCATTCAGCACTTCGGAAGGCAAAGATCACATCACGGGGTGAGAAGGGACTGAACTAAACTAACGGGACTGCAGCACACCTACAAACACACATACACAGGCCACTTTGAAGGGCACAGTTCACAGCAAAGGGTGAAGAGGGACTGGACAGTACTAACGGAACTGCAACACACACACACACAGACCACACAGCCCTTTGAAACACAGGACGCAGCAAAAGGTGAGGAGGGACTGAACTGAACTAACGGAACTGCAACACACACACACACAGCCCATACAGTACTTCGGAAGGCAAGGATCACATCACGGGGTGAGAAGGGACTGAACTAAACTAACGGGACTGCAGCACACACATACACAGACCACACAGCACTTCGAAAGGCAAAGATCACATCACGGGGTGAGAAGGGACTGAACTAAACTAACGGGACTGCAGCACACACATACACAGACCACACAGCACTTCGGAAGGCAAAGATCACATCACGGGGTGAGAAGGGACTGAACTAAACTAACGGGACTGCAGCACACACACACACACACATACACAGACCACACAACACCTTTGAAGGGCACAATTCACAGCAAGGCGTGAAGAGGGACTGAACAGTACTAACGGGACTGCAGCACGCACACACACACACATACACAGGCCACACAACACCTTTGAAGGGCACAATTCACAGCAAAGGGTGAAGAGGGACTGAACAGTACTAACGAAACTGCAGCACACACACACACAGACCACACAGCACTTTGAAAGGCACAGGCCACAGCAAAAGGTGAGGAGGGACTGAACTGAACTAACGGGACTGCAGCACACACACACACACACACACACACACACATACACAAGCCACACAACACTTCGAAGAGCGCAGTTGACAGCATAAAGTCCGAGTCCCAATCAAATAGAGCAAGGTAATTGACGTCCACAGATTTGGCCTGAGGGGCCCTTCTTGTTTGGGCCTAGTCCCACTGAGTCCCAAACGGTCCCAGTGGAGTCAGAACCGGGTCCCAACGAACAAGAGTTCCACAAAGACCTACTGTGTCCCTACCGAATTGAAAAACGAAATATTGCCCCAGAAAGAACCTACAAACTACAGCCGTTCAGAATGAAATAAACAAAGCACTGTAGAGAGATATAGCATGGCAAGCAAGATACTCCATTCATTCACTCGTCAGGTGAGTAGGCAGTTCACACACCTCACACACAATCAAGACTATGGAGGATGGAAGAAGAACCCAGAAAACCCCAATAGGCAGTCAATTCCATGCACACACACATGGACACCCTGGCGGCACGACACTTACCTGAGTGGCCGGGCTCTTGAGATGAAAAGAACTCACCCCCCTCTCACATAGTCCTCCTGACCCAATTAGCATCCTCTACACTAGTGTCGTATCATCTAGGAGGGTCAACATCTACCCCAAAGTACAAAGCCGGATCCCGCGTCGATGTTGAAGATCAAAGCAGCAACTTGCAGTCCGTAGGTGCAGATATGGCTGCCACCCTCAAGCTCGCCTAACTTGAGGGGAACCCTAAAGTCACTCCTCGTCTTCCTTGAAGTCCAGATTCAAGTTGTAGGTGCCCTTTCACTGTGGCCTCTCTCAAGTTGCATCACGAAGTCCCACCTTGTGTCTCGCCAAAAAAGCACTCAAACAACCTGGCCGGGTCTAGTGTCGACCCTACACGGCCCTGCCAGGTGGGAGCAGCTTCCCTTTACCACGCTGCCCCACTTAACCCTAACCTCCGCCCTAACCCTAAGTGGTTAGCCCTTACCACTAGGGTTAGGGTTATGGCAGCAAAGTCAACTCTCGCCAGCAAGTAGAATCCACTCCGATACCAATGTTACGATCCTGGCCAATTTCGAAGTATACATTCATATGAAAGTACAATGCCATCCAATTGCAAAAAGAAATGAATGAACTTGAGAGGAGGGGAGGGAAAGACGAAGAAGAAGAAGTAAGAAAGAAGAAGAAGATGATGTACTCAAGCATAGACCAATGACAAGGCTCTTCTTCTTCGCCAACCAATCTCTTCCTCCTTATCTCCTCCCCTCTTATTCAAACAAGAAATAACAATAATAATGTTGAATGACTGAACCAGAATCAATGTCCGAATCCCACTTCTACTGCAGGCACAACATGAGGTCCACCATAGCCATGGCCTCCCTTCCTCTTCCTCAACATACAGGCCGAGGCTATGGCGGAACACTGAGGTCTCTCCCTCCTGTCCAAAGGACAACCCAAAGCAGCTATGTCGCTGCCCTTCTGTCCCAAGGTCAACACCAAGCAGCTATACCGCTGCCCCACTCAACCGCCATGCCTGACTCTGCCCCGAGCTTCCTTGATGCGGCACTACCCCCACTGGGGCCTTCCAGATGCAGAGCCTAACAAGGTGATGAAGATGGTGTCTGCCATAGCCAGGTAAGTACCCCACCACTCTCCTCCTTGGTCCCCTTCTCCCTCCTCCTCCTACCAGTAGAGCTCCACCATAGCCGAGGTGGAAGCTCCCGGATTCTTCCTCCCAGCAGCGCTGTAGTACCCAGCGCCACTCCAGCCAGCACTCCAGCAGCGTGTTGCCAAACTTGCACACTGAAGAATGAGGCTGAGCTCTTGCCTCAGTCTCTTGATATAGCGGCCTGCTTGCCTCTTGGGCGGTGACTTCCAGGCCGCTCGGCCTCCCCAGCAACCGGTACCTCCTCCCTTTCGGAGGGAGACATCATTGCAGACTCTGATATTGCCCGTACAGGCTCTAGACTCAGACTGGATGGACTGGTACCGGCCTAGACCTAGCCTACCGCTACTGGGCCTCTAAAAATGCCAACTTTGTCTTCTTCTGCTCGGCCTCAAGTACCCGGCACATCTACTGCTACTGGGTGCGGTACCGGCCTACCTGCTACTTGAGTGTTTTTCCGCTGCTCCAAGCACCGCGGGCCCCTGGCTCCGCTACTTGAGTGTTTCCCCGGCTGCAACCCTCAATGCCACGGCCACAGGTAAGTACCGGCCCTACGGGCCTGCCAAACAAGCAAGTACCCTTGCGGGTCACACACACACTCATGCCGACAATCACTCGGACAGGCACGCAAGTCCACAGGCACACACACATACAGACTTAGAAAACACAGCAGAATGCGGGAATCTCAGCAAGGCATCCATTCCATCGGCAGAACGTCAGAAATCAGCAGAGTTCTCAGTCTGTTTTATGGCGGGTCATTACAGGTAAACATTATGACATCTGTGCTGTAGACTGCCACTGATGTGCAACTAATGCCAATCACCGAACTTTACATTTGAAACTTTGAACTTGAAAGTCACAATTTCACAAACTTAAGCAAGTTCACAGTTCAATAATAGATGAAGCTGATCAACAGAAAAAGAAAAAAAAAAATCAATAAAAGAAACAAACTTCAAAAACATGTTCGGCATCCCGACTTACATACCTCCAAACTGAGTCGACGTGGCATCTACAACCATACAGTTCAATAAGTGACAACAACATACAAACAGACAACTACAAAAACATTTGAAAACATCTCTTCTCACAAAACTGCAGAGAACAGGCCCAAAGACTAAACTTTGGGACTTCAATAGCAAAATGTGTTCACGTAACTTACTCTCTCTCTCTCTCTCTCTCTCTCTCTCTCTCTCTCTCTCTCTCTCTCTCTCTCTCTCTCTCTCTCTCTCTCT
>BFEA01000096.1:1300899-1353979 GCA_003427395.1 Chara braunii
GACACAACAACAGGTCCACCATAGCTATGGCTTCCCCCTTCTTCCTCCTCTCACATGCCTAGGCTATGGCGGACTACTAAGGGCTCTGCCCTCCTATGCAAAGGACAACGCAAAGCAGCTATGTTGCTGCACCCCTGTCCAAAGGACAACCCAAAGCAGCTATGCCGCTGCTCACTAAGCCGCCATGCCTGACTCTGCCTCGAGCTTCCTTGGTGTAGCACTACCGCAACTGAGCCTTCCAGATGCAGCACCCAACAAGATGATGAAGATGGTGTCCACCATAGCCAGGTAGGTACCTCGCCACTCTCCTCCTTCGCCCCCTTCTTCCTCCTCTCAAGTTGGGCTGCTCGCCATAGCCAGGCTGAGCACCCAGTTGCTCTTCTCCTCCAGGCAGCGCTTCCCAAGTCCAGGGCTTGGCTCCAGCAGCATGTCGCCAATCCTTGCATACCGCAAATTAGGAGGAGCTGCTTGCTCCTCCTGAAGATATAGCGGCCTACTGGCCTCTTGGGCGGTGACTTCCTAAGCCGAGCGGCCTCCCAGCAACCTGTACCTCCTTCGTCTCAGAGGGAAACATCATTGCAGGCTCTGCTATCGTCTAGACAGGCCCTAGACTCAGGCTACATGGACTGGTACTGGCCTACCTCTAACCTACTGCTACTGGGCCTCAAAAAATGCCAACTTTTGTCTTCTTCTGCTCGGCCTCCAATACCCGAAACTTCTACCACTACTTGAGTGCTACCAGCCTACCTGATACTTGAGTGTTTTTCCCGCTGCTCTAAGTGTCGCAGGCCTACCCCCACCACTTGAGTGTTTTCCCCGCTGCAACCCTCAAAGTCACAGCCACAGGTAAGTACCGGCCCTGCGGGGCCTTTCATCCAACAAGTACCCTTGTGGGTCACACACATACTCAGCCGACAAGCACTCAGACAGGCACACAAACCAGCAGGCACGCACACACACACACAGACTTAGAAATCAAAGCAGAATGCGGGAATATCAGCAAGGCATTCATTCCAGCGGCAAATCCCATAAATCAGCAGTGTTCTCAATCTGCATTTTGATTGGTCATTACACTACCCCCTTCTCAAGAGCGAGGTCCCGTCGAGCGAGTAACTCAGTCAGAGTCGACACAAAATGCGTTGTAGGCGTAGATTAGAAAGAGAGTTTTGGTATAACCGCGAGGAGTGAGTTTTGCAGACAACTTAGCAGTCTGTTTATCAGCGATTTGTCGTTCATAAGCGTTAACAACACAGGGAGCATTCTTTAGCAGCTCTTTTCGGTCGATCCAGTTGGACTCATTCAACAGGTGATAGAGAAAGTGAACTTTGTAATGTTTGTTCCTCCCTCTTCCTTCATGGGAAACAATCCTGTCTATTTCGTGGGCACCGTTGGTAGGACGAGGTATCATATGATCTCGGAAGGGAAAAGTCTCATCACCGATGTGTGGAAACAATTGGACGCATGAAAGACCGGATATGTGCGCAGATGAGGAGGCATGTCAATCACATACGAAGGACCAAAACCATCCCCACCTTTAGAACTTGCCAAAGGCCATAGCATAGTGGAAAAAGCTTTCGTGATATGCCCTCTTCGTCAGAAAATTCAGACATTTTGACCCAGACATAACTTCCTACTTCGAAGTTCCCTTCTTTGTGCGACTTGTTAGCATATTTGATCATGACATGCTGATGCTTGTTCATCACTGCGATAGCAACTTTGAGCAAACGTGCATACATGGCATTGTAGCCAGGTATGCCGGGCGTCAGACCAGGTGGTCGTTCGGGGAATAAATAGGAGAGAGGATTGAGCAACTGCCAACCATATTGCAACGGATTCGGTGTCATGCCAGTTACAGAGTGAATGGAGTTGTTGTAGAACCCCTTCACTTTGTGTAACTTCTTGTCCCACGTGTTCTGATCTGGAACAACTATCGCGCGAAGTAGTTGAATGACAGTCTGGTTGATTTCTTCGGCCAATCCATTGACTTCGGGGTGTCAACCAGAAGTCTTATTGAGTTTAATGCCGTAGATCTGAGAAGTGAAGTCCTTCCAATCAGCACTAATGAACCTGGTGTCCCGATCACTTACAAGAGTTTTCGGGGGTCCATACTGCAGAATGTACAACTGGTGAAATTCTTCGATCACAAGCTGAGTTGGTGCATGGGGAGGTAGAGGAATCAAATTCATAAATTTGGAAAAACGATCCACGTTGACCATGACTTGTGAATGTCCTCCCTCGCTCACCTTCCCCATGTCCGTGAAATCGATAGAGACCGACTCACCGGGTCCATCAGGAATGGGGAGGGGTTTCAGCAGGCCATAAAGCTTATGCCTATGGACCTTGGTTCTTTGACAGACTTGACATTCAACAATAAATTTCTGATCGGATCCCTTAATTCCCGACCAATCAAACTGTTGCAAAAGACTTCCATAAGTCTTCTTAAAGCCGAAGTGTCCTCTCCGACCATGTGCCAAATCCAGGAAATGAGTCCGGAGAGGCGCATGGTTGGGTACACACAAACGACCAAACTTCCTATATAGGCGGAATACAAGACCCTCACACTCGTGAAAATCAGGCTAACTACTAGGGTCAGCCTTGAGTTCGACCAGATCCTCCTTCAGGATCCTTCGGGGGTCTTATGAACTCACAAGGCAAGTCAAAAACTCAGGATGACGAGACAAAGCATCAACAACACGATTATAACAACCGTTCTTGTGTTTCAATTCAAAATTGTAAACATCAATGTCATGCAACCAGCGAGTCAGCATCAGGGAGCGATCAGTTTGCGTTTTAATCGACTACAAGGTCTGATGATTTAAGTAGACCTTGAAGTGACGACCCAAGAGGTAGTGCTTCCAATGTGTGAGCGCCTCTGTGGAGGTAGCTATCTTGTGGCTGGGCATGCGTTTGCTATAATACTCGAGCGGACGCAGACCATCGTCATCATCTTGTTGCAGCATTGCACCAATCCCGTACTGGCTTGCATTCGTAGTGACTACGAACGTGAGGTTGGGATCCACAATGCGGAGCATACTATGACTTACCAAAACCTCTTTCAAGGCTTGGAATGCAGTCTCGCATTTCTTACACCACGCATACGCAACATTTTTGCTTGTTAATCTCGAGGGTGGGTGAGCAATGAGAAAAACATTGGGCACAAACTTCCGGTATATGAAGCCAAACCAAGAAAAAAACGCAGCTCGCATATGTTTGCCGGTTGAGGCCACTTTCGTATGACCTTAACCTTGGTTGCCTCCGGCTCAAGGCCGTTTTGCAGACAACTGGTGTCCGAGATAGATGACGTTGTCCCTTCCAAACTCAAAGTTCTCTAAGTTGAGGTGCAACTGTGCCTCCTTGAGGACTTGCAAGACTTCCTCAAGGTGCTTGACGTGCTCTTCCATAAACTTGCTGAAAATCAGGATGTCGTTAAGGTAAACAACAACAAACCTGTTGAGCTTATGGTGGAGAACCTTGTTCATGAGGCACTGAAATATGACTGGTGCATTCGTAAGACCGAAGGGCATAACAATGATTTCGTACAGCCCATCGCGTGTTTTGAATGCAGTTTTGTGCTGGTCGTTCGGATCAACTTCAATCTGGTGGTAGCCAGACTTGAGGTCGATCTTGGAGAAGACCTTGCACCCACTTGTAGCATCTAGCAGATCATCTATGTGAGGCAAGGGATAAACGTTTTTTCTGGTGATACAATTTAGGCCATGATAGTCGATACACATCCAGAGTTTGCCTCCGTTCCTTGGCACAAATAGGACAGGTGCACCAAACTCAGACTCACTAGGCCTAATCTATCCACGATCAATCATGTCGTCAATTTGTCTCCTCAACTCCTCCAACTTGCCTTGCCCCATACGGTAGACGCAACCCTTTGGAGGAACACTCCCGTGTATTATCTCGATCTTGTGTTTAACCGGACGCTCAGGGACTCCACGAGGTTCAACCAGAACTACAGGAAATCGATCTAATAGACGCCGAATATTTGTTGGGTTCTCCGGTGGAGGATCATCCTCATCAGGAGAGAAAAAATCAGATTGATAATTTACAGTAATTACAACCGAATTCGAAGTAGTTGGATCATAAGTAAACTGATTTTTTACAGTAGAAGTAGATGGAACAGAAGTAGAGGCAATAGAAGTAGAGTTATTTTTCGAGGTAGAAAATGCAGCAAAAGTAGAAGGCAGATGGAGGGGCTTTACAAGGGTTACATGCACATGCTCAACTTCCTTGCGTTTGCGCACTGATTTGCATAATTTGTTGCACTCAAAAGAGTCATTGGGGACTCACGCATCTCGTCCAACAGAACGGTACGCTTATTCCCCTTTGCATCACGCGCCACGAACTGAGTATCCGCCCATGTGGTCCTTACACAATGAGCCTGTAACCAGCCCAAGCCAATGACCACGTCGAAAGGACAGTTGTCCAAGATGTAGAAGTTCAACTCATGTGTGATACTGAGATCCTTGTCAAGGGTAATACACACATCTTTGACAACATGTGTTGAGGTGACAACTTATTGGTTGCCTACTTGGGTCGGACAAGGGTTCTGCAATTCCACTTGCTTCATTCCTAGGCCCACCTTACGAGTCTCGTTAGGAGAAAAGAAGTTGGTCGTCGAGCCATTATCAATCAGCACGCGGATGTATCGACAGTTAGTGAGCAACTTAAAGAAGATCAGTTTCACACTCCTTTGAACACGGAGTTGTTGCTTGAGCTGCAGCTAATGTTCTAGGTGAGAGTGAAGTTGACTTCCTTAGTCTCCTCCTAAGGCTCAGTGTGAAGTACTTGGACTGCGGTAGCCTTGGTTTCAACATCAGTCCGGGCTTCAAGAGCAGGTTGTTGATCAGATTCAGATTCCTTGGAGGGGCCTGCAACTGACAGTTCAGCTTCCCTTGTTGTAGAGAGTGTTGATGACTCTTCTACGCCCTTTGTCTGTTTCCCTGCAGACGATAACAATACTGCACAGCGTGCCCATGCGTTTGAGAATGCAAGCACACACACAATTTGGATCTTCTCTCCCATTCCTTTTGACTAATGCGGAGGGTTTCCCAAGGCTTGGTGGAAGCATCCTCCGACTTCTTGGGAATCGTCGCGTTCTTGGGAAGGTGGGATATGGTTTCCCTACCCGAACCACGGTTAGGCCCCTGGATTGAAGTAGTCTTTTTGAAGGCATTATTTTTCGTCTTCATTGTCAAACTCAAGGGCTGATGTAGAACAACCCATATCGGAGTCCGGCTCAAGATTGTCATATAAAGACAGATCATCCGCGTAGGACTGATCCTCAACCGCCCGATGTTCATGCAGGGCAAGATGGTTGCTGCTCCCGTACCGCTTGTGTCATAAATTTTTACCTGCAGAGGGTGTCTTCACACGTCTGGTGAGGTCTTTGGCTTCTAGGTTGACTACATCCGTCAAGAGCTCACGCCAGGTCGAATGGTCCTTGAGTCCTAGCGGGGAGACATAGTCTTCAAGGGCCACTCCCATTACTACATCCATGCAAGACACGCCAGTCCATCCCAGGTTTGGAGTAGTGAACAAACCGGTCAAGTGCTGCTCCAAAGCCTGCATGGAAGTCCTCCACTTTTGGCCTTTGAGGGCCTCAAGATTTAGACTTGCCTTGAGCGCAACAATCTTATCTTGATGCGGCACGATGAGGAGGTCCTCAAGAGTACATACAGGAGTTACTTTCAACCACTCAGTCAGGTCAATTCTCTCATAACCTGCACTAACAGCTGGGAGTTCTATGAAACTCCGTACGGCAGGCTCAATATTTGTGCCCATGATCATGCTTCGGTCTTCCTGCAGTGTTCGCAGTACCTCGAAGTATGAGCGCATGGAGCTGATCCAAGAGATGATGTCCCCCTTCCCGTCGTGCTTGGACGGCAGTGGGCCGCCCTCTTGTCCACTATGGGACTGCTGTATTGTACGCCAGTAAGAACCACGACATTTTGGGCTGATGTTCTTGGTTTTGGGACTGGGACTGGTGCAGTAACCCTGTTCAGAAGTAGCCTGGGGCTCATAACTCAGCCCCAGGAAATGCAGATCTGAGTTGGTCTGCGCTGGGCTGTGTGACCAAGACACGCCCAGGCGTGAGTCTGTCGAGCGTTGCTGTGTGACCGAACGCTGCACACAGGAAATTCAGGAGTCAAAGTCAACTGTAGAGTCAAAGGTACCACACCCAGGCCCTTGGTTGGATACACTCACTTGTTGTGCGCAGGTACCCAGACAACATCCAGGTCGGAGGGAATTCGGTTTCAAGCCAATCTGGGCCCTCATTCGCATTGAGATCTGGACGGCTGAGGGATACAGCATCCGGGGTCCAGACCCCGCGTCAACACTACATAAGAGCTGACTTCCTGGCTTTGACATTCATTTTGTCTTGCGTTGATGCTGACTTCACGCGTTGACTTCAACGCTGGCTCGACGCTGCGACGCTGGCATTGTGACTTGGCGAGGCGCTGCTAGTCCGGCATGGTGGCCGGCTTGCTCCTGTCTTCTTGGCATGCTGACGTGGCAGCTGCCATGCGCTKTCACTGACGTGGCTGCTGCCACGTGTTCTCTGGCTGGGACTACATAATCGGCATTGCTGTTCTGTTTCGTCATCACTTCAGGAGGAGATCAGGACTATGGAAAGTTCGAGGATACGTACCTGGTGGTCTTCATGTCGACGTTGCTCCAGATGCTGATATGGGACTGATTAGACGTGCCACGTGGCACATTGAGGATACTTTGGATACTCGTCCAAACTATTGATTATCGAGGTGGTAGTAGAGGAGGGAGCCTGAAGCAGGAGTGGGCATTGTACTTCCTCTCCTTTGTCTCTTCTCCCTCCTCTCTCTTCATCTGTGTATGACTACCTCCCCTCATTTTGTCTGGTTACAATTTTTTACTACTAGTAATCATCAGCCGATGGACACTTATCTGGGCTTGCATTGTTGACGATTGTCTTCACGATCTGGGTTCATTGCAATTTGGTATCGGAGCAGTTCTCCTGATTACGACGATTGCACACGTGTGCACGTGCCAGGTGGCATGCTGGAAAGAGTGGTGCACACGTATGCTGAGGAGGTGATGACGTGGCAAGAGATACGTCGGGAATACTGACGTGGCACAGACTTCACTGGAAAGAAGACATTGTCGGGGGTGCTGACGAGGTACAGACTTCATTGGCGAGAAGAGATCCCTACGAGGCTGCTGACGTGGCAGTAGGGACCACGACCAGGGATCTTGCATGCCAGCCAGGATCGCGATAGTGACGTGGTATCACGATCCCATGCTGACATGGCACATATAGTGCTGCGTCTGAAGACCCTGTTGATTGCTGATGTGGCAGTTTTTGTGCTGTTGACACGCGACAGGGTCTACTGCAGATGCTGACGTGGCTCTGGGGAACAAGACTGACTGCTGACGTGGCTGGAAAAAAGTCATCACACCTGTCTTATGAGGTGGTGACTACCTGCTGACGTGGCAACAGACCCTTTGGCTGACGTGGCATGATCTGACTGGCTGGACGGTGACGACATCTCAACGTGACGCGCGGAAGTGGCACGTGGTGAGGGTCAGACCACACATTTGCTGACGTGGCATCCAATTATTGATAGACTGGACACTGACAGAGTGCTGACGTGGCAACATTTGCTATGTTGGCACTCCAGGGATGACACGTAGCACGCAGGATACTGCCAAGTAAGAGGTGCACTCTAAAGACGACGGCGGTACAACTGACTTGACTAATTACACAACTATAGTGCCAACTGTCAGGAAGAGTGCGTGATCGCACTGACATCAAGAAGACACAGCAGACTGACAAAGGTTGCTGACAAACTGTTTTGTGGTTGTTGTTGGCATACTTACCTGTTGTTGTTGTGTGCGGTGTTTGTGTACTTACTTGTGTGTTGTGTCTGATCACACGGGCCTGATGTGGTGCCTGTACGTTGCATAGGATGTCAGCACACAACAAGAAAAAGAACAACAGTTAGAAATATTAGACATCTGTTTCTTTTTATTATTTCTTTTTATTTTTATGTTCCACCATTACGAATATCTTCTCAATCTTGACTTCCAATATGATTGGCATGTGGAAAATCCTTTTGCTTCTTTTTCCCATGACGTTGTTCTTGGGTGAGGGAACCCTCGAGCCAAAGACTAGGAGACAGGCAGAGGAAAAGAAGTAGGAACTACTGACATTGTGGAACCAACTCTTCAACGATCTGCGTATGTCCGGACCCGACGCCGGCACGTCCGTAATCTGTTTGATTTGCAGACGGTAGAAAACCGTCTGAAGCAAGCAATTACGGTCGTGGAAGTTGTAGCTGCCGGGACCAAAGTCTCAAAAATGATAGTCCAGTGCCGACAGACACTGGACCAGTTCACTATCAAGTAGTTGGAAGAAGCCATGGAGTCATCGAGGAAAGGAGAAGCTAGACCTCAAGTGACCGAGGCAACCATTGATGCTAACATTCAACAGTTAAGAGAGACGCTGGCTGCTGAAGAAAAGAAGAAAGAAGAGCTAGTCCGGAAACGAGAACACGAATTAAGAAGGGAACAGAAAGTAAAAGAAATTAGACAGGTGATAGGAACAGATGGAAAAGAAGAGACCGATATGACACAAACTTTATATTACATCACGGCTTATCTCTCCTTCTTGGAAGAAAAGATTGATTGACAACACAGTCGGTTGGATGAGATTGTTGTTGGATTGAGAACCATTGTGAAAGGTAAGACTCCGGTAGAAGAAAAGGAGGAAGAAGATGAAGAAGAAAAGAAACCGGTGAAGAAATTGATGAGTGATGCTATTAAGTTTGTTGTCCCGAAATAAACAAATGGGGAAGGGAAAACGTCTAACGGGGGGGGACTGAGTCCGCCGTCTTCTCCTCCTTCCTCTCCACCTCCAAAGTCTCCTTCTCCGAATCCACAGGACAAAGTAACCACGGATCCAGAGAAACCAAAGAAGAAAGAAAAGGTGAAGATGAAAATGTATTTTACGTTCTGCAACAAGAAAGATGAGAATTTGTTGCTTTGGATTGTCGAGATTCAGACCTATTGTAAAACGGCCCCAGTCGAATGTGATTCTCATGTTGCTTTCTCTACTTCATGTCTTGGGGGGGAAGCAAAAAAATGGTTACTGGCCGAAGCTAATGCGGCGAGGTTCGAGGACATTGGCGAGTGGGCTGGCACAATGAACCTGAAGCAGTTCCTTGGCAAGATCAAGGAACGCTTCTTAGACAAGACGACGACCGATAAGGCCTTTGACCAACTCACCACCATTGGCCAAAGACATTGGACCTCAGTAGAACAATTGTCGCGGGAAGTAGATCGGTTGCTCCAGGTTCCTGGATTGAACCTTCAGGACAACCAAGTCCTTTATATTTATTATCGCGCTCTGCCCGAGCCCATTCGTGGACAACTCGTGGCAGACTCGAAATCCGACAAATATAATTATAGGCAGTTTTGTGATCTGGCTCTCCAAAGAGAGCAAATGACTTCACAAGTGAAGGATTCTTATGCTCCTGTAGTAAAGTATGGCGGTGGAGGAGGKGCAGGTGTAGGAAAGCGGGTACTCTGGCGCCAAAAGCGTCAGAACCACACCCTTGTCGTCTTTGATGACGATACTGTGGAGAAGTGGCCATTGGAGGCCGAGGGTGTGACAAGCAGCAGTGAGTCCGTGAAGGGGGAAGTCACTGCCGCAGTGGTCAACAAGGGAGGACCACGACCACCAGGAAAGAAGAAGAAACCACGCTCGTTCCCTGAACATCTCGGAATTGAGGCCGGGAAGCTTTGGGAGAAGATGGGTATATCGCAAGAATTGTAGCAAGAAAGAATGAACAACGCGCAATGTTTGAAGTGTGGCATTGCGGGGCATGTGATTGCATGGTGTCCACATATTCGATACCCAAAAGCGAGCAGCCAGTAGGAGTAGCATCTGCTCCTACTGGTCAAAAGGTTTGGACAAAGATGAAGGTAAGGCGCCGACGACCCCTTCCAACCCTTTGACTCACACGGCAGAGGATGGTTCTTCTTCGGCCCATCGTCCAGAACACCCTGAACCTGTCTTATGCACTGTCTATCTGGACGACTCTCTTGACGAGTTTGGTAACGAGTTGCTGGCATTACGAAGCTCGTGGGCTAAGAAATCTAAGTCTAAGGGTGACCTACTACTCGCGGATGTAGAAATCACACGTACACGCGTAGGTGCTCTGTTGGACTCAGGATCCACACGATCCTACATATCCGAGAAATCAATCCGCAAGTTGCATATCGGAATGAAGGTGAAAAACCTGTCTAAACCTCATGTCTGTTTTGGCTGACAAAAGCACGATCACTGTCTCGCAGTATGTTGATCGTGTCAAGTGTTGGTTTTGAACAAGGGAAGGTAAGAAAATTTTGCATGAGGTATCCTTCCTGGTCGAAAAGAACCTACCGTTTGACTTGATTCTGGGAATGGATTGGTACGAGGAAGCCACCCAGACATTAAGTTCAAAGAGAAGGTTGTGCAATTGCGAGACGCACAGAGAGGATTTAAACCTATCAAATTGTTCCATAAGTCTGGATCTGACTCTAGTCTCTCTTTTTGTTGTATGAGTTACCCAACCTTTCATTCAATGGTTTCAAAGAAAAAGCTAGAAGAAGAAATAATGATGGTTTTAGTAAAAAGAGAAGGAGAGTCTTCTACTTCCTATCCTTTTTCGATTGAAAAACTCTTAAGCGAGTATAAAGACTTATTTACCAAACCAACAGGAATAATTGCGCGTGCTATAAAGCGCACCATTGGAATTATTCCTGGCAGTAAGATTCCCAAGGGCCCTATCTATCGAATGTTTGCTAGGGAACTTGAGGAACTGAGAAACAACTGCAGGACTTAACAGAGAAAGGATGGATTCGCCCTAACTCTTCTCCTTATGGTGCCCCTGTCCTATTTGTGCCCAAAAAGGAAGGTGAGTTACCTCTCTGTATTGATTATAGAGGGTTGAATGTCGTTCCTGTTAAGAATGTCGAACCTCTTCCATGAATTGAAGACTTACTTGACCAGTTACAAGGTTGCAGATACTTCAGCAAAATCGACTTGAAATATGGGTACCACCAGATCGAGGTGGAACCCTCTGATCAACATAAGACTGCTTTCCGGACCATGTACGGCTACTACGAGTTCGTGGTAATGACCTTCACATTAACGAATGCCCCTGCTACTTTTTAAAGGTCAATGAATGACTTGTTTCGTCAATGGTTGGATAAATTTATTATTGTCTATCTCGATGATATTTTAGTGTATAGTAAAACACTAGAGGATCATGAGAAGCACCTTCATCTGGTGCTAGGGAAGTTGCATGAGGGCAACTTCAAGATCAATCCCAAGAAGTTTGAGTTTGCTAAGTCCAAAGTGTTATACGTAGGACACATAGCGAACGAAGAAGGTCTAAGGCCAGAAGAGAAAAAAATTTCAGCAATTAGAGATTGACCACAACCTAAGTCTATAACTGAATTGCAATCTTTCCTTGGTTTAGCCAGTTACTACAGAAAGTTTGTTAGGAACTTCTCACTGATTGTTGCACCAATGCGAAGATTGTTAAAGAAAGAAACTATTTGGTTGTGGAATAAGGATTGCGAGTCTTCCTTATGGAAATTGAAGTATGCCATGACTCACTACCTCGTCCTTAAGATTGTTGACCCGTTTTTGCCTTTCATTGTCACTACTGATGCAAGTTAGTATGGGATTGGCGTTGTTCTCCAACAAGATGACGGCAAGGGCTATAGGCCCAAAGAGTTTATGTTTGCACGACTACCGTCGGAAAAGGTTGTCAACTCCATTTATGAAAGAGAGTTGTATGCCTTAGTCTATGCACTAAATATGTGGAAGCACTGCTTATTAGGGAGACACTTTACTGTGTACTAAAACCACTCTACTCTGAAGTGGATAAAGACACAGCCTAGGCTCTCTGATAAGCTGGTACGATGGTCTGCGTTTATTGATACCTTTGATTTTGAATTGAAAACGATCAAAGGTAAGTCTAATGTGGTTGCAGATGCATTATCCAGACGAAGTGATTTCTTTCGTGCAATTGTCTTTTACTTAGATGTTGGGAATGGTCTGAAAGAAAAGATTCGCCAAGGATATGCTACTGATCCTATATGAAAACCAATCATGGATATCCTTATACGAGATCTGTCCCAACTACCCAACTATAGACTGACTGATGGATTGTTGTTCTTGATTGATCAAACTGAACAAAGGTTGTGTATTCCTCATAAGGAAGAGATTAAGAGTCTGTTGATTGGGGAATGTCACGATTCTGAGGGTCATTTTGGTTTCAAGAAAACATATGCTGAAGTTAGAGAAAGTTTCGAATGGAAGGGACTTAAAGAAGATGTACTAACATATGTTTGTACTTGTTTAGTGTGTCAGAGAAATAAGCCGTCGAAAATTTCAGATGCGATGGGTCACTGAGTATGGGTTTCCTAAAACCATTATGTCTGATCAAGATGTCAGGTTCACCAGTCTGCCATGGAGAAAGCTGATGGAAGCTTATGGCACACGGCTGACCATGTCGTCAGGGAGGCATCCCGAAACGAATGGCCAGACTGAACAGATGAACCGTCTGTGCCAGCAACTTTTGCGTATGTATATTAGACCCGATCAGATTGATTGGGACGAGAACTTACCCAAAATTGCGCATATAACAATAGTGTTCATACTTCCACTGGACGAACCCCGAATGCACTTCACAAAGGGTGGAAGCCTAAACGTCCCATTGATGTACTAAACCGGGACCAGTTTCTTAGGTTGCCCCCAGGGACCCGAGAGTATGCAATCTTGTTTCAGGAGGACATTCAGAAAGTTAAAGATAATCTAAGGAAAGCTCAACTACGGATGATTGAACAAGCCAACAGGCACCGTCGACCGTCTACATTCAAAAAGGGTGATCTGGTTTGGGTAAAATCTAAAGAGTTTTCATTAGAACAAGATGTGTTTCAGAAATTGCTACCTATCTATTTTGGACCCTATCTATTTTGGACCCTGGGAAGTTCTCAAAGTAATTGGATAGATGCAGAGGGACCGTCTTATCGAGTTGATATTCCCCCTCATCTCAAAACATATCCTGTCTTTGATGCATCCAAATTTGGACCCTAGGATGTTCTCAAAGTAATTGGATAGATGCAGAGGGACCGTCTTATCGAGTTGATATTCCCCCTCATCTCAAAACATATCCTGTCTTTGATGCATCCAAATTTGGACCCTAGGATGTTCTCAAAGTAATTGGATAGATGCAGAGGGACCGTCTTATCGAGTTGATATTCTCCCTCATCTCAAAACATATCCTGTCTTTGATGCATCCAAATTGTTGTCTTACGTAGAAGGAAATGAGTTTCCACACAGACCCTCTATGATTCCACCAGACATGGATGGTGGATACGAGGTTGACAGGATCATAGAGCATAGTTACTTTTCTACGGGAGAACATGGACGACCTCGGAAGCAGTTCAAGGTACGTTTCAAGTCTCCAGTACCATCTGAGGACAGATGGTTTAGTAAACAAGAACTACTTGAAACTGCTCCTGATATTGTCGCTGCTTATGAACGAGGGTTAAGGTCTTAAATATTTCTACGGTGGAACTCGAAAATAGGCTGGCTGGAATGCAGTAACCCTGTTCAGAAGTAGCCTGGGGCTCAGAACTCAGCCCCGGGAAACGCAGACGTGAGTTGGTCTGCGTTGGGCTGTGTGACCAAGACACGCCCAGGCCCGAGTCTGTCGAGCGTGGGTGTGTGACCAAACGCTGCATACAGGAAATTCAAGAGTCAAAGTCAACTGTAGAGTCAAAGGTACCGCACCCAGGCCCTTGATTGGATACACTCACTTGTTGTGCACAGGTACCCAGACAACATCCAGGCCGGAGGGAATTCGGTTTCAAGCCAATCTGGGCCCTCATTCGCATTGAGATTCGGACGGTTGAGGGATACAGCATCCGGGGTCCAGACCCAGCGTCAGCGCTACATAAGAGCTGACTTCCTGGCTTTGACATTCATTCCGTCTTGCGTTGATGCTGACTTCACGCGTTGACTTCAAAGTTGGCTCGACGCTGCGACGCTGGCATTGTGACTTGGCGAGGCGCTACTAGTCCGGCATGGTGGCCGACTTGCTCCTGTCTTCTTGGCATGCTGACGTGGCAGCTGCCATGCGCTGTCACTGACGTGGCTGCTGCCACGTGCACGATTAGCTGACGTGGCTGTTGCCACGTGTTCTTCGGCTGGGACTACATAATCGGCATTGCTGTTCTGTTTCGTCGTCACTTGAGGAGGAGATCAGTACTGTGGAAAGTTCGAGGATACGTACCTGGTGGTCTTCATGTCGACATTGCTCCAGATGCTGATGTGGGACTGATTAGACGTGCCACGTGGCACATTGAGGATACTTCGGATACTCGTCCAGACTATTGATTATTGAGGTGGTAGTAGAGGAGGGAGCCTGAGGCAAGAGTGGGCATTGTACTTCCTCTCCTTTGTCTCTTCTCCCTCCTCTCTCTTCGTCTGTGTATGACTACCTCACATCATTTTGTCTGGTTACGATTTTTTACTACTAGTAATCATCAACCGATGGACATTTATCTGGGCTTGCATTGTTGACGATTGTCTTCACGATCTGGGTTCATTGCACTGGTGCAGAACTGCCGGCACTGCCGCTTCAGGAGCTGGCATCGGTTCCTGCGCTCGTCACAGTTCCACTTGCTCTCCGCATGAGGACTGTGTTAGGGTGAGAGACTGGGACTGCAGCAAGACGAGGATTAGGAGGACGAGGGACAGTCAGTTGGGCCTGATGGAGGCCAACGATCTTAGCCTGCAGCTCTTAGTTCCGCTGCTTTAGAGTTGTCACACGTGACTCAAGGTCTTCCAAGGTCCGTAGTTGAACCAAGGTTGTTACGACAGCAGTTAGCTTCTCTCTGAATCAGGCATCACTAGACTCCGGAACCTCGAGGAGGGCCACATGGGCAGCAATATTTGTGGCTTTGGCTGCTGCCTATGCCTCCCTCTCCCTGTGTATCGCATCCTCATAAAGTTTCTGAAAGAACGGTTTCTCGCTCTTGTCCGCTGCGTCCAGCAAGGTCTGCCATTGGGCAAATGAGATGCCTGCCATACTGGAGGATGGGGTGTCAGTAGATCTCTCAAGAGGGGTCCGCTCTTCGCTCACGTTTGGACGAACACTCCTCTTACCCCTCCTCACACTCTCAAAGAGAATACTTTCTCTCTCTTTACGCTTTCTGCGCACGAGTCTCAATACTGGACATAGGTAGTTCAGATAAAAGAAAACCAGATAAATCACAAAGAGAAGACGGTAGAACTCCTAGCCGGAACGGCAATTCATTTGGACTTAGAGAATGACATTCACGCAGTACAAAAAACAAAATAAAATAAACAAATCAAAGAGAGGACTGACTTAACGAATGGCTCCGATCAGATGAGCTGGAGATCCCCTCTTGTCTAACCTGACAAGGAACATGTACCATGAATAAGTCAGCCGGAGAAAACTAACTGCAGCAATGGAGATTTCGAGGGGTGTAGACTGTCACCGAGGCAGACGCGGGGCAGTGTGTGAGAACATGCAGTAAGAACAGTCAAGATCCCCTTGAAAGGAATGTCCTTACTAGTTGTGTGTCCCCCAAATTCAGCACAGCAAAGAGATGCATTGACGGCAACCGATTTGAGTCTTAAAGGTCCTGTCCAATTGGGCCTGGTCCCACTGAGTCCTGAAGGGTCCCAATCAGGTCGTGGACCAGGACCAATGAGAAAGGTGTACCAAGTCAGTCCCGAACTGCCTCTACCGTATTGAAAAGGAAAAGACAACTTTCAGCAAGAACGTACCCCTACGGCCGTTCAGAAGTGAAAAGACAATGCACTATAGAAAGATATGTCATTGAGAACAAGATACATCATCCATTCATCCATCAGGTGAGAAAGCAATCCACATGCTCACACACACAACCAAGACCGCAGAGAAGAAGAAGAGAGCCCAGCGCACCCCAACAGGCCATGAAGCACCAAGTAACCACCCACGGGCATACCCAAGTCACATGGCACTTACCTGTGAGGCCCAGCCTCCAAAGATGGATAACAACTCACCCCCCTCTCTCGTARGTCCTCCTGACCCCTAGCTACCACTACACGAAGTGTCCTAGCATGACTAAGAGGGCCTCCCTACACCCCTGTTACAACGCCGGATCCTCCGTCGATGTCTGAAGACCAAAGCAGCAACTTGCAGCTCTTCGATGCAGATATGGCAGCCTCCGATCAAGTCTCCCTCTTGAGGGGAAGCCCAAAAGTCACTCAATGTCCTTTTGAAGTCCAGACTCCAGGTGCGAGTACCTCTCACTCTCTACTCCCTCTCGCTTACGCCAATCAGCCTCCCTTGTGTCTCGCCACCCCATTCAATGACACAAGCAACCTGGTCAGGTCTGATGTCGACCCTACATGACCTAACCAGGTGGGGGCAGCATCCACATACCTCACTGCCCCTCTTAACCCTAACCTCCAACCCTAATCCGAGATTAGGTTAGCCCTAACCTTATTCAGAATTAGGGTTAGGGTGACTAACACTTCTCGCCAGCAAGTAAGCCCGCCCCGATACCAATTGTTAAGATCCTGATCATTCCCAAAGAGCAAATTCACAATGAAAGACAATGCCACCCACTTGTGAAAGAAATGAAAGCACTTGCAACGAGATAGAGACCAAAGAAGACAGAAAGAAGAAGAAGAAGAAGAAGAAGAAGAAGAAGAAGAAGAAGAGGAAGAAGAAGAAGAAGAGGAAGAAGAAGAAGAAGAAGAAGAAGAAGATGTACACCAGCAAGACCAATGACAAATCCCCCTTCTGTCTCCACCTTCCTCCTCCTCCTTCACTTCGCCAATCTTATTCTTCTTCCAATAATAATAATAACAATGAGTGGATGAACTAGAATCAATATCCGAAGTTCCCTCTTACTGTTGACACAACAACAGGTCCACCATAGCTATGGCTTCCCCCTTCTTCCTCCTCTCACATGCCTAGGCTATGGCGGACTACTAAGGGCTCTGCCCTCCTATGCAAAGGACAACGCAAAGCAGCTATGTTGCTGCACCCCTGTCCAAAGGACAACCCAAAGCAGCTATGCCGCTGCTCACTAAGCCGCCATGCCTGACTCTGCCTCGAGCTTCCTTGGTGTAGCACTACCGCAACTGAGCCTTCCAGATGCAGCACCCAACAAGATGATGAAGATGGTGTCCACCATAGCCAGGTAGGTACCTCGCCACTCTCCTCCTTCGCCCCCTTCTTCCTCCTCTCAAGTTGGGCTGCTCGCCATAGCCAGGCTGAGCACCCAGTTGCTCTTCTCCTCCAGGCAGCGCTTCCCAAGTCCAGSGCTTGGCTCCAGCAGCATGTCGCCAATCCTTGCATACCGCAAATGAGGAGGAGCTGCTTGCTCCTCCTGAAGATATAGCGGCCTACTGGCCTCTTGGGCGGTGACTTCCTAAGCCGAGCGGCCTCCCAGCAACCTGTACCTCCTTCGTCTCAGAGGGAAACATCATTGCAGGCTCTGCTATCGTCCGGACAGGCCCTAGACTCGGGCTACATGGACTGGTACCGGCCTACCTCTAACCTACCACTACTGGGCCTCAAAAAATGCCAACTTTTGTCTTCTTCTGCTCGGCCTCCAATACCCGAAACTTCTACCACTACTTGAGTGGTACCGGCCTACCTGCTACTTGAGTGTTTTTCCCGCTGCTCTAAGTGTCGCAGGCCTACCCCCGCCACTTGAGTGTTTTCCCCGCTGCAACCCTCAAAGTCACGGCCACAGGTAAGTACCGGGCCTGCGGGGCCTTTCATCCAACAAGTACCCTTGTGGGTCACACACATACTCAGCCGACAAGTACTCAGACAGGCACCCAAACCAGCAGGCACGCACACACACACACAGACTTAGAAATCAAAGCAGAATGCGGGAATCTCAGCAAGGCATTCATTCCAGCGGCAAATCCCATAAATCAGCAGTGTTCTCAGTCTGCGTTTTGGTTGGTCATTACACCTGGCTGGTTGACTGTCTGTGACGAATCCAAGACTCGAACACACTGTCAACGGCTTAGCGGGCAGACACCTAACCATAAGGCTAAGTGGGCTGTGGTGAAAGTGAAGCCCCAGGACTCAAACCTGAATACCTCACCCCACCCCAGCACAGAATCCCACAACGGAGATCCTGCGACCCGGTGTACCAAACCACACTTTCACTCCACTTACGCAGCCAAACTTCCGTAGTATTATTTCTACGGTGGTTACTGCGCGAAAGCATGTGACGAATCCAAGACTCGAACACACTGTCAACGGCTTAGCGGGCAGACACCTAACCATAAGGCTAAGTGGGCTGKGGTGAAAGTGAAGCCCCAGGACTCAAACCTGAATACCTCACCCCACCCCAGCACAGAATCCCACAACGGAGATCCTGCGACCCGGTGTACCMAACCACACTTCCACTCCACTGGCCTACCGCGGTGTGCCCAGTAGCTTCAGGCTGGGGCAAAGTGTCTGCACCCAGGCCCATTCAGACAGTGGCCTGGGACCGGTCTGGTTAGGCGTGCCCAACCACCCAGGCGCAAGCGTGTGGTGTTCCATTCTTCCCCTATGTTGCTGGAAGAGCCTAGAAGGCTCACAAATGCTTCTGATTCTCAAGAGCAGGCCGGATGTAACCAACTGGCGTGTGGCAACTGTCTGGCGCCCACCAAAGCTTTGCAAAATTGACGAATTGAGGCCTCATTGAAATTCGAGGGCCCGCCTTCACTTAGAGCGGGCACATGCTTGCTGTAAGGGCCCCTCACGGCATGCGGAGAAGTTAAATCCTCGCACTCAGGACCTAAACCTAACCTGAAAGGTACCTAAGTACGGGCTCTTAATATTCTTGTCCTCGTTTGGAAGCTACCATGTCTTTCTCAGCCTACACGACTCACTTGGGTCTACCTGAGTTCAGGTAGTTGCCAAATTCTACTTCTGTCCTTGTCTGTTCTGGCCATCTGAAATTCCATACAGTGTCCAATTTCAGTCCTACCCACTGCGAACAAAGTTAGTTCACGGCATGGCAATCATCACATAGAGACTTTGACACATTCAAGTGAACAGCAGTCACACTCAGAAAACCGAAATTGCAGAAAATTAAGCCAACAAGCAACAATACTCAGAAAACTGCAGATATCACAAACTGATTCTGTGCAGGTCATTGCAAAAGATAGCACACGTATGCTGATGATGTTGTAAGATTTGAGAGAGAGGGTCATTGCAGGTGACTAAGCACAGAGAAAAATTGCTGGACAATCCTACAAGGATGTCCAGATCCAGATAAGTTCCCGATTGGACCTTCAACTTCACATTTTCAAACAAAACTACAAAATGGATAAATGTATTCAGAACGAGAGAAAAGTCATTGAAGTTTACAGGCGCATAGTTTGCACACACTAGTGCACACCAAAGTGCAGCAACCTTACGTACACATGGTAAAGCCTCAGCTGAGCACCAGGATGTCTCCCAGTGGGAGTTCCCCCAGCTGTGAAGTGCAACATCGTTTGAAGAAAATCATCATGAAGGTCCCATTTAATGGGGCTCGTCGTGGTGCTCCATGAGGGATGGACAAGACAGCGCACTTTGGATGACACAAAGAGAAGTTCTGCAAGGATTGCAGAGGAAGTAACAGATGGGGCCTTGAGAAATACAAGTATATACATCATCCAGTTTGTGGCAGCATGAGGTGCTCATGTGTGGGCTAGAGCTTCCTGAAATGCAGCGCAGAGCGCCAAGATGCGGAAGATACAGGATAAACAGTGGTTCTCCAGATGGAATAGCACCTCTGACAGTAGGACATACATCTCAAGAAGAGACACGACACCTGTTGTACATGGGGATGTTCATCATGGTCCTCAATATCCGCCCTCTGCATTCCAATGCTTTCTCAGTCACTACTAGCGAGGGGATGAACAGTTGGTAGTGTTCAAGTTTGGAAATTGACATCACCTCTTCACATGTTTGCATTTTCCATTCATTCGCCACTCAATTAGAAATAGGTCTTCATCTTCATCATAGTCCAGCACCAGGCATGGCTCCCATGTACAATTGCCCGCAGTCGTATAGAATCTGGACTGTGCTGGGGCTCCACGGTGCCCACGGCTGATTGCCTGATAAGAGAGACAGACAAACCATTGTAGACCAAGGTTTTGATCAGAGGGTAAAATCCAGTACGCCATGACCCGCACAATTGCACTCAGGGAATTCTGCACTTTTCTGAAAAAAATGTTGTCCTTTTCATCTGATTGCTAAGAATTCTGGTTCTGGATCTGTTTACTATGTTTTTGAGTGTGTACGTGATCTACCGCTGATTTATGAATGCCACATGTTTTCCTGAGTCCAAGTTTGAGTCCAAGGGCTAACTCCATGTTTGCCTCATTCCAAGTCTGAGTCCATGTCCTAACTCTGTTGGCCGTGTTGTCTCTGTGCCTCTGACAGGGACAAAAAAGTGTAGCGGATTGGGGCAAGATGGAAAGTTAGCAGTTTGGGACATATTGATGGTAGAGTAACAGCCAGGCACTTAACTAGAATTTGCTAGAGGCTCACTGGAGATTTGCCAGCGAGCTGGCTAGGCCAAGAGGGCCATCTGGTAGGCCTAGTGCACCCAAGGGAGGCCAAGTGGGTGCAAGGTGCCCAACAAAGAGGTACACAAGGCCTAGATTATATCATTCGGTGCTGTGAGCAGTATGCTCATTCACCAACCAGTTATGCAGCTGCTCCACCGAGAGGGAGAGGTCAGGAGAGCACATGGCGGTGAAGGTGGAGCTTGATTGTGTGGAAGAAGACCTCCATGGCTATGAAGTGTGAGAGAGAAGTACGAGAATCCCTATGCTATGGAGGTAGAGAAAAAACACCTTCCAGCTGGGCTGAAGGTGAAGAGAGGTTGAGCGAGGATGGAGGTGGGCACAAGCAAGCAGACTTACCTTTGGTTATGGTGAACTTATATGTTCATCTTCCTGGTTGGTGTTGTGCAAAGAAAACGAACATAGCAAATGAGAGAAACCAAATTGCATCATCCCATTGCAATCTAGCTAGTCATGTGCAACACGAGATACACCAATTAAGAGCAAAGCAATGAAGTCAATTGGCAATGAAAGCCCTCTCCTCGCCTCCAACGTCAGTGTCTTCAATGCCGCTTGCCTATATGGCGCTCAGCGCCCAGACAACAGACAGAAAGCATCTCCTCGCCTCCAACATCAGTGTCTTCAATGTTGCTTGCCTATATGGTGCTCGGCGCCCAGACAACAGACAGAAAGCACCTATCGCCTAGACTTCCTACTGACGACAACAGGTCTTCGTGAAGATTAGCAGCCCGACGACTAATGAATACTCTGACCATGGCGGCCCACTTCCTATACCACCAGGTAAGCACCCTGTACGGATGGTCGTACGGGAAAATGTACAGCCCGTCCCCATATGACGGGCCTACACTGCCAGTGGTCGCTGAACATCTTGATCACATGGTCAATCTTTTGCCCGACTTGCTGGTGACAAGATTTTCCATGAAATTCATGGAAAGGCTTTGTCCTGGGCCAGCAGGAATATGCAGAGGCTTGACCATGCCAAGAGGTGCTTCAGTCCTAGGTTGGCAAACCTGGCAAGTAGTTACATACTTCTTCTCATCCTCTAGCATAGTCGGCCACCAAAAAAGCTGAACTCAATTGACCAACGCATATTTGTATCCAAAGTGACATGTCGCGTCATGACACTCACCTAAAAATAAACTACACAAAGACTCGCTACATGGAACACAGCCTTCTCAACGAAGTGCAGTTCATCAACCATCACAAAATCGTATCACGTGGCTTTGTCCTGCATCTCAAGTGTACGAATGATCTCTGACATTAAGCCATCTTCCGTGTAGGCTTTCACCATGTGTGGGTTACACCATCGTTGAGATCAGACTCGGTGATCAAGGCACCTAAATAGTCTTCCCTACATGATAGCGGCTCAGCAACCTTGTTATACTCTCCCTTGAGATGCTTGAGGTGGAAGCCATACATGTTTACGACTTGTATCCACCTCTTTGGAGCATCGGAGAGAGATGACCGCATTTTGGTCCAAGCGTCTCATGGTTAGATTGTGCTTCTAGTGAGTCAAAGCTTTGTAAAGGGCATAATGCTCTCGCTCATAGGTGGACCTAGCCAACTTTTCTGATGGCATTTTCTTGCTCATGTACTCAATGTGCCTTCACTTCCCCCCCCTTACTGCTGAAGTGTTGTGCCTATGTTGTATTGGCTCGTGTCAGTAATAACAACAACCGGCTTGTCAAGATCAGGGATCTTAAGGACTTCGTGATGGGTCCATGTGTACTTCAACTTTTTAAAGGCACGCTCCCGATCAGCTGTCCACTCCCAAGGGGTGTCAAGGTGGGTTAGATCGGTCAAGGGGCTTGCAACAATACTATAGCTCTTAACAAATAGAAGATAGTAGCCCGACATCCCAAACAATAATCTGACCTCAGTCACAGACCGAGGTCATGGCCGGTCTCTGATGCTGGTCACCTTCGCATCCTCGGGCTTCAAACGATCCGCAAAAAAATCATGACCTAAGTATCAAATTCTTGAACAGCGAGGGCAGTGCAGCAACTTTTTGGACAGCAAGGGCAGTGCAGCAACTTTTTGAACAGCACGGCGCCCGGTCCAGGCTGAGTAGGCTCAGTTCTGGTTCGTGGCCGAGGGCATTACACATACAGAAAATGTAGTGTTGTATTTTTCCATGTTCAAGCCGAAGATTCATCCCCCTTTTGTCATTTGAGGCCCCCCTCCACTCCTCTCACCAAATGTGGGAAATGAGAATGAATCTTCCGCTAGAACATGAAAAAATGCAACACCTTGGTGTAGTCAAGTGTCCCTTATGGCTTCCCGCTGCCCCCGCTGCCCCCGCTGCCACTTTCTTGGCCGCCGTTTGTCAGACAGCGGGAGACAACCAAGAAGAGCACAGGGCCCTCAATCCACATGCACAAAAGAAATCATGGCGGTGTATCTTTCCATGTTCTAGTGAAAGATTCACTCTTGTTCTGTACATGTGGAGAGTAGTTGAGCGAGGTCCCAAGTCACACACAGACACATACAAAGAGAGAGAGAGAGAGAGAGAGAGAGAGAGAGAGAGAGAGAGAGAGAGAGCAAACGCGCTGACCTAAAAAAAAAAGGATTCTATTCAAATGCAAATGCGCTGACCTAAAAAAAAAAGGATTCTATTCAAATATTTTTGAAGTTCAAATAGAACGCACATGCATTTTATTTGAATACAAAGCATATGCAGTGTATTCGAAGTGCCCTTCTATTTGAAAAAGAAGTACCAACTCTTGAAAAAACATTTTTTTTCGAAAACTCGAATACAGCCCATATGCATTTCTTTGTTAGGGGGACGTACTTGGCCGGATCCAACCTTTCTTTGTTAGCTCTTTCAGTTATCGACGGAACTCATCAAACTCCGCAGAGGACATCCTATAGATCCTATCCCTAGGAACGTTGCTACCAGGAGTAATCTCTATTACATGGACAACCTCCCTTTCTACACCTCCTTATGGCTCTATCAGAAGGTTTGGATACTTGACAACAACTTTCTCTATCGTTGGATGGGTCTTTACGACCAAACCTTTCTTAGATATAAGACTAGGTACATATCATCTTGGTTCGCCCTATAAAACTTGTAGAACGCATGCGCATTCAAGCAGTGTCACCACATTCTGAGAACTAAACCCTTCTTGTCCTCCCATTGGGCAACTTAAATGTCATGAGTTTCAAGTCCCTGCCAAACTAGGGCTTGGCAACCTCAAGGTAGTACGTACCTACGAGCATGTTAAATGGTACGTCGCCACTTACAAAGAATGAGATCTTATGTCTCATTTTCCTTCCCAGATAGGAGAATGCATAGATTACGTCTTTGATATAGTCTTTTATCGAAATATGTTGCTTGTTGGCCAGTGTAGATACTACGGGTCTACTAACTTGCTGCACCCGGTCCTCTAAATGCAACCTCTCCAAATAAGTGCAATGGATGTAATTTGTGTGTAGAGCCGATGTTTGCGAGTGCCCTTGCTTTACAGCCTCCTACATCAACTTCTACCACAATCATCTTCTCAAATTCTGCCACTGTCACCCAGGATGCTAGCATGTTCTTGTCGGTCCATTCTTTCTCTAGCTCCTCTAAGGAATCAGACACATCCCATGAACAAAGTATCATGTGATCTAGATGAATCTACCGGCTTACATTGGGGTCAACGACCTTAGCCGTTTGCTGATGAGGTCAGCAAACACAAACGAACTCAGCCTCTATAGAAGCGGCCACTACGTCTACTGGTTGAACGTGTTTCCTTGGGAAGTACTTGATGGACGATTATGCCTAATGCCTAACAACAGGTTGCACCCTAATTTGGACTTTTGCGTTCTTGCACTTGGACTTGATATATTGACACTTCCATTGTAATGTTTGTGGTTTCAATGTTGTCAAACGGTCAACCAAATGCACATCTCCACTGATGGTTAGAAATTTGTGGTTTGGGGCAGCTATCGGGGTACGTTATCTCTAAACGTATCTACCTTCTTTACTAATTCTTACTATGAGGAAGTGGGCATAGGGGTGGGTCGATGTTTACATGTAGGCACTGTTGCTTTTCAATTTTTGTGCCAAAAGACGTTAGTGAAATCAGACTCACTTTCTTTTCCACTCCGCACTCATGCAAACAGATGGTGAGTCACACTGACGCACAACGCCCACTCAAAGCTCAGAGATATGGAAGTCGAAACACAGTTCAGATACAAACTCGCTTTAACAAGCTATGGCACATCAGCGCCTGTACATCCCAACTCTCGCCTCTCCGTTCGACACCACAGTTCGCACTCACTCAACTCCGAATCACCCTGGATATCCCACACACACACACACACACACACACACACACACACACACACACACACACACACACACACACACACACAGCTACTACTAACACACTCGTCTATCAACTATGGCGGCCATGGCCGCTGACCCTCACTAACTATGGCTAACTATCCCTTCAACCCACTTCGTCTTCGGGCACTCTGCAGACCACCTCGCACAAGTCGCTCAAGCAGCGCTTCTGCATGGCTTACGCAGGAATGAATCCATGGCTCGGAGCTGCCTCTTGATTTATACTTCAGTAACTCATTGGTCTGCCCCTTTCCCATGCCCTTGGTGCACACATTCCCACACGGTACTTGCTTGACTGGACTCTGACTGACTAGAACCGGTACCGTTGACTGCATGGTTTTGCACTGCCAACTTAATACAGTCGCACCGCCGGCGTAACGCAGTTGGGCTCACCACTTGCCCACTTGCCTCTGTCCAAACGTGAGATAATTTTGAAAGGCCACTTCCGGACCTTCCGAAAGTCTGTGGGCTTGGCCTTTCGAACACAGTAGCCGCTACGACCTTGACCTTTCGGAAGGGCTATAGCTACGATTTCTAGAACTTGCTAAGACGTCTGCTTGACAGGTCTACAAATCGAACCCCTACCACCTATGGACCTACGACAACCTACCAATTGTTGCGAATACACAGGTCACGGGTTCAACTCTCGGGGTCGACACAAGTACTGTACACAAGTAAGGTAAGAACTAGGGATCGAGCCCTGGGATCTGCATTCGCTACTGCTAACAGGTGAATACCGTTTCACTCCCGCCGGCCTAAATTTGAGGTCCTCCGAGAATAATTCAGTCCAAGACCGGATTTTTACCTTTCCTTTCTCTCTCGTAGGCTCTAACTACATCAGGAACTGTTTCTAGAAGTTCAGTTCTAGTAGACCAGCGGTCGTCCTCGGGTTCCTGGTAAGCAAATCGGACCTTATACTGTTTCTATGGACGACCTCTACCTCCTCTTCTGAATACGTCTTCACCTACAATGCCCTCAATGTCATATCTTCCATCCATGTCCGGAGGGATCATGGATCTTCTTGATGGAAACTGTGGACTTGTGACACACAGCAACAACTTTGACTCGTGGAACACGGGGTAGGTGTGGAGGTGTGTTGGAATCTCTATTGTATAGGACGGTCCATCCTCTCCGCCCTTCACCTCTAGAAATGGCCATGGTCCCCTGTATGCTAGCAGTAACTTTTGCGAAATGTTTTCCTCAGGAGCAAACTCTTTGGACTTGACCCGGACTAGGTCGCCAACTTGAAACTGCGACGAGCGACGGTGCCTGTTAGCCTGTTCTATCATTCTGTGTTGGGCCTTCCTGAGGTTCTCAACAACGACAGCTAATTCCTTCTCGTGCTGAATCGCAAACTCCGTAGTACCGGGCGGTAGCCTATGAATCTGATCCCGGTTAAGTCCTTCAAACGGTCTACGTGGTCTAAAGGACTTATGCAGCTCATTGGGAGTACGGCAAGTGGATAGGTGCACGTTGTTGTTATATGCGCTGGCTACCTTGGGCAACATCTCGTCCCAATTGACTTGATCTGGTCTAATGTACATACGCAGAACTTGTTGCAGGATCTTATTCATCTGCTCGGTCTGACCGTTAGTCTCTGCGTAACGGCCAGACGACATCAACAAATTTGAGCCGTATACTCTCATTAACTCCTGCCAGTTCTGACTTGTAAACAGTTCTGACTTGTAAACTGGGTGTCCCTATCACTAACTATGGACAATGGGATCCCGTGATCACTAAACCAAAAGTCAAAAAACTTATGAATTGCTAACTTTGTATGGGCTTCTACGGGTAAGGGAACAAAAACAACATACTTGCTAAATTTATCCACTATTACCATGACTTGGCTCTTGCCATGCCTACTTTTGACGCTGGCATCCATGAAATCAATGGATACTGAATCGCCAAGCTGATTAGGTATAGGTAAGGGTCGAAGAAGCACAAGCGGTTATCAGGTAGTTGAAAATTCAGGAATGAAAATTCTGAAGTGAGAGTTTTGGGCAGTCTGAAAAACCTGAATGGTCTTGAAGTGGTGAAAGGTCCGAAGACCCTGAAAACCACCTGTTTAGGAAGGCTGCATCCTGAAGTGGTAAAGGGTGTCCTGAAGTKGTCAAGTGAGAGTTTTGGGCAGTCTGAAAAWCCTGAATGGTCTTGAAGTGGTGAAAGGTCCGAAGACCCTGAAAACCACCTGTTTAGGAAGGCTGCATCCTGAAGTGGTAAAGGGTGTCCTGAAGTGGTCAAGTGAGAGTTTTGGGCAGTCTGAAAATCCTGAATGGTCTTGAAGTGGTGAAAGGTCCGAAGACCATGAACACCACCCTTCACCACTTGAGGATGCAGCCTGCTTAACAAGTGGTTTTCAGGGTCTTCGGAGCTTTCACCACTTCAGGACCATTCAGGATTTTCATACCTAAATGGTCCTGAAGTGGTGAAAGGTCCGAAGACCCTGAAAACCACCTGTCTAGGTAGGCTGCATCCTGAAGTGGTGAAGGGTGTTCTAAAGTGGTGATGAAAAATAAGACTGTTGTTAACCTTCTCTCCGAAGAAGACCTAGAGGGGCACGTGTAGTTGTCTTATTCCTCTGACAGACTTTGCAATTGCGAACATACTCTACGCAGTCGGCTTTTATTTCTGGCCAAGTATACGCTTGCATCAGATTGGCTAGAGACTTTTGCCAACTGAAATGTCCCTCTGTGTCGTGGCTATAATGAACGCACAGATAGTGAACGCACAGACGGTCTACTACGTTGGTCTTCTCGAACAGTAGTCCCTCTGTAGTGCGGTAATCTGGTTCAGTCTCTGGGACCTCCTTGACTTTCTTGAGGAGGTCACTATAAATAGGGTCCTGCACATACACCTGACTTACTTTCTCCTGCAGGTCTCTCCCTATATCCAGATAGTGAACTATAGCTCGAAAGTAATCCGATTTCCTACTTAGAGCATCCGCAACTACGTTATACTTGCCTTTGACCGGTTTGAGCTCAAAGTCATATTGGTCTATCTCAGTGCCCCACCTAGTTAGCTTAGGTGTCATAGCCTGCATTTCCAGCCACCTAAGAGTCTCGTGGTCTGAATAAACTTTGAAGTGCCTCCCAAGCAGGTAATGCTTCCAGTGTTCTAAGGCCTGCCTGAGAGCGTAGAGTTCTCTCTCGTAAGTCCAGGTAGCCACTTTTTCTGATGGCATCCTCGCTGACATGAACTCTACGGGTCTATAGCCATTGTCGCCGTCCTGCTGCAACACGATGCCTATACCATACTGACTTGCGTCCGTGGTGACGACAAATGGCAAGGACGGATGCCACCTTGAGGACAGGGTACTCTATCAACGCTCGTTTTAGCTTCTTAAGAGCGGATGTACAATCTTTGTCCCACTTCCAGATCGCATCCTTTTTTAGCAACCTGCGAAGGGGAGCGGCAATGGTGGAAAAGTTCCTCACAAACTTCCTATAATAATTAGCTAAGCCTAGGAACGACCGCAGTTCTGTCATCGTGCGGCATGTCGGCCAGTCTCTAATCGCCGCTATCTTGCTATCCTCAGGCTTAATGCCATCTCCGTTTAATACGTGGCCCAAGTACAAGACTTGTGTCTTGGCCCACTCGCACTTTTTGGCATTGATCTTGAAGTTAGTCTCTCTCAACTTCTCCAAGACCTGCCTCAAATGACCCTGACGCTCTTGGAGGGTCTTACTGAAAACTAGTATATCATCTAGGTAGAGTACAACAAACCTATCTAACCAAGGCCTAAATACAACATTCATACAACGTTGAAATGTGGCTGGCACATTGGTCAGTCCAAAGGGCATCATGATGAACTCATAATGCCCATATCTAGTCCGGAAAGATGTCTTATGCTGGTCATCAGGATGAACTTCTATCTGATGATATCCGGACTTCAAATCTATCTTTGAGAAATACCTACAGCCCTGCACCCGATCTAAGAGATCGTCTATCCTGGGCAGCGGCTCGGCATTCTTTACTGTAATGGCATTCAGACGCCTATAATCGATGCACATGCACAACTCTCCCTCCTTTTTGGGGACAAATAACACGGGTGCTCCGAAAGGAGACGAACTGGGCCTAATCCAACCCTTTTCGAGGAGTTCGTCTAACTGCTTACGCAACTCCTCTAACTCCCTTGGGGACATCCTGTAAATTGCACCCTTACGAGTTCTACTGTCGGGCTCTATCTCAATGCGGTCCTCGATTGGCCGTGGTACTACTCCTGTTGGCGGCCTTGCTAAATCTTTGAACTCTTCCAGCAGCTTGGCAATAGCTGGGTCTATTGGCTTCTCTTCAGTAGGCTCAGTGACAGGCCTCGCGTAGGCCCTGACACATGGAACAGACGTGCAGTCTTGACCTCGCGTGATGGACTAGGGAGCCTACACTCATGCTCTCTCAAATGGAGTGTGGCCCCTGCTACCTCTCCCCAGTCCATACCTAGAACTATGTCGAAAGGGAGGTTGTCCTCGACGAGGAGAGTCGGGGAATGGAGTACTTTCTCTACTTTGCCATCCTTCTCTAGGCGAAGATACGCATGGACTCCCTCGACGTAATCCTCAACACGCATCGTGCGGTTGTCTGCGAGGATACTATGTGGCGGACCCACCAGGTGTGGTGCTCCGCCTGGGATGGAGATGGAGATGGAGGATGAAAGGGGAGCGAGATGGCACAGCGCACCTCTCACACGAGACTCCAACGCACGTACTCCAAGATGTGTGAATGTAGAATGATCTGAAAAACAGACAACAGTTGAGGTATACCCCAACAGACTGACGGGACTGCACTGGACTGGCTGGTACCATCCATGACTGGACTACCCCGAATACAACACAGGCCCGTGAGAACAGGCCAAGGGGCTGGTCTCACAGGCCAACCACAGGTCCGCTACACGATCCTCGGCCTGTGATGGATCGCCTATATACAAGTACGCTTCCGCCAAGAAGCGGAACTCTACCAAAGAAAAAGAAAACCTTAGTAGTCTAGGATGCGGAGCAAGCTCCATGCTGAGTCCATGTGATGCAACCTAGGATAGAAAATGTCACAAAAACAACAATGTCACAGCTAACAGCCTAAGTGAAAGCAGAAGCAACTAACTAGCATACATGTCCTAGGAAAGCAGAAAGTAATGATAACTAGATCCTAGAATGTTGGAGGCAGTAGCCTCAGTCTGGAAATAGTTGACTAGTGTATGAGTCCTAAGAACAGCAAAAGCAGAACAACTAAATCCTCGAAATGTCAGAGGCAGTAACCGCAGTCTGAGAGCAACAAAGCAACAACAAGACAACCATATGTCACAGGAGGAGTGTGTCGCAACCAAAGGGTGGGATGGTCTTTGAGGGTGGCGAATGCAGCCTAGGGGTCGATAAACTCCTAAGGGCATCCACACATAAATGACAGGGAGACACATGTCATCAGGCTCAATGAGGGTAGGGAACTGGGAGCGAACAAAACCAATGATCCTAACAGATAGACCATCAGGGCGGATAATGCTCGACTAAAGGGGTGACCGCTATGGAGGGTCGACCATGCAAGGGAACAAGGGAGCCTGGTATACTGGGCGCACCTAGATGAAGCATGCGAGGCTACCTAACTAGGGTGTGAGGGTCGACAGAGGGTAGAAAAAAGTGATGGGTAAGGGAATCATGCAAATGACTCCTAAGGTGGGGGAAGTCGGAGCTGGATCCGTAAGCTGGGAAGCCAAGGCAACGCTACGGTCCCGATGCCTATGTGTCTACCAAGGGAGATCCCAACTCAGAGGAACCCGGCGAAGGGAGACCATCATGCAACACAACCAGGGTATTGTACAGGGTAAGGTGGTAAGAGACCGACGACATCTGAAGTAGGCAGAGTTGATTGTGACGAAGTCCATGAAGCTGCCGATGACGTCCATGATGAGAAGTCCGGAATGTCGTTGAGGAAAAGCCGCAACGTCGACGAGCTGAAGTAGCAAACCTGGAGTGGATGGAGTGTTGAGAAGTCAAAGACGTGGGAAGATAGGTAAGAATCAATCGTCGTATCGAGCAGGACGACAACGAGTGTGTTGTGGACGCTCAGAAGCATCCGGCTGCTGCTGAAGGTCTACCTCACATTGAGCCGGCTCGACTTCAGCGGTCTCCTCAGCCGAGGGAGAAGGAGGAGGGTCAGTGGGCTGAGGAGGAGCAGTCAACCCAGCACGACGAGCATGGTCATAGGCACGCACCAACATGCGAGCATGCTGCAAGTGCTCGAGGGGCTCCCAAGTAGCCTCATCAGGGTAACCCTTCCAACGTACGAGATACTCGACGTGAGGAGGGTTGTCGTCGGTGACTCGGCGACCAATGATGTCTGAAACGAGGAACTCCTCGTGGTCGTCCACCATGATGGGTGAAGGGCGCTCGTATGATCGTCCGGCGAAACGCTCAGACGGTCTGCGGCAGGGCCGCAGTAACGAGACGCGGCATGGGCCAAAGAAGCGACGCCGAAACTTGCGAAGCGTGTCCGCTTCAAGCTGTAAGTGGCGGGCGTCGATAAGCACATCATCACCGACTTTGAATGGATGATCCATCCTCGATCGGTTGGCACGTGCTGCCATGCGATTCTGGGAAGCGGCTATGTGCTCATGCGCGATCTTCATGATTGACATCATGTGTGCAACCCAATCATCCAGCGCGGGACAACTCGTGTCAGGGTGCATTTGTGACGGTTGAAGGAAGTCTGCGGGAACACGAGGGTGATAGCCGAAGTCGCAATAGTAAGGCGACATCCCCGTGGCTGGCGAGACGGCGTGGTTGTAGGCTATCTCTGCGTGGGCAAGATGGAGATCCCATTGCTGGTCGCCACAAACAATCTTTCGGAGAATATCTCGGAGAGTCCTGTTTGTGACCTCGATCTGACCATTAGTCTGGGGATAGTAAGACGAGGAGAAGCGGAGCTGGGTGCTCTAAACCTCGTGGAGCCGTCACCAAAATCGGCTGGTAAAGTGCGGGTCACGGTCAGATATGATGCTCAAAGGTAAGTCGTGGTCACGCACGACTCAGTCAAACACGATGTCAGCGACCTCACGTGCACTGATGGCATAGCGGCACGGAACAAAGCGTGCACGCTTCGTGAAGCGGTCGACGACGACCAGTATAACATCATGACCGCGGGGGGTCGGAGGACGAAGAGGACCAATAAAGTCCATCGAGATGGACTGCCAACGACCCTCAGGAGTAGGAAGAGGTTGTAGCAAACCATAAGACAGGTGGTTCGCGCTGTTCACCTCCTGACAAGTGGGACATTCTGCGACGTAGTCCTTCACAAAGTCCTTGCGCTTCGGCCAGACGTATAGGCGGCTCACACTAGCCAACGTCTTGTGGAAGCCCATAAGACCGGCCGCTGTCTGGTCATGGAACTCTGCTACTACCCGGACACGTAGCCGACCAGTGGAGGGAATGCAAATACGGGGCTCTCTGGTGCCCTATGAACCGTGACAGTACACAAGACCGTTGTYCCCGAGAGAGTAGTTCGGGACGGTCTTGCCACTCTAAAGGGTCGCATGGATGTCGCGATAGCCGGGGCAGTGGCGGTACTGAGTGCGAAACTCGTTGATCACCGAGTGGTGGACGGCGGTGACCGAGATGGCAGCGAGTTGGATCTGCTCCTGATCATGGTCAGGGCACCGGGATAAGGCATTTGCGCCCGATTAGTCTCACCCTTGATGTGCTCAGTGGTGAAACTAAACTCGGATAGGTCGCGCTACCAGCGAGCCTGTCGAGGAGTGAACTTCCGCTTTGTCAAAAAAAGCTTGGACAACAGAGTTGTCCGTGCGCACCATGAATGGTGCTCCTTGCAGGTAGTGATGCTAGTGTCGAGCGGCATAAACTACTGCGAGAACCTCACGTTCATCATCGGTGTAGTTTATCTCGGCAGGCAGAAGTTGACGGGAGTAGAAGGCTATCGGACAATCACCTGAGTGAGACTCGATAGTGCTATCATCGGCGATGGTAGGAGAATAGTCAATAGAAGGCTCGTCAGTAGTTGGACGAGTAGGCGTCAGGCGGAAAGCAGTGGTAAGGGTAGGGGGTGGGAAGCGAGGGATACGAGGGATACGAGGATGAGAGGAATCATGAGAGGAGGAAAAAATATGAGAAAGCACTGCTCCTACAACAAAGTTTGACGCATCGGTGGTAAGGATAAAACGGCGATCAAAATCGGGTAGGTGAAGAACCAGTGCACATGTCACCGCCTTCTTAAGGGCGGGGAAGGCGTCCTCATGGAGGGGTGTCCAAACCCATGGCGGGTTCTTCCGGAGGAGGGTGGAGGTAAAGACGTAGGAATACCTAGTGCATCCCTGGATGAAATTACTACAGTAACTAGTGAGGCCTAGGAAGCTGCGAAGCTACTTGGTGGATGTGGGGACGGGTCACTCCGCAATAGCAGTGATCTTCGCGTCGTCCAAGTGGAGACCCTGGTCAGACACGTAATGTCCTAATAAATTCACTTTGTGTTGGGCAAAGCGGCATTTGCTCAGCTCGGCGTCGAACTCATGTCTGCGCAAGCGGTCAAGGACATCGCGGAGGTGTCTGAGATGCTCCTCAAGGGTACGACTGTAGATTAGGATATCGTCGAGGTAGACGAAAACGTACTGCTCTAGGATGTCCTTGAAGATGTCGTTCATCGCCCTCTAGACGGTAGCGGGTGCGTTGGTGAGGCCGAATGGCATCACCGTAAACTCATAGTGGCCGAAGCGCGATCGGAACGCTGTCTTCGTAAGGACGAATGCCGTGTCTGATGGTAACCACTATGAAGATCAATCTTCGTAAAGAAGCGGTTGCCTGCTAGGCAGTCGAACAACTCGTCGGAACGAGGCATGGGTTAGTTGTTCTTAACCGTGTAGCGGTCGAGGCCGCGATAGTCGATGCAGAGACGGAGAGTTCCATTCGCTTTGCGAGCAAAGAGGACGGGTGCATCCCACGGGGGGTTGCTGGTCTTAATGAAACCCAGTTTCAGGAGCTCCTCAAGCTGACGCTTGAGTTCGGTGGCCTCCGGGATCGAGAGTCTGTAGGGTGCCTGGTGGTCAACACGACAGTCAGGGACGAGTTGGATGGAATGCTCAATAGCGCGCATCGGTGGGATGCAGGCGTACGAGAACGACGATGGGAAAACGTCGTGGTACTCTCGAATGAGGTCACGAACTGCGGGGTCCAGGTCGGCCGTATAGCGTGCGAGTTCCTCAACGTCAGTGTCAGCGCGCGACGACGGGGTGGACTCGACGGACGGCGGAGGGACGGAAGTAGAGATGGGTGCCATAGAGATAGAAGGAGGATCTGGCTCCAGAGACATGAGCTCGGCGTCGGGACTGGGTGGATCATAGTGCAAGAGATCCGCAACGGTCACCGTAAAGCGGGTGACGTCGTCCTGTCGGGCGAAGCGACCGAACTGCCGAGGCGCGGTGACGGTGATCGTAGGAGATGGTGTGGGCACGGAAGGCTACGGGGGAGGAGGGTCGGGGCGTGGTGTCGCGGTAGTACCTATGAAAGGTACGCGATACGTCTGCCCACACTTCGTTTTGAGAACGAGAGTGTTGGTCGCCCAATCGGCCTCACTGCTGCGGAACTGACGAGACCATGGAGTGACGAGAATGAAATCGTACCCCGTCTCCATCACATCGAAATGTGCAGAGGAGCGGTGACGACGAGACGCTGGGGGACGATCAGTCGGCTCGAGAGTGAGGAAGAAAGGGAGGTCGGTGACTGTCTGATCGACGAAGCGCTGAGTCTTTTCATCCCCTAGGGTGACGAAGATGGGAGTCGGAGACCCTGTCATGGGTAAGAGGGCTTCTTTCACCACACGTGGGTGAATGAAGTCGCCTTGAGAACCGGAATCCCACAACGTTGAGTACACCCTCGTGGAGGTCCCCAGTCGTACTGGAATGATCGGGAGGGTGCAATCAGGGTCAGAGAGGATGGTGAGAAGGCAACGCAGTGCACCGACGTGGAGGGTGAGTCGCTTTTGACGAGCCTGGAGCATGCTCAAGTCCAGAAGAGAGGACACAACATCCTCGCGAATCGCAAGCTGCTAACTGCAACGGGCTGAGCGAATGGCTCGACGCGTCAGTAGTTACGGAGGGGTAGGAGGGAAGACGGTGGTTTGCGGAGGCGTAGACGGTACGGCGACAGAGGGCTAAGTACACTCTGTCGGGTCCTGCGATACCTCAGCTCCAGTAGCGAGAGGGGCGAACCGCGACGGAGATGTCGGGAAACCATTTATGGAGGAGGGCGTAGGTGTACACAGCACCGTGGCTAGGAGGCGCCTCGGGGGTGCAAGGCGTCGGGGGGGGACTGAGCACGACGCTGGCGGGAAAGGTTAGCGTAGTGGCGATCGAGGGCGGCGGTGTAAGGGCACCGCGAGGAGGTATGACCGTCCTGGCGGCAACGCAAACATCCACGCCGGCCTAAAATAGTTGCGCGCTCCTCAACGGAAAGGACACCGCGAGGAGGGACAAAGCCCTGAGGGAGGTCCTGGGGGCGACGCGCCAGTGTGACCATAGCGGCTGGGTGCCCGGGAGAGGGTGGAGAGGATGAGCTGGAGGCGCTCGACCATAGGGAGAGTAGAGTCCTCCAGGTGGTAGTGGATGGCCTCGCCGAGGTCGAGGTCGTCGCTATGGTTGCCCTCAGGCGACAACGGGGCAACAACGTCCTTCTCACCATACTCGAGCACACGAAAGAGGCGCGAGAAGTGGCGGCCCTGCTGCGCTGAACGGTGAGGGCGGCCGTGGGAAGGGGAGCAGTGCTGGGAAGTGTCGTGAGAGGAGGAGGGGGCGTAGCCAGTACGCTGAGGTTGGGAGGAGGAAGCGGGGTGAAGACGGGCCCGCATCCGCTGATGGGTCCTGGCGGCCTCATAGGCCTGTGGGGTCGATGTAAACTCGTACCGCCATAACTCGGAGCGGTACTCAAGGGAAAGGCTGGCCAAGAAATAGTCGATAAGGGCAGCCTCCGGGAGGAATGCCACATCACAAATGAGGCGGGCGTCCTAAAAGACCTGGATGTGGTGGTCCAGGCCGGCGGCGCCACCAGAGTTGGACCAGTGTGTGCCACCGACACGCTCGAAGCCATCAGTGACGTCATGTCAGGCTCCGAAACGATCCTCGAGGAACGCCTGAAAATCCATGAAACTTGGGGTCCGACCCTCACGAAGGAAGTGCGTGTAGAAATCCTCCCAAGCGTCGAAAGGACCGCCACGCAGGCGCGTGGAGAGGTAAGTCACCCACGTGTTAGGTGGGCCGCCCATGAGCTGGAGCGTGCGGGTAGCGGACTGCAGCCAGAGAGACACGCGTATCCCTGTACCGTCGGACAAGGCAATGTTCGTCAAGCGGACGAGTGGCGCGCCACCGTTTTGGCGGCGAGGGGATCGAGGAGAAGAGGCCGGTGCTACGGCTGAGTAAGTCGGTGCAGGTCCTGGAGAAAGGGGCGCAGCTGACTGTACGCCCGAGCCGCAAGGGGGAGCGGCGGGGGAAACAGCGGCAGGCTGCGAGAGAGTTCCGGTAGAAGAGGTCGCAGCAACCGAGGGAATAGGAAGAAGGTAGGATGGGGCTGGATAGGGTGCAGGGCGAGGGAAGCGAGCCTGCATGGAAGGAAGAGTAGAAGAAGAAGGGGGTGCACCCCAAGGCACGGCCACCTGTGAGGGTAGGGGTGGTTGAAGGTGTAAGAGGGCGAGGTCGGCCCGGGTCTGGGCAAGCTCGTCCTCGAGACGTCGAACGTAGATCGAGCAAGGAGTGGCGGGAGGAAGAGTGAGGGAAGTGGACGCACGAGTTGCGTGGGGCATCCCACAGGGGGGAGAGCCAGGTGGTGCTGCGGTCGTGCGAAGGGGAGGGAGAAGCGGGGCACCCGGAAAAGTTGAGACCACGGCAGCGGGTTGTGGTCCCGTTGCCGTAGTGATCGGAATCTGGACAGGTGTGGCCGTAGAGTGAGGGAGGGCCGGGCCCGTGGCGGCCGTCGCGCTAGGAGCATGGATGGTCACCAAGATGGTCGGGTCGGGGGCGGCAGAGGAGGAAGCTCCGTCATGGCCACCATGTTGGATGACGGGGAACTCGGACTGTGAGCCAGAAGAAGAAAGAGAGTGAGGAAAGGAAGGACGAACAGCGTCCTGGAGTTGCCGCAGGCCAGCGGCAAGAGTCGCCACCTTCGCCTGTAAGGGCGCAAGGAGGGAGGTGATGAGGGTGTGCACATCCCCCTGGGGCTGATAGCTCTGGTCCGTCGGCACAGGTGTGGAGCCCGATGCCGAGGGCGTCACCGCCTCGGCGGCTTAGGACACGTCATCGGTCATGAGGAGGTAATGGGATGGACTAGAGAGGGCCGGGGGAGGTCCGCATGAGCGAAGGGCGTAGGGGGAGGTCTGCGATAAAAGGCAACGGGCGACGCTTGTAAATCGAGCGTGGGCGCCGTCAAAAGGGGAGGGTTGGTTCGGATCCAAGGTGTTTGAATGGAAAGGGGGAGTAGGGGGGGTTTAGGAAAACCCTAAACCCTAAGAAAACCCTAAGAAAACCCTAACCGGGGTTTGAGTGATTAGGGTAGGGTACCAGTGACCTAATCAAGAAAATAAAATAGCAAGCATGGGGGGAGGCGGGGGGAAAAATAAATAAACAGTGAAATTTTGAGAAAAAATTGAAAATAAATAAATAAATAAATAAATAAATAATAAAAATAAGTAAAGAAATAAGTAAGCACAATGTGAAAAGAGAAACAATATTTATTTTTTTGGAAAATTTTGACAGCATTTCCGTACTCCCCATGGGGTCAAGAATGTGCCAAGGGAAAGGAGAGACCAAGATAAGCACACTAAGTTTCAAAGTGCCGAAAATTAAAAAATTCATAAAAAAAATAAAGAAATAAGAAAAAGATAAATAAATAAATAAATAAGTAAATAAGTAGATGAGGAGGTGGAGAGAAATGAAGTGTCTGATTTTTTAAAAATTTCGGCAGCATTTCGTTACGCCCATGTAGTCGAAGTGTGCTGTCAAGAAGAAAGGCTAAGTAAATGAGAAGATTTTGCCAACACTTCGCTACCCCCAAGGGGTCAAAACGTGCTAAAAAGACTAAGTGAAATAGAAACAGAAAATTTCGGCAGCACTTCGTTACCCCTACAGGGTCGGAATGTGTGCCGAAAGCAAGAATAACTAACTCCTAATCAGATTTAAGGGTGCCGCAAAAAAATTCGAAATTTTTATAATAAAATAAGAATAAAATAAAATAAATTAGAAAATGAGAAAAGAGGATGGGGAATAAGATAATTCGAGTTTTTGGAAAAAGGAGGAAATATAAATCAAAAGAAAGATAAAAAGAAGAAAACAGAAAATTTCGAAGTTGGGGGGAAGGGGAATGAAAAAGTGAAGGAGAAAGGGGAGAAATAAGTGAGAGAAAAAAAAAGAGTGAAGGGGGAGAGAAGGGTGAGAGAATGGGAGAGAAAGGGAAGGGAAAGGTGGGGAGGGATCTAGAAGCAAAGAGAAAAAAGGAGAAAGAAAAGAAAATAAATGAATGAAGTAGAGTAAAAAAGTGGGTGGTGGGAGAAAAGGTGGGGTGGGGAGGGGGGTATGGGTGGTGAGAGTGATTAGAAGGAAGTGAGCGAGGCAGAAGAGGAAGAAGTAGAGGGGGTGAGTAAGAGGAGAGAGAAAAGGTAGAGAAAGTGGGTTAGTAGGGAGAGGGAAGAGAGAGGAATGATACCTGGCTCTTGGTGTCTCCAAGTGTACAAGGTATACCAAGACCAGGAGGGTCTTGGCCTTCACTGCAGCAAGCCAACTGGAGGAGGGAGGGGGCTGAGATCTTGATCAGCCCCTAGCAGCAGCACTGCAGATCCAGGGTGTGCTGTGTGAGCAAACCCTCACCACTGTAGAGCAGCCTCTGATCAGCGGGTTTTCACGGTCCACAGTGGACTGCCACGTGGCACTGCAGATGGTCACGGCCACACGCAGCAGCAGCCACGGTGTCTCCCCCTCGTCGGGGGGGGGGGGGGGGGGGCAAAAAGTTTCCTGCCCGGTGGGGGGTGTAGATAGCTGCCACGGCACATCTTCAACACCAGCATGCCGCCTTACCAAAGCATACATGCATTTTGGCGAGTGTGTTATGGGGATGGCTACGCACGCTCATAGCCAACACCTGCCCAGGTTCAAACCCTGGCAGCAGCGTGCATCCCGGATCTTGATAAATAAATTCGGGAGCGGGGCAGCGTGGGCACGTGGTGCATGAGTGAGCGGCGGCCTTGGTCTTGGCGCTAACACGCACGCGTCGTGATGGCAGCTCCTTTTTCGCCACGCGTCACTTCCTGGCCGCTGCGCTTTTCGCCAGTTTTTCGCTGCAAACGCCCAAAAAACAGCCGAAAAAAACTCTGTTGGATTTTGGTCGTTTTCCCTGCTGTGCGGTGTGGTGGGTGGGAGCAGGGAACGTTCCCGCTCCGATACCCGTGTGGCGGACCCACCAGGTGTGGTGCTCCGCCTGGGAGAGAGATGGAGATGGAGGATGAAGGGGGAGTGAGATGGCACAGCGCACCTCCCACGTGAGACTCCAACGCACGTATTACAAGATGTGTGAATGTAGAATGATCTAAAAAACAGACAACAGCTGGGGTATACCCCAGTGGACTGACGAGACTGGACTGGACTGGCTGGTACCAACAGAGGTACCGGCTTGAACTGGACTACCCCGAATACAACACAGGCCTGTGAGAACAGGCCAAGGGGCTGGTCTCACAGGCCAACCAGAGGTCCGCTACATACTAACTATGGGGTCTTCCAACTTCTGGACTTTCAAACCAGCCTTAGCTTCTTCAACGCCCTGCGGCTAATATAGCTACGGGTAGCCCCTGTGTCTATAAGGGTCCCTACTCTGTTTCTAAGAACTTCTAAATCTACCAACACAAGTTGTTCTTTACTCTCCTTCTTCATTTTGGCCCAGGCCGGCATCCTCTCCTTCAACTCTTTTGCCAGACCTGTGAGGGAAGTGCCTAGAGAGACTCTAACACAGGCAGTCTCTGGACAGCTAACCAGGCATTGGCCTGCAACCTCTGCCATAGGCTCATGTGGTGTGGGAGTTTCCTGGTGGTGGGCGCACACTTCCCCACATGGCCTAATGGTAAGGGCAGTTGCAACCCCTACCAAAGGCTGCCTTTTGACCCCTAGGCAGCGAATCGGGCTTCCCTATACTTTTGACAATATTTAATGATGTGTGCAGGGTCACCGCAATACATGCACTACCCCTGCTTCATCCGTTGTTGCCACACTCTCTGATCCAAACCCAAATTTTCCCAAGGCCGGCCCGGTGGCCAACCTGGGTGCCAACCTCCTGTCCGTTGAGGTGATCTTCCACCTCTACGCTGTGGTGACCGACTTGGTCCTTAACGATTTGGAGGGGGACCTTGACCCCTACCTCCCTCTTGGCGGTTCCTTTGGCCGCCAACCCCCTGTGCGCCCTGACCTCGACCACCCATGGCGCGGCCCCCTTGGCCCTGACCTCCTCCTCTACCTTGCGGCCTCCCTCTAGCCGCGACAGCAACATAGGTCCTCCTTTGGCCTACACTACTATCTTCCTCCTCCAGCCCCCACTCGATCTGACTGTAGAGGACTTTGTCAGTACCACCCTCATCTAAAGTAAGGATCAGGTGATCCTTTGCCCTGACCTGTCCTAAGATGGTACAACCTTTCCACTTCTTTCCCTTGTCTAAATCCTTATGCCAGAAAGTGGAGACTTGCATGGATTTGGCCTCGAACAGGACCACCTCTCTACTCAACGCATCATACGTAGTAGTGGCTTGTTGGGTCTTCTCAAGTTAACTAATTGGGTCTCAGTGACCCCGTGGTGTGGGATGGCTACCAGATCGTCCATAACCGCTTTGAGTGCTCTCGCACTCTTCCACTGTTGTGAGTGGATTGTCTGCAGTTTATCAGAGGCCCTGACGCCTCGCGTGACGTCAACGAATCTCTCTCTAAGGAGTTTGAGGAAGGTGTAAAGAGAGGTGAGTTTAGAATACGCAACCATATTGTGTTCACAATCGGCTGTTCGGGCGAGGGACTTGGCAAAACTGGCCGCTTCATCTTTTAACGCATGGAAGGCTACTAGGACTTGTTCCTCTGACGCTATATTTGCAAATACACGTATGTATTGATACTCGCCTTCCAGTTATCAAATTTTTTGTCCTTTTTCCGCCATAAGAGTCAAGAAACTTAAGCTTGACAGACTCTTTGCAGGGACGCCCTTCACTCTCTGCAGCAGCCACTACTTCGGCGCCTTCAATGGCGCTTGCACATAATTTCTCTGCGTTGTCCCTTAACGTTTTAACTTAGGTCTCAACATGAGTCATTACGTCGTGCGCGAAGTCCCTGAAACCAGACCAGATGGAGTGGAGGGCAATTTCTTGGCCCCTAACCCTCAGTCCAGGCCCTACGTAGGAGCTCAATGCTCCCAAGGATCTTGTCTAACTTAGCCTGAATGTCAGGTTGGGCGTCTACTTCTTGTCTACACGTCTGTAAGCTTTCCACTTCTCTGGCCACCCGGTTGGCTTCCTCCGTCCTCCTCTTCTTCTAGCTCGCTAGGCGTAACTTACAGTCCAACCTCTTCTCATTCTCTATGGCCTGGCGTTCTAGGGGATCACTCGTCGCCTCGATCTCCTTGATTGCTGCTTCCTTCTCCTCCTGAGGTATGTATAACATTTCTCCTCATCTTCTCCCAATGATAAATTAGCCACCCATTCTGATATCCTCCTTTCCACCCACGGGTCATCTTCTTTCGTGCCACTGCTTCCTTCTCCTTCCCCCAGTCTTCTCCTTCTGAGGGGCTCTTCTTCCGGCTGCTCTTCCTCCTCTTAAACCTCTTCCTCCTTTGCAACTCTCATTCTCTCTTCCTCCTCTTGCTGCAATCTTTGCATCTCCTCCTCCAGCTTCTTCTTCTTCGCCGCCTACCCCTTGACCATCATCTTCACCTTTGCCTGCCTAAGGGGGTCCTTCTCTTTTCTCTCTCTCAGGATGGCGGCGGCCTGCTCCTCTTGAGCCTTACTATACGACATGTTGCTCTTACCACTGCCAGTGTCAACCATGGTGATAAGTGTACAACCGGACAACGGTTCCAAACCTCACCACTTAGACCTCGGTGCCGGACTGACTAGACCTAGACTCAATCTAAAGGACCACAAATACCAAATAGGATCCTGTCAACTAGGGTCTCTAGCCTGGACCTAAACTATGGTTGTCACTACAGGACTTGTTGCTGATCAGGAGACATTTAAGGAGATCTCTTGGAACTCCTCAGGAATTATTTATTGTTGCCGACAGGACGACGCGATCATCAAGTCCTCTCAAGACTTAGACAGCATGTTGTGCAGCCCACAACTCGGATTTTGGGCCTACTACAGTGCCACATTGAGCAGCCCACCAGTCAGTACCAGTCCTTGGGAGGGTTCGTGTCCTCCGGGACAGTTGAGTCGTCACACACGGCCTTTAGCTCTACTCAACCCGTGTGGGTTTGGTCAACAAGGCCCTATCCTTCACACACGGAGTTCCTATCACTTGGACAGAAGAGACTCAATGCAGAAAGAAGAGACAGACAGACTCAGCCAGTACCATGGGGTGAGTGCACATCCATAGGGCGAAGGGATAGGCTAAGCGCTTAGCGAGGATATAAAAACTCCACCGTGGTCAAAGTCATAGTCAATAGCCCTGTCTCTTATACACATCTAGATGTGTATAAGAGACAGGGACAGAAGAGACTCAATGCAGAAAGAAGAGACAGACAGACTCAGCCAGTACCATGGGGTGAGTGCACATCCATAGGGCGAAGGGATAGGCTAAGCGCTTAGCGAGGATATAAAAACTCCACCGTGGTCAAAGTCATAGTCAATAGCCTTGGTCAACGCCTTGGTCATGCCCGAGTCAACGCCCAAGTCAACGCTAAAATCAACTTCGGTCAACCCCCTGGTCAACCTTCAACTCGGCTATGGTTGTTGCCTTCTTCTTTCCCACCACCCTTCCTCTTCTTCCTCCTTCCTTTCTCCTTCCTCGCCTAGTTCTTCCTTCACCCCGGCTATGTTTTCCCTCTTCTTCTTCATCCCTCCTTCCACTTCCTCAACTATGGATTCTCTCTCTTCTCTCTCTCTCTCTCTCTCTCTCTCTCTCTCTCTCTCTCTCTCTCTCTCTCTCTCTCTCTCTCTCTCTCTCTCTTTGTCGTTGTCTTCTTTGCCGGTACACAACACCTTCCTCCACCAGCGCAGCTATGGCGGAATTCTTCCTCGATGACGACAACTTCAACTATGGCGCACTTCCGCTATGGCGCCTAAGTTCGACATACCCCAGACAACAGCGGCGCGTGAGATAGGGGGTACCAGCTCCGATACCAATGCAATCAGACTCGCTTTCTTTTCCACTCCACACTCATGCAAACAGATGGTGAGTCACACTGCCACATAGCGCTTACTCAAATCTTAGAGATATGGAAGTCGAAACACATTTCAGATACAAGCTCGCTTTAACAGGCTATGGCGCATCAGTCCCTGTACTTCCCAACTCTCGCCTCTCCGTTCAACACTACTCTTCGCACTCACTCAACTCCGAATCACCCTGGATATCCCACACGCACATACACACACAGTGCTACCACTAACATACTTGCCTATCAACTATGGTGGCTATGAACGCTGACCCTCACTAGCTATGGCTGACTATCCCTTCAGCCCAGTTCGTCTTTGGGCACTCTGCAAACCACCTCGCACAAGTCGCTCAAGCAGCGCTTCCGCATGGCTTACACAGGAATGAATCCATGGCTCGGCGCTGCCTCTTGATTTATACTTCAGTAACTCGTTGGTCTGCCCCTTTCCCATGCCCTTGGTGCACACTGTCCCACACGGTACTTGCTTGACTGGACTCTAACTGATTGGGACCGGTACCGCTGACTGCATGGTTATGCGCTGCCAACTTAATGCAGTCGCACTGCCGACGTAACGCAGTTGGGCTCACCAGTTGCCCACTTGCCTCTGTCCAAACGTGAGACACCTTTGAAAGACCACTTTCGGACCTTCCAGAAGTCTGTGGGCTTGGCCTTTCGAACATTGTAGCAGCTACGACCTTGACCTCTCAGGACTGTGGCAGCTACGAACTTGAACTTTCAGAAGGGCTACGACTACGATTTCTAGAACTTGCTAAGACCTCTGCTCGACAGGTCTGCAGATCGAACCCCTATCACCTACGGACCTACGACAGCCTACCAACTGTTGCGAATACACAGGTCACGGGTTCAACTCTCGGGGTCGACACAAGTACTGTACACAGGTAAGGTAAGAACTAGGGATCGAGCCCTGGGATCTGCATTCGCAACTGCTAACAGGTGAATACCATTTCATTAGGGTGTCTAGCAATCAGGCAGGATAACAGAAAGGGGTGGATTCCAACATGAAGCTTGATTTGCAATAAGTATCCATTTCCGTCTTGCATGCATTCATTCAACACCGGACGATCTTTTCCTATTTTAATTAGTTAAAGGAACATATTGTCAATCTTAACTGGCGGTGTAATAGCTAGAAACAAACTTGTCTATTCAACGCTGCATTGTGAGCCTGTAATTAGTTAAAATACAAAATTGAGATTCATACACGGTCTGTATATATATGCAAGTGTAGTTGGTCTGCTTGTCTTATAATATGATCATTAATTATTTACTTTATTTATTTTTAACTAGGAGCATCGCATCTATGGAAGATCACATAAATAAGTACGAATGTTGTGTGATGCAGGGAGACGCTGGGCTACTTGATGAGTATTGAGGCTAGTAGTGAGGAGCTAGTTAAAAGTTGGAAGGTTACATGCTACTACGCCCGCAACCGTTCTATAGTTCACCAACATCATCCCATTCAAATCTTGATAGCCATGTGCTCGAACTGAAAGCAGAACGCAACATAAGATACACCAATTAAGAGCAAAGCAATGAAGACAATTGGCAACGAAATCCTTTTCGTCGCCTCCAACATCAATGTCTTCAATATCGCTCTCCTATATGGTGCTCGATGCACACACTACAGATAGAAAACACATACAACCTAGACTTCAATGGCAACTCACTCTCTCCACCAGCAGGTAAGTGCTCAATTGCCCTACACTTAAGGACCTTTGCCTCACCCCTCGTTTATGGCGCAGACAGCCTGGCTATGGTTACCCTGAGTACTAGCTGCGCTTGTGCAGGTTCTTTACAACACCCTGCCAACGCTCTTCCCTATGTCCTGACCAGCACCAAGCAAGCCTGCACTCCAGCAGAACTTTCGTCGTCAAGTCGGCCAAAATGAATGAGGAAGCGACTGACCCATTTCCTTTTGTGTCGTTCTTGCTGGGCTTGGCAGCGTCTAAATACGCAGCCTTTGTCCTAGTAGTTGCACCCAGGGACCTTCCAGCATGTGCCGAGGGCTGAACTGTAAGCGCCTAGGGCCTCCACACCTTTCCTGTGCCTCAACATCTTCAACTGATCGGGCCTACCGGTCGGTTAAAGATGTTGCTTGCAACAAGCAACCCATAAGGCCCTTACTGCCCGCATTGGCCTATTTTCAGGTCTCGTCAGATGTTTTCAGGGGGCGTGGTGCACTTAAAGGGGGCGCAAAGTTTCCATTGGGCACAAACTCTTTCAAACCACGGTTGAGGGTCTCATGCCTTGTAGCTGCATCAAGCAGGCCACTGCCGTAGTACTTGCTCGGGAAGACATGCATGAAGGTAGGGAAGGGAATAAGAATAGTTGCATTGTCCTTCGAGCATGAGAGTAGCTCAGGATGAACCATTATACGTAGCATGCATGGCAAGTGGAGGAGAGAGAGGAGTGAGCTAAACAAAATCTCTTTTAAGTCTGTCAGTATCAAGGACCATTCATATATTGATTCTTGTTCATTCATGAATTACTAGCTTAGCGCCCACAGTGCGCGCAGTGTGGTGTTGCACTTTTTTCGATCAGACCACTCTCGGCGATCAGAAAGACAACAAGTTGTCACACAAGATTTTGCTAAACTTTTGCAATAAATAAATAAACAAATGCAAATCCCTTCCTGTTGCGTGCGTCCTATTTCGAGTGAGACCCTTCAATTGCGGTCTACGCCGGTCCCTGGTCTTCGGAATCTTTAATTGTGATTCGAAACAACATATGCATTTAATAAATTAACATGAAATTCATATCACATGGTGATTGTCAAAATTTAAAGGCTTGAGAACTGTGACAAGATCAACAGAGAGCATAACTTCAAACTGATGTCAATGAAGACGAATCAAGACTGACTAACTTAAGGTAAAGACAAGATGAATGAGGGAAAATGAAAACTCGTAATAATCTCGGAAGGTACAAGGGAATAAACATTGGTCAGCACTCGTCAGGATTCCTCACTCCCCCTCTCAGGTCTCATCCTCAGTCTCTCATTTGATCGTAGGCTTATATCTTGAGCCACGTCTATGTGCTTCCTGAGATTGTGGTATAGTAATGTACAGTCATCTAAACCCATTAGTTATGAATAGTTTCATCCAAGGCCTAAGATTTGAAAGTCAAGGAGAGCACATAACTCCTCCCATAGAGTAGGAAGATATGGCTTGGAGAAGATCCCTCGTTGAATATGCCCGAACTCTAATGGCTCTGTCACTACATCATAACCAATCTTTGCTGATGAGACATACCTTTTAGCCAGGTCAATCAGATCACCCCAATGAGAATCATCGATGAGATAGAAAAGGACAAGAGGCCTAGGGTAGTCCGAGTATAGCTTTGGACCAAAGCTATGAATCAGCTTTGCATTCTTCTGAAGCACTCATGCTCTCTCCTCAACATTTCGTGTTGATGTAACCCAGACTGAGTCAAAATGTTCACCAGTCTCCTTCCCTTTCTTCACATAGATCCTGAAATCTTGGACGGTTCCCTCTGCAAACTCAGTGAGAACCACGAAGATTGACAGATCTTCTTGTCTGAAACCGACTACACTGACAAATTGATACTGGAAAGCATCATTGGAAACAATCATGTTGAGATTGGTCAAGACTATCTGCTGAACTGGAAGAGAAGTGATGACACTTATGTGTGGATATGAATACTGAAACTGAGCTGATTGATGATAAATGTTGATTGAGGATGATCAGTGGAATGTCAGTAATAATTTCTTTGACTAAACGTCACTGATGAAAGTGCTGATTGATTGATATTGATTTGGGAATTAACTGAAAATGATTAGAAAATGATAAACTCTGGCCGTAGATCATTGATGATCTGTCAGATTGAAGACTAGTAAGTAATCAATCACGGAGTATTGAAGACTAAAAGACAATTTTAGATTATTGGATGATGTTTGCTGAAAATTTTGTTAATTGAATATTTGAGAGAAAAAAGTCTTCAAAGTATTCACATTCACCTGAGTTTCGCCCTTGCTTGCTCAATGGTCTCTAAAGATGATCCAATGCTATACAGTTTGCCATTGCGATTGTGAAAATAGAAAATATATTCAAAGTATTTTTTTTCGTCAATTGTCTGAACTGCACGTTCCCTCAAGACCAACTTGTGAAACTTTATCTCCTATTAGGTTTTCATCTCCCATCCATCATATTTATCATTCGTGGTCTTACATCTCACTACTAGGATTTCCTTATTCCTCATAATCTTTTTTCTACTCCGAGACTTGAGCTCCGACAGGATGCAATAAAGATAGAGATATGACAAACAACCTGATAGACCTATCGTACAAAGAAGAACGGTAACTTACAAGCTCAAGACTTTGAAGTGTTCTACTTATTTTATTTATTGGGAACTCCTATTGCGGGTGACTATCATTGTATTGTCAATATCTGATTATAAGGAGTTTCCTTACGACTCTGTCTTTTCTACCTCTCACTCTGTCTTAGTAGAGAGTGCAACTAATAGGTAGACTAATATGTCCCTGTGTTCGGGAAACCGGTTGATTTAGGAACTAGTGTCAAGCCTCAAGTGATTTACAATTGTAATTTTGCCCTTTGTCGAGTGCTAGTTATAAAATAACAAGCCATTAGGGCTCGTTCTCTTACCAAGGTTTACCACAGACAATCAACTGCTAATCATTGATTGCAGACACTTGACAATAAACATATCACTTCTAAAATTCTCTGCACACAATCTGGTGTCGAAGCTCCACAGCGATTAGCAAACCCATGTCAAACTTTCCTGCTCCTAAGACTCACGATAGTAGGCCTTCCTACAAAGGGTTCATAACTAGTAACCCCATCCTTTCTTTTAACAACATTGTGTGTTACTTATTACAGTTCACATTCGTACATAAGAACAAAACATTTCTCACTGCAACTCTCGTCCAGGTGTTGTGTATTGTACAACTTACGACAGTTCCTGCTAAGACATCACGCAGGTTGTTGGTGGAAGTTATCATTTCTCGTATATAACACTAGATGTCATAAAGACCTTCAATTGCTCATATACAGTGCAAAATATCGACGCTCACTATCCCCGTGTCGTCACTCACTTTTCTTGTTCGTATATGATATTGAATACCGAAGATCACTCCTCTCGCCCACATATGACTCATCCTGCTAGTGCAACATGCTAAGCACAGTCAACAAATTCCCTCATTCGTATAACATAAATAATTTGTTGAGTGACTTTGTTAAACAATTTCGGTCTATTTCCAGTACCGGGTAAGGCAGAATAATCAATATATGATCAGATCTGCCATTAACTATGCTTTGTTATATAGCTCACAGTCCTCACTCATATATGGCATAGGGCACTATTGGTCATAACTCTTACCCGTATACTGTTTAGGGCATTTCTGAAGGATACTGAAGAGGATATTTCTCGTAATGATCTTTCCTCATCTAATGTTGAGTGTCGTCCCAAGCTCTCATGACTCAATTGTCACTATTTTTTTCCAAGGTGGTTGCTCTTCGTTTATTGGGTAGGGGATAGTTGTTTCAAGCATTGAATGAGGCATAGTTGTAATTTACTAGGCTCTTTGAAAACAATTTTCGTGATTTGTCACCTATTTCTTTATTTCACCTTCTAGACAAACACGTTTTTTTTGGCGAGGGAATATTTAATCCTTATCAAATAAGTACTTAGCCAAAAGGTAAACAATGGTTTTCAAAATAACTTTTTTTTTTTCAATCAAGTCAGACAAGATTCTTAGGAAGCAGAAGTTGAATTCCCCATTGATTTAACCTCATGCTTGAAACAAAATAACCCCCTCAGATGTGAAAGAAACTAATCACACTAGTAAACTTTAAAAACCGCTTAGTATTCGAAACATGCCCTTTACAGTAGTTAGGCCGAATTAGCTACTAATTAAGTCACTCGTCAACAAAATCAATCAGCAAGAGAAGAGAAATGAGAAACGAAAGAAAACAAAAGAAAGCGCTCAAAGCCTTATGTGTAAATTGTACTTTGGTTGGCAGTCTTTTGATTTTCAAACAATGAATTTTCCTCCTCCTTCTTCGAGTTTGACACTTCCTAAAGTAATCGGCATCTACCAGCCCAACATGCACAAAAGACCTTTGACAATTCCGATCGCCATAGTCGATGTGGTTTCTTGGTAGTGGTGATGTTAAATCAAGTTAGAAGAACTTCTCATGATAGCATGCTACTTGACGACGAGTCTGTGACTTCAAAGACCGGTATAAACTGAATTTCTCCAAGATTCTGACAGAAATAATGTCCTTCACGCATTGATACACAAATCACATGCTTGCAAGGCACTGATCAAGGTGATGACAATCCTGCAACATGAACCACGACTTGATTGTAACTCAACAAGCGTAGAAAATGTGGTCCCATCTACTCACGATGCCAATTACACATGTCCCGTGTAGGTAACTCTCAAATGCCTTGTATCCATCAGACAAGGCGTGAAGGCAGCACTACTGTTATTATTACAAGGACTCAAACGTAAAACCCTTGAAGAGGATCCCATATGAATTTGATTTGAGTAATCCCCCTCTACTCTAAGTAGTATAGTGCACTACTTGTCTGTTTCTGGCTCCAACCAATTATAAAACTCTTCACGAACGTTTCGAGAAAAGTGTACAAGGAATTGGTTTATTATGGAATTACTACTTAATCAATAACAAGAACGTTAGTCAGTTAATAAATGATGTTGACTTTAGCCAGTGCACACTTGCTCCTTACAAATGTCTCGTGAAGTCAGACTTCAAACGCCAATGCTTGCACCTGTCTGATAAAACCTCCCAGATATTAGCCCTTAGCATGACACCAAGTTGAAGGTGAAAGTCAATAGAGACAATAGATTGTTAGCGGTCATACTAATAGCATCAGTAAGTCCGTTCTTTGTTCTCTCACGTGTGTACAAAGCTTTTCAAGGATGTTACATATCTTTCTCGCGAATTTTACTCATTGAGTATCTCAGTATTCCATCTCACACCACTAATATTGCACTTGCTTTCTTCCTCACCCAAACCGAAACGAAACATATAGTGATGGGTAACAAGGGTCTCAAAGAGCAGAGATGCCGCCAATCAACTACAAGTCCACACACATCTAGCAAGTGACTTGCAAGGTCTGACTTCCTTCTCCCAAGTGCGCTACTAGTAATCGCTTCGTGTATCCACACTCGACCTCACTGCCTTGACGATGGAGGATACCACAGATTATGCATAGGAGTGAAAGTTTGTGACGTGGCGTCAACACATAGTGAAAGTCCGTGCTTTCTTGTCGAAATGCAAGTTTTCAAAACTCTCTTGCATGCATGATTTCTAAAATGTTTGTATGCACCGCTGAGTCCGGCACTGATCTTTTGCAGCATCACGCCCACCCGTTGATGATCAAACATTTTGCCATGCATAGTTGTTCTGCCATCTCTTGTAATCTTAAGAGCCTAGTTCCTCTGTGATGGGCAATAAACAGTCAACAACTCACAACAATAATCATGTCAAAACATATACAACAACAAAAACATGTTATTTATTAAAATATGATATTATATTTTAAATTGGTACTCATTTGTCTTTTATTTCAGGTTAAAATCTCTATATTTTAGACTTAATGAAACTTAGGATACGAGTCGTGAACCCGACGAACGCAAGTGACATGTCATAGATCGAAACTGAAGTGAAGATCCAAGACAATCACATAGTGAACATGATGGTTTAAGTTTGGATTTCATTGCACTTCAGTAAATTTTATAACTTAAAGACGTAATTGACATGCAGTTGTTATGAATTTAAACTTAAGTGAACAGCCAATGCAATGAGGCACTAAACGAGAATGTTGAACTTTGGATTCCATCGCACCTTGATCAATTTTGTATGACCATTGAGTCATATATACTTTACACGACATTGTGACATACATAAATTGGAGCTCAATTAAAGAGTTAAAGCAATCATACAGTAAACGAGATGGTTTAAGTACGACGAATTTCGCTATGTGATTTGAAAGACGTAATTGACATCCTATTGTAGTAAATTGAAACTCAAGTGAACAATCAATGCAATTAAACACTAAACTACAAAGTTGAATTCTATATTTCATCACACTTCGATCAATTTTATATGAGTCGTGAGTCCGACGTATTTAACATAACACTGTGACAGACATAAACGGGAACTCAATTGAAGAGTCAACGCAATCACATTGTGCACGAGATGGTTAAGTATGAATTTTGGCGCACTTAGATTAATATCGTAATCATGTGAAAAAAAAAATGATTAACTAAATGAATTTTCAAAAAAATATTGAAAGATAAAATAATTGAACCTTAACTTGAATGCTTTAATTGACATTGTCCAGTTCTAAATCAAAACTTAAGTAAAGAGTTGAGAGAATTATAGCACGGGGTTCAAATTGTAAAAATCATATGAAAGTATCGCATGAACTTCACTTGAAAGTTGAAAATTGTACGCATACGTGCGAGAAATTATAAACTCAAGATTGAAGTACATGTAATATTATGAGCAACTATAATCTAAGCTTTCAAAAACGCTACCGTTTACAAAAGCATCTACAAGCGTTCCCATGTCCCATGAGAACCAAACCCATACAAGACATTCATCGATGGCCTGAAAGCAAGGGTTTGGGGCTCTCCCTTCGTCGCTATGTTTGAGAACACAAAAATCCATTTCATCCTTATAAATTTACCGACACCTTTTAAAGACTTCCCAATGGCGTAACGCACACAACATGCCACTTGCTTTACCTCATCAATTTGAGCTTCAGTCACAAAATCGGACTATCCATTCTCGTACAAAACGAGAGGAATGCCCATTTTGTCACCATTGATTCTAAGCTCGTTGTGAGAAACAGGTACTACAACGTCTACCAAAGTTCACTTTTGGTTCGAATCTGTCACACACAACACTCTACAAAAATCGAAACCGGCCAAAGACAATCGTACGCAACAGTATGACACATCCAGCGACTGCGTTCTGGCACCACACAGCGGATAAAGTTCCAGAAACGGATTGTAGGACACGTAGTCCAACAACTCTTGTTTCAAGTTGCACATTTCCATTTGCCCAACATTCAATCATTTCTATTTGCACACACACTCCCTCCCTCTCTTTCTCCCCCCCTCTCCTTTCTCTCTTTCCCTATCTCCCTCTCTCATGGGCTGACCGCTGGTGCAGTCCTCCCGCCTCCCTCCTGTCCGAGGTAGCTCACACACGCTTGCAGTCTTCTCTTTCTCCCTCCCATAACCTGTGTGCATAGGCGCCACTCTCCCTCTCCGTTGTCGTCCGCTTCTCTCTCTCCTTCTCTCCGTTCCCTTTTTTTTTCTCTCTCCCCCTCTCTCTCTCTGGAAAAAGGGGAGATACAAACGTTTTCCTCCACCGTCGGCTCGCAACAACGAACTCCCCGCCCTTCGTACGTAAGACGCGTGATTGACCCCAACGCCCCAACGTATCCCGCGATGCCCCTGCCGCCGATCACTCTCGAGCGCTTAGGTGCCCTGCACGTCCCTCCGCTTTCATCCTGTGAACCCCCTTGCACGTTGGCCCACGAGTGCTATCGAGAGCGCAAAGGTACGCCTGAGTATTTGTGCATTCGTCCCGTGCGCCTCCCCCTTCTATCAGCCCTGCGTCTCATTTATACTCTTTCACCTAGGAATCTCCCTCGGCGGCGGCCAAGTCCGCGACCGCGGCCAGGTCCGTGACCCCGCGG
>BFEA01000096.1:1359584-1384531 GCA_003427395.1 Chara braunii
AGAGAGAGAAAGAGAGAGAGAGAGAGAGAGAGAGAGAGAGAGAGAGAGAGAGAGAGAGAGAGAGAGAGAGAGACAGACAAACAGACAGTTGAGGATAAATTTTTTACGCGTATGTTTATGAGTTAATTCTTAAGAAAGAAGAATATGAAAAACTGAATGATTGATACGCATAGTTAATGCAGCGGTTGTGGTTGTCCATGAACTAAGAGAAAACTCAAGATCAAAATATGATGAAAAAGTTGAAAAGAAAGAAGAAGAAATCTTTTTCATTTCTGATGAGTATGATGAAAGTTACCAAGAGATTGCAAAGAAGATGGAAAGAAGAAAGATAAGGGAATATTACTGCAAAAGTTTAAGAAAAAAGTTCAGATTAAAAAGATGGCATCTCTTTATCGATGACAAAGAAGGTTTGCCTCCACTAAAAGTTGTCTGTGGGAAAGAAAGGCAACTAAAAATAATTGTTGCTCTATACTAAGGGGTTGTCGGTAACCATATATATACTAAAACGATTTATTCTAAGGCACCTAAGCTTTACTTCAGATTTGATCTGAGAGACATGATTTACAGATTCTGCAAATCATGTGCCTTATGTCAGAAAATATTTACAACGAGGATGATTGAGTCTCTATTTCCTACTATCTTTGTAAAACCAGACAATGAAGTTTATCGGGATCTCATCACCATGCCCCTAGGCAAAGGAGGAATGAGGTACATACTGAACATGAAATATAATGTCTCTGGATATGTTGAGGCAAAAACTTTGAAGAAGAAGACAATTTAACAAGTGACTGATTGGATAGAGAAAGTATTTATCAGATATCCCTTCAGAGAGTTTGTTTCAGACAAAGGATCTGAATTCAGAAACGAGATAGAAATACTCTCAGACTGGGTGTTAGGATTTAGTACGTAACTACCTATCATCCTCTGACAAATGCATCAGTCTAGAAGGGTCATAGAACCCTGGAAGATTCACTGGCTAAATGGTATGAGGAAAATCCTATTAACTGGCAAAAAATATTAAGATTTGCGGTCTGTGATGATAACATCAATGTCAAAAGGACCACTAATTATGCTTCATTCATTCTATGGTACGACTGATATGTTACTTTACCCATTGAAAACATAGTCAAAACATGGATAAGTTAAATGAGAGACATAAATATTTCATTTCAAATCTTCTTCAAACTAGGATGAAGCAGATATCTGATGTTGACCAGACATTGATGGATGCTGCTGAGAGAATAATAACCAGCAGATTATCAAATACAAAGAGATGAAATACGAAGAGGTAGATAAGAAAAGAGAAACTAAAGGTTGGTGACATTGTCCTTATGTTTGACATTTCTCTTGAGACTAAGTGGACCAAACATTTGGAGCGTAGATAACTCGATCCTTACAGAACTACAGGTAAAGCAGATGACAAAGTTTACGAGATATCTGAGATGAATGGTTTACAAGTTCATAATATAGTATCACGATCAAAACTTCGTAAGTTCATCATCAGGTACCCTGATCTGATTTTTCTAACGACCACGAAGAGATCAAATAAAGGTCAGTCATCCAGTAAAATGGCAGTTTCAAAAAACCGAGAAGAAGTATAGTGAGACAGTAAAGCACTGCAGGACCGAGGTTTCGGCGAACTCTGGTTATTCTTGCATTGTCAATTCAGTATGTCAATTTTCAGCATGTGAAAACGAGAAACTGAGGAGAGAACCTCCTTATGATTTATTCTCGATCCCTTATATTGATTAATTTTCTTATTTCTGCAAACAACGAATGTAAGGTGACTAAGAATGTCATTGATGCAAAACCACTGTCGATCCACAAGTATCATATCTTTGAGTGGGGAACAACCGTGAGTTGCAGTTGCAGTGAGAGAGTGATGAGATATCACCTGCCTAAGTATTGATACAATATCAAGTTTAGAAAACTCGTGGTTGTGGAGCATGAAAGTGTAATCAAAATTATTTTCTAGAATAAAGAGAAAGTTTGATGGGCTTAAAGAGGTTCACCTCTACTTATCAAAGAAGTTGTCAATAGAGGGACTTCGTGTTTTCTGACTTAGTTGCCTGTCCAAACAAATTATCATGAAGATAAGCATAAAGAAGTTCAACTTTATTTGATCAGAGAGTTCTCAGCATAGAAACTTCGTGTTTCTTGACGAAGTTGTCTATCTTCTACCTCAGATGAGGGAAGGGACCTCTTTGAGACCAATATCTCTATGGTTCTTTGAGGGTGAAGGGAACTTTCTTGGAAGTATTCTTGGATGAGGGAAGGGACCTCTCTTAGACCAGTATCTCTATGTTTCCTTGCGGCTGAAGGAAGGTCTCTTGGAAGTATTATCAGATGAGGGAAATAACCTCTCTGGGATCAACACATTGTATTTCTTGAGGTTGAAGGGATGTCTCCTGGAAATACATTGTCGATTGTTGTCTGTTGTTGTTCAGTACCTCTTGAGACTGAAGGGACGTCTCCTAAGAAATGTTTATCCTGTTACTTGAGGCACGGACAATCAGCCTGTGGGTTTTGATATGCTTGTTTGGTTGTCTGTGCATGGGGTTTTCTTCTCTAATCGAAGATGCTTTGATTGTCGAGGCTAGCCAGAGCCTTACCGCAGTGAGTTGCAATCTGGTGGGGTCAACAGGTCCCTGACTTGAGTGTCGAATTCTGCAGTTGGCTGAGGATAAGGCTCCGAGAGTGTGGCATGTGAGGTCAAGAGGGGTCACTTGGAACTCTACCGTAGTCAGAGGTTGCAATCAAGTGGGTTCGCCAAAAACCGAATCGTAATTAGACTGGGTCCTACATTCAAAATCTGAGCAGGGCAGCCAACACTCTAGGCCAAAAACTGATGGGTGAGCCAGTCCCGGACCGAAGTGGTCAAATCCGGGTATAGGACAATTGGATTGACAACAGGTCTACTGTTATGGGGTGACCAGACCCTCTATAGTCTGGGTGTCCTGACGTGAGGTGCGCCAAAGGGTCGTTGTACTCGAGTAGTGGGTATGGAGGTCCTGACCTAGAGGCAGGTGAAGGGGTTATCAAGACAGATAGTCTGATTAGTCCTGGTCCGAGGCGGGCCGAATGAGGGTTGTCAATCAAACGGGAGGTCTGCCACCCCTGGTCAGTGGTGGGCCAAAACCAAGACAATCAACAACTCTTGGGTGTGAAGAACTGATTGTATTTTTATTATTGGATTATGAGTCTTTATTTTATTTATTTTACTTAGTTACTGCTTAATGACTGCGTGTCACGGAGTTTGCATGTTGGGATAATGCTTGGTGGTTTATGAAACTTGCTATTTTGCAGGTTTAGGCAGGTACATATGAAGTTTTTGGACCAGAGAAAGGAAAAGGGGTTTGATATCCCCTTTATCTGTTTGAGAAGTTGAGGATACGTCCGACTCAGATGAAAGAAAGCGAACGCAGTTTGGTACATCCCCCCCCCCCCCCCTAGCTACTTGAGATGTTGATAAGTCGTTTCACTAGGGTCAAAAAACAAGGAAATGGGTTTGGCATACCTTACCCTTGATACTGCTGACAGCGAGTGTCCACAACTCTAGTGTCTGATTGATATCATCCCCGATATCACTATCAGAGATGGGAGACGAGTCAACCTCTCCACTGTAAGAGTTCAAAGGGAGATCAAATTTAAGATGACAAGAGGTCAGAGTCAGCTGCAGATAAGAAAATTAATATACATATATATTTTTAAATTTATTTGGTGGCTGACAAAACGGCCTGGTTTACAAGGGACTTGCAACCCCGGCCATAACGTAATAAAAACTCTTAGGCCAGATATGCTATTAAAAAAAATAATAATAATAATAAAAATGATATAGACTGGGAATCAAGAAAAGAAATCAGAGAACTCAAGGAAAAATGCCATGTTTATACAAAAGATAAAAGAGAGTCATGAACTCTATTTGGAGTATGCAAGAAGAAAGAAGATGCAGAAGAGAGTGCAATTGCCAATATGAAATTGAGAAGGAACATTGCAAGGGGTAGAGGGGAGCAATGTTGACACGAATGTCTTACTCGGCACGAGAGCAGTGGGAGCTTTGGGACTATACGGAGGGAAAGAAGTGTTGGGCGCGCCATAACGCACCTCAAACTTTTTTTGATAGTACTCCATAGCCGTCGGGGATGGAGTTCTTTCGTACCATCCAATTAGCGAGTGGCGAGGATAAGGTCTTATGTGAGCGTTGTTACTTCGTAGCTCCTCCTCCTCCTCTAAACTGTAATCGCGTCGTGCACGAGCTGGTGGCTCTTCATAAGTCTTACCCCCTCTCCCACCTCTTTGTCTTCCCTGACCCTGTCGTGCTTCGGACATAATGTAGCACAGAGTTATGCCGGGGTAGAAAATAGAAAGAAAAAGGGACTGACAATGGAGATAGAGACAAATGGAAATATTGCGAGAATAAGAGGGACGTACTATGAGAAGAAAAAGAAAGAAGAGATGGGTGCGTTGTTGAGATCGTGAATTAACGGCCTAAGAAAACCCCGCTATTGATTGTTGTAAGAATGAGTGAGTAAGCCTCGACAAACACTGTTGTATACTAGTTGTTTACTCCAATTTGGCTCAACCGAGATGCTGGGTGGGGGGTTCTATCATGTCAAAGGGTGCGGTGTCCTGACCCTCTGCAATGTACTAATCGTTTGATCAAGGAAACCCTGCTACGTACCAACAGCCTACTCGGGAATCTCGGTGGTCTACCAAACTCTCTACCTATGGATTTCTACGGCGTACAGTAGAGCACAACCGACATGTGGCCGTGGTAGCCGTCGGGCTCGCCCATGGATGCGGAAGTGGGAAAGTTGTCGCGGACTTCTCAATCGTGCGTCGAGCCTCTTATGATCAGGTTATGAGACAAAAGTTTAAAAGGGGAAAAAAAAGAAATGGTAAAGGAGAGGAAAATGAAAAGAAAAGAGGGGGAATTAAGGGGAAAACGCCACACTTCGAATCTGCATCTGAACCTGGACCTTTAGTGTGGAAAATGCAAATTTGTCAGTCCTTAATGGTTGCAGTGTTTCGTTTCCCCTTTTCCTTTTGCTAATTTTCGTTTTTCTTCTTATTTAATCTTTCTGAAGTCTCTATTCCCCCCCCCGAGTAATTTCGCAGGGGAACGAACGGTTTAGTTTCGAATTCCAAATTAAGTATGGGCGTCTTAGACTGCCCGTCCCTCACACTTCAACCACCGCAAGCTTGACTAGTGCGGTGCAATCAGTACGGGGCCCCAAAAATAGGAGCACCCGCGCCCTATAGGAGACTCATGACCCTACAGAAGGTCATAAGCCCCCTCCTTGTCATCGGACACGGGTACCCATTAGAGGTAGTCTCGTGGCATGTTTTAAAGTGAGGGAGGCACCTGTAAGGATCCCGTTATAGAACTGCAGTCCACAGTGCGCCTGGCTAGTAGTCATCTCACGTTGTGGGACATAATCCTTGAGACAACACTTGATTTCAATTTATTCCTTTATTAAGATTTCTTGATACTCAAATAATAATGAGCAAAACTTAGAAGACCACTTGTGTATCCCGTTTAATACTTAGGGACTGCGACTCATATTAAACCTATAAAAACAATAGATATTGCATTACTCACTACTGGCTAGTGGGTGTGCATTGGGAACTTCAGCGCTAATATTGGTAATCTGAGAGGCAGGGTTCTATTTATGTGGATGTGTGCTTGGTGTAAAACTCCGGTTGTTATGAGAGTGAGCTGCTATGACCCGCAGTAACGGGCTGCATGGCTATAGCCCATATTGTTGGAGGTTTATCACTCGTTGATCCCCTATGTCCAGGAAGGGCTCCTGGATCACTACGATCCTAAACTGTGGTGGGGGAAATGAGCCCAAGCTAAAGATTAACGTGGAAGGGGCGAGAGAAGAGTAGATACGAGGCAATTCGAAGTTACAAGAGACAGTAACAGAGGCCAAAAACCGAGCTAGAAAACGGTGTCCAACGCATCAGTCTCTCACAGGGCGAGATTCTCCCGCCCGCATCACGCTGGAGTTGGTTTACTCGTGATACACATGGAGCTTCCGCAACCGCTCCATCCGAGTGCATCAACCATACCTCTCGCGAGCCCCTACGATAGAATAGAGCATACGCGAGGTACAACTTACCTCCACCTTGTGGGAGTTGTCACCTCCCTTCAGTGGGTGTATCCCCACCGAGCTATCAACCCACAATTCGAGAGCTAATCAATTGCAATTGCAGAGGTGGGGCTAGCTGATGGCGTTTCTCATACGTTGTAGCATGAGGGGTACGCGTGGTCCCACGCCTCTATCGGACCCGCACGGGAACCGAAGAACTGGGGGGGCAGAAGTCCCAATCACAACTCGTCGTGGGTCGACTAGGACGCATCTCACTCACCACGCGTTACACCACACTTTAAAAACACACTCGAACAACACAACAACACTCTTAGTCCCTTTAGCAACCAACTCATAACCTTTTGATATGGAAATCGGTTAGGTGTCGCTCGCGAGACTTATAATAAAAATCACGCGGACGCAGGGCTTTCTGATATCGACTCGTAATGCAAGCTTACGCAAGCAGTCGCGATGATTGTGTATATGTAGTATTCATAATCATGCCGCCCCCGTCAATCCTGAGGGTCGCATTCGACAGTCAAGTGTCGGGTAACACGCGCCTTGGGGGGTTAATCTCTCAACGTCAGACACCCGCCAAGTGTGGCTGAAAACCACGCCCTCTTCTTCATCTTGCGGAGAGTGGGTGGTACACAGGTTTATACCTGTGGTGGCAATCGTCTCTTATTTCTCTGGAGACCAGCCCCATCATCCATGGACTGGAGAGAACTCAAGGGGCTTGACTTTGACAGTTGTCACGGACTACAACGTTCAACTATAAAGAATCTAAGAAACAAAGGATAAAAGGGGGATTTCCCTTTTCTCTCAAAGAATAATATGTTTCGCACGGTCACAATGGGCCGTGCGAAATACTCAAGGCATATCTAGGTACATATATAAAAGGGGTATACAATATGGGACAATCACTTCTCACAATCACAGTGGGACTCCTCTCAGTCATATATATGTGTGTGATCGCAGAAAGTCAAATCCAGAGTCCGAACCATAAAACATACTTGTAATCACATCAAAGATTCAATCAAAGTCCACGCACTATATGAGGTCAACTTCAACCATTCTCTACGCTCACACCCCTTCCCTTTAGCCATACAAGCCTCAACCTTAGTGCACCATTCCAACGATGAAGTACTCAGTATCTTTGTTAAATGACCATTCAATAAAGTTTGGGTAAGAACACAACAAAACAATTCAAACCACAGGGTTAAAGTCCTGAGGTTGAGTGACAGAAGAGGATCGGAGCCGAGTCGTAAACCGACGAATCGACAACCGACCTGTTATCAATGATAAGAGAAGATGATCCTTGTGGGATCAAACTAGTCTCAATCTTGAATCAAAACGATCAAGAGGACTTGTAACACTAGAAAGGTCCATTCTCATGCCAAACTTATTAGTATATGGGGAATGAATCTCCATAACACATTCTTACTCAAGTTTCTCTTGCTGACTGAGTCTAAGCCTACCTTTAAGCCTATGCCCAAAAAAAGGTAGAGATTTGACAACTTTTCCCCTATGCAGGGTGGATTGTCAAAATCACCACCTGTCAAAATATAATATAACTCCTTTAAACTAAGAAAATTTTGGCAGTGTTTCCCGTAGGAAAAATGTCTTTTCATAATTTATATTAGCTCGAATATGAAAACTAAAATAATATGTAACTTTAGAAAGTCAAATTTTATCTAATTCCCTAAATTAGTAAAAAATTGGGCATCATCTCCTTTACAGAGGTAGACTTCTCATATTTATATTGACTAAGCTATGAACTCAAGATATGAAATCAAACTTGAGACTTGAGTTTTATCGCGATAAAATTTAACTAATTTTTCAGATTTCTAAAAGTTTCGACAACACTTCCTTTAGAAAAATGTTATTTCAAAATTTATACAAAACTACGTTTAAAATCTCGCATAACTCAGACTTTCCAAAGTTAAATTTTGTCGAACTCCCTGAATTAATTAAAATCCGGACAGCACTTCCCTTATAAAATAATGATTTCCAGATTCTTACTAAGCCAGATATAAGACTTGAACAAAATTTTTTGAAGTCACATTTGACTAACTCCTTAATTTTGTAGAAATTTCGGCAGCGCTTCACGTAGGAGAAGTAGCTTACCAAGATTTACTCGAAGTTAAGTATAACAAATGATCCCAGACCAATGCAAAAATTGACTCAAGTACAAAAAATTAAACTTAGAAAATACAGAAATTTAACTAACTTTTATATCCCTAGCACGTGGCGAGCCTCTAAAACAACTACTTATCAAACTGAAACTCTTACTAAGTAGTGATCTCACTCAGCCACATGCTAGACCAAACCAAAATGATAAGTACTCTCATCAACCCCAAAGTCAACCTTGTTAAATAATAGTTCATAGTTTTCAAATGATTTGCCCATTAGACCCAGCTTACATAAGGCATAAAGCTTAACCATCAAAACTTATGGAAACTTGTCTAGCTCAGTCATTGTATATACACAGATAAAGGGTACTAAAACTCTTCTCTTCCTTGGGCATATGACTAGGTTGTCCAACCTAGTCGCCCTGAACTGTTTAAGATTTTCAAATTATATATAATTATCTGCACTTAATATTTTAAGGCAGTATATGACTGAACCGTTCAACTTAAATCAAAGTCCAACCTGCCCCTTCTTACCACAAGTTTACTCTTAATTGCTACTTTCTTCAATTTATGATAAGCTATAGTTAGACCATTTGAGGTCATGGAAACATGTGCAACTAACCTGTTCATCAATAAAATAATATGTGAGGATTGAACCCTCAAGTAGGGGCCTTGCCATGATGTACATGTTCTGGCCTAAGGCCCCACCAAGCCTCGTGCCCGCCCTAAGTGAAGGAGGGCCAGGAAATCAACAAGAGCCCTATGTGCCAACATTTCACGAAGTGGGGTCCATACAGTTGCAGCACGCCAGTTGGTTGGAATGCACCGAGTCTCGGATTTCAGCAAATGCTGAAAGCCTAGGGCCTCTGAGTTAGTTAGGCCCTGGGCACTCGAACCATAGGCCGACAATGCATGCTGGGTATAGAGGCCGAAAATGCCAAAGGGAAATCGGCCCAGTATCTGAATCTGGCCGCAGGCCTCGATGAGGGAGGCGCAACTGCATTGCCCCGAGACCCAACTGTATAGGGCTGGTTTCAGCCTCTGGGGCCCAGTCGCAGACGCACCCGCTTCGAGCCGACAGATTGTTAGGGCGAGGGACCACTTGAGGTGCCACTCCAATAGTAGTGGGAGGTCCTAAAGGTTGCGGCGCCCTAGCCTGACTCGCCTCGGGACGAGTTCCCGCGTTCCTAGGTTGCCAGTGGGGAGGGTCTCCCCATCTTCTATCCCTTGCATCCTTCCAATGGGAATTTTCTCATTTCGAGACCGGATTCCCTCCAGCTTCTCGGTCACTCCTCCAGTTCCCTTGGTTACTAGGTTCGTTCTGCCAACCCGGGGGTCCTCCTTCCCAGCGAGGGCCGGGAGGCGCCGGAGGATGCCTCTCGTTCCCGCGAGGATTGTCATTCCTCTGAGTACGTATACTCCGGAGCGCCATGTCCGAACTCTCCTTCATGTACTCCCGCACATCTACTCCCCCTCCCGTGAAGACCACCTCGGCGACTCTATCGAAATTCGCAGAGTCTCTCGGGGCCCTTTCAAGAACCTCCTTTCTCTTCGCTTTAGGCGGGTGCAACATGAACCTCACGCACCTGTCAACCTCGGAGAGCATCCCTCTATCCACCAAAGCCTGCGACAAACGTTTGAATCTTCGAGTAAAAGCCACTAGGCTTTCTTGCTCCCCTCTCGTGACCCGACGCAACCCTTCTATCGTGGGGATCAGATCGTCACACGCGAAGATCCTCAATAAGTTGCCTTTGAAGGTCTTCCATCTCTCATCTGCCGGGTATATGGCCCTAATGGCCTGGTCCAGTTTCAGGGCAATGTTGTATAAAGTGGTCGATCCACTCTTTCTCCGAGAACTTCTTCCGGCAGGCGTAGCTTTCCCATTTCTCTACAAACCCGGTTACACCCCTTCCGCTGAAGTAGAGGAATTTCAGCCCCAGATTCACATCGTAGTAGGGGACCCTTCGGTCATCATATCGACGGAAGTAAGGACCTTCTGCCGGCCCGTTTATCGCCGGATCGTAAGGTCTGTACCGACCCAGATCTAAATCTTCAACCTGAGGCCGAGCCCTCAGAGGTCCCCAAGGATCCTCCTCACGGCGGCTCCTATCTCCCGGGTCCTCGCGTTCCCAACACGTGGTTTCATGGCCCCGAACCCCCCTCCATACATCTCCGTATCCTCCCACGTTCCTTCCTACAGCTTCCTTCTGCACCCACCCTGATCCGGTTTCTCTCTCGGTCCATCTTCGCGATCCTCCTCCAGGTTCTGTTGGTCAATCGTCCTCGAGTTCCCTCCTCCTTAGACTACCTTTTTCCCCCCTCCTTGGCGCCCAACACCCGGCCCTATCACGAGGGAACTCTTGCCCCTCTTCGACTCTTTCTTCAACGTCCACTCGACCTTACCATCGGGTTTCGATCGAAAAACCCCTCGTGGCCTCCGCCACCTTTTCCCTTGCCGGTATTCGCGGCTCCACTTCCCGGTGCAATCGCTCTTCGGGATTTTTCTTAGCTCCGTATTTCTCTCTCCGAGGGGCGTCTCTGTGTTTTTTAAGGCCCTACCTATAGCCTCCGTTCCCTCGGCCACTCCTTCGGCCGTCTTGCTCAATCTCGCCCCCAACTCCGTATCCTCCTCAGTTCGCCCCATGATGGTGGTCTTAGGTGATCGGGCGATCTCGTGCTCAACCACACTTTCCATGCACAAACTTCTAGTTGCTTCCCTCACCAGAATCACCCCCTTGCCCTTATGTCTCGTCACTCTCTTCCGAGCTCCTCCCTTCCTCACTTGATTCTCGTTCCTCACTATCGCTCTCCGACTCTTTGCTAGTCACAGTCCGCACTCTTTTTTCCTCGCAAGCAGCTAGTGCTAGGTTGGCAATCTCTAGATCAGAAATGCCTTTAATCCCTCCCTACGAGCACCGTCTAATCAGGCCCCTATCTACTTCTCCGGCCTGTCCCGAGAACAGGGGCTTGATGAAGTCGCCGACTAAAGCCCATCACTCGAAGTCTGTAAGCTCTAGAGATTCCCAGCACAGGGTGAACAGTTTGTGCCCCTTTCTTTCCCCTAGGGGGAACTTTTCAATTATTTGCCCTCTCATTGGGACCTTCCTCACCACGGCGTAGTCGGGATAGAGCAAACGGTAGGCCCAAGCAGGAACTTCCCAGGTCCGGCCGTAGGCTGCTCGCGGGACTTCTCCCCTCCCTCGATACTTAACCTTGTCTATTACACGCCCTTCCGCTACTCCCCCTCTCAGTTTCTCAAGTCGGTCCTGAGCTTTTCCCGCGATACCTAGTGGGTCCTTTCGTCTCGCTAACTCGGTAGAAAAGAACTGCCTATCATCGTGAGACAAGAAGATTTCGGCCCTTCGTGTGCGGGTGTCTTCCATTGAGACTACTGAAAACCGGACTGGCGTTTCCTGCCCGTAGATCTTGAAGAACTCCGTAATAATTTTCCCTTCCTCCTCTACCTTTTGGAGCGTCACTCCATACCTAGAACTGGACTTCCAAGCCCTTTCGAAGGTCCCGATGGGGCTCCCCCTGTCGTATCTAATCATTGACAGGTTTACCTTACCCGAGCCAATCTTTTTGCGGCCTCGACTAGCGAGTCTTGACACCTCTCTCGAAAGCCCTTGCCTCGATCGAGTATCATCCGATGTAAAGCTTTCTCGTACTCTTCCGGCCTATCCCATAAACGCGCCTCAACTAGGTGTACCCTGGCTTCGAAAGGATTTCCAAACCACCCAGAGTCCTCCTCAAACCTTCTCTCGACCTATGTCAGAGGTTCCCTCCATGTTCTAGAGAATAACACTCTCCTCGCCTCTATAATAGAGACCGAAAACCTTACTAATGTAGTCCATGACCTTCTTTTCCACAAAGTCAAGCTCCAGACTTCGACGAGGAACTCCTTTTTGGCTCGCGCTACTCGGTCTTCTCCAAGACCCGGACTTAGCTCCGCTCCTCCCCCTATTTCGACATCAGGCCTGTTGTCGCGCGTCTCCAACTCCCAAGTTATCGAGTTAGAGGCATAGGTAGCTCTTATGCCGATCCTCCCCCCCGAAGCAGCTCGTCCTTTAGCTGGTCTAAGATCCTAACCGTGGCCGCCTCAAGCAACTTGATCTTCCACAAAGACCCCCGCCTCGCTCTTCTCTCCTCCTCCCAGCAAAGGGTCAGGATTCTATACACCTCTGACCGTACCCTCTCTAGCCCTAACAGCTCTCTGGTCTCCGGTTCACTCATGCCTCAAGTTCCTTCGCCGGCACGCGATCGCGATCCGTATGAGATCCGAGGGGTCTAACCTTTCCAACCCCGCTTCACAGATCTCTCCCAGGTACCGCCACGAGATGGTCGACACCCTTATGTGTTGGCCCCAACCCTCGAAGGTGTAGCTCAGTGCTTCTAGAGACGACCAATTGTCTTGGTATGGATTTCGAAGACACCACGACAACAGAGCGTGCAGATCCGACTTCGTAAACCGAAATTGGTTCAAGATCGAGATCCTACGTTCCACCGCCCTTTTGACCTCTTCGGAGGGGTAGACCCGTTCAAGAATGAAGCGGGGGACTCTTATGGGATCATTGTCGACAAATAGTGGTACTTCTCCCCACCCTGCGTACGTCACCCGATGTACCCTTCGATCCCTCTCTCGAGGACCCACCTCCTCCACTAGTCTCTCCAGACGGCCTCGTATTGCTCGTGCGTCTAAGAGTGGGTCCTTCCCTAACTTCGAATTCCAGACTGCCTCTAAGAGGCCCTCTTTTGAAAGAAATATCTTGGCATCCCCGACTACCAACCCCTCTTCGCTACTCACCAACAGCCACACGAACGCCCTCCCTCGGCGGATCTCGGCTTCTTCCCTTCGAATAACTCTCACCTGACTCTTTTGACTCTCCTTGGGTAATGTGACGAGGACAAACTCCCCTTCCTCTCTTACAGGCTCGATCAAGGCCCAAAGAGTTCTGGGAATTCCCCTTATCATCACCTCGTCTGAGCCTCGTACCCTCTCCGATTAGCCACTTGCTCCTCCCCAAAGAGGCGGGCATACGGGACGTCAACGACGTGAGCTCGGACCCCCTCAAATTCTCTCAACCTTTCAAATATAGGCGCTAACTCTCTCCTAAGGGGTACCCCAGCGTCAGTACACTGTGTGTAGAGCCAAAATAGCCCTCGCGTCCGCACCCCAGACTCTCGAGCAGCCCGGAGTATTGCTACCACTCTCCCCTCCGGGTCCCGCAGGAGCGACCGTGCCAGGAATGGGGGCAAGTCTGCGTCGAGTACCTCGGAAGCTCGAGGGACCTCGCCCGGCTCGGCAAAGGACACCCGCGTCCACGACTCGAAGGTCCCTTCCTCGTAACCACTTAGTACCAGATCGTTTGCGACCTTCCTTGCGGACTCGCAATATTCCGTATGGGTCTCTAGGCCAGTGACTAAACCCCTCCAAATCTCGGTCCACGTGTCCTCGTCGAGGAAGACCGTAGCCTGAATCTCGAGGAAGCGACCGAGGTGAGGCTGACCCCCTTGCACCCCTTCTTTCCAGGTAAGCTTGTGAGTTCGAACCCACACGTAGTCACCTTCCTTGATGACCCCTCCTTTCTCAACACTCATCCAGTAGGGGGTTATGTGAGAGTCCCCTGGGATCAAGACCTTGCCTCCGTCACCAGCGTCTATTGTTTCCACCACTCTGTTTTCGTTGAGCGCAAATCTTACCATCTACAAATATTGTTTTGAAGACCCGCTCGTGGTACTTTTCGGGCGAGAGGGCGACCGACTTCTCGAGGGATCCCAGCCTCCTAAAAATACCCCAAAGCTTTCCTCGTGGAGGAATTCCCCGGTCGATACAGTAAGTGTATAGTACCCACAGGGCTCTAAATGGCAGGCCTAATCCTCGACCTCGCTCCAAGAGCTTGACTATTTTTTCCTCGTTCGTGCTTAAGAATACATAACCCGGGGTCCTTGCGATCACCGGATAACTCGACCTTGGGAGTTCGTCTGCTCGAGCGAACCTTTCTTCCTCTATCGCTACGAAGCTAAAACCCCTCCGGGCCCTAACTATCCACCTTTCCCTCACTCCCCTCGCTTCTCTGATTAACAGGTCCAGCCCACCCCCTTGGCCCAAGACCAGGGGTACTACAACCTTTGACCAAGCCTCCATCGCGACGAAGATTATCGCGGTGACTTTGAGATGCACTCCAGTCGTTCTCGCTCTCACTTCCTCAGAATCTATCCACACGAAATCTCCACCGTGATCTCTCCACCTTCCAGCCTCCTCCAATCGGGGATTTTCTCTTTGCTCGGAACCAAGCTATACACTCCTCGCTTGTCTAAGGGGGACTCGACAAACCTACCGACGTCGTTGTCAAATAGGACCATTCATGCTAACCTACCTTTGGGCGGACTCCAAATACCCTTTGGTAACGGTAGTCTCTCCCGCCCTCAAGGTCTCGCTCCGATTCCAGGGAGATCCTTTCCCGGATTCGATTGGCCCTAACTCCGTATGGCACTGGGTTGTCAACACAATAGGAGTAGAACTAATGAAGCGAGCGAAAGGAAAGCCCCCTCCTTCTCTCCCGCCTTATAGACCTCACGACCTTTTCGTACTCGGCCCCTTCTCCACACACCCTCTTGAAAGGTAAGATGGGAATATAGCCTGGATGCAACTTGAAGCACGAGGGTATTCCTTCTCCCGAGCACAAGTCACTCGCAAGCGGAACGACAAATTGTGCCGAAGGGGGACTTTCTTGAAGATATGCCTCAGAATAGGTCCCACTAGCGCCTCCCAGTGGTCGACCCTATACCACCCTAATGCCCAGTGGGTGACGTACTCCACCCAAACCTCTCGACTCAGGTAGACCGTACCCTCAGCACGAACCGCTGCTCGTCGGACGTTCCTTCCGTACCTAGGTCTATTCCTGGTCCACTGATCTCCTTCCCAAATACCCACGGCGAACCGCACCCAAAGAAAGACCCCTTTCCCAAGTTCCACCCCCTTCTCGCGCCCGGCCAAGTACCTCTCTGTTCGATGATCTAGGGGAACACTAAAGCACTCTCGCTCTTTGAGAAGATCCGCCTTCTGGATTTTTATCCCTCCGTCGCCAACCGCTTTCACAATCCTAACCATGCTCTCCCTGACTTAGCACTACCTCCTTAATGATCCCCACCAACACCTTCCAACCGTCCACCCCGTCTAGGTATGCTTCCGGCATCACTGGGGCAGGTCGCTCCCCTCATCGGAAGGTTCGACACCCCAGTGTATAGAAATATATGATCCCGTAGTGCCCTAAAAGTTCCCTCTCCAGACTAGCATGGGCGACCGCCTTTTCCCAGCTATTTAGGAAGGCCTCTCCTCGATCCGTCCCGTCTTCTACGTAGAGCGCTATGTCGAAATCTCCGGTCCACAGGTAATAGTTGTAACACCACACATCTGCACCCCCGTAGCTACCCACATTAATGCCTGCCGGCTCAAATTCCAAAACCCCTAGGCTCATAGGCTTCCCACTATCTCCCCGATGATAGCTACCAACACCGTCCACCCGTCCGACCCATCGAGATAGGCGTCTGGAATCACTGGCACAGGTCTACCGCCCTTACGATAAGTTCGGTACCCCAGAGAGTAGAAATATCTAAACCCGTACACTCACAGTTCCGCCCTTTCCATACGAGAATGGTTAACCGCCTCCTCCCATCCGCGGAGGAAATTTTCTCCTTGATCTAGCCCTTCTTCTACGTAAATGGCAACGTCGAAATCCCCCGTCCAAAGACGAAAGGTATAGCACCACATGTCTATCCCACCGTAACTACTCACACTAATCCCTTATGGAACAACTTCTAAGCTCATTCACTTTAATCAAGGAAGATCAAATTTTCTTTTATCACTTTTACTTTTGGCCACTCGAGAGACCACCCCTACCCTGCAAGGAGAAGGTGCCTGTGAGCCCAGCAGGATCAAATGGACCAGAGAAGGAATGTCGTCTCACTCGGCCTCCTTCCTGTCCTCCCCCGTTGAGAGGTCCTCCCACTTCCAGGTATAGGGACTAGCCACGAACACAGGTTATCCCCGAAGAAGGGTGGCAACCTCCTCTCCAGAGTCGGACCGTAGTCACACACCCGTGCCCTATGTCCCCCACCGAACCGACCCCTAGTCCTAAGTTAGCCTATCCGGAACCACGCCCCTACTCGGCCCACCTCGAGCGTGGAATTACCCGGGTCCCCGGACTTTATCCGCCTGTCAATCAATAATCACTAGCCTATCTCCTCCCATTCTCCTTCTCATATCGCAAACTCTTCTCACTTCGTTCCCTTCTTCCTTTTCGCCCCCGGCTGACTCTTTTCTCTCTTGGAATCGAAGAACTCAATCGGGGTATTCAAAGAAAAGGGGTGGGGAAGTAGAGATTTAGAAAGAGTCTCTCGGGTTAGGCAGTTACAAATACGTACCTTAAGGTCCTCGACTTCTTCATAATTCGTTTTCGTAGTCCCAATAATCCCTGAGATCCGAGTCCGGGAAATTGGCAAGACACCGGTCCACGCAAGACTCAGCCTCCGACTCATCGTCCAAGGCGCCCCACGTATTTCTTGCCTCTTCTTCCCGAAGTAGCCCCCTACCCCTTTCGTTCACAATGGTGGTTGAGGTTCCCTCGACCCCTTGCCCTCGAACTGGAAGCACTACTCTTCTTACCCCCAAGTCCCGAACGGCCTCCGCTTGAGAACTCCGCTCCCTTGCGGAAGTCGCGTCTCGAGCGGGTCCCGTCCACAACCTGCGTGGGTCGAGAACCGAGAACCCAGACCCCTCTCGTGAAACCCTTTCCCACGTGGAAGTTCAGCCCCGTGGGGTTGCCGTCCACAACCCGTGTGGGTCGGCGACCCCCTTGGATCCCAAATCGACGACGCTCTCGGACCTCCTTGAACCTCCCTTTCCTTTCTCCCCCTTGTGCCCACTCTGCCTTCCCCACATGCGGACCCACTCACGCTATTTTCCTATACGACTCTTCTTCCCCTCCTTTGGTTATTTTTCACCCTCATTCAACCCCCACAAGCAAATTGTTTGCCCTCTTAATTAGTGGATATTTGGAAATAAACACCCCAAAAATATCACATTCCCCAGCAAGAGTCTGACTTGGATTTTCGGAAGGCGCGAACAGGGCCGAAGTCGCAAGCGGGGCCGGCGCGGACCTGCAAAACCGAGAGATACCAACACCCCAAGTCCCTTGCATCCAAACAAGCCCAGCAAACCCTTCCCACGCGAAAACAAGGCCCCAACAGAACCCTCACCCTGATGCTGCCCAAAGAAAACAAATATCGTCAGAGGAAATGTCGTCGAAAAGTCACCACGTAGACCCAAAGAAAGTCGTAGTCGAAAAAAACCCATAAACGAGTCGAAGAAAATGATGCTGAAAAGGAAATGCCGATGCCAATAGACCTCGAAGAATTTGAAGCCGATGAGAAGAACTTGATGTCGAAAACCCCTCCACTACCTGTCACGCCGATTCTCCCTCACCCCGCAGTTCCTGAGCCGGTCGAGGCCGCGGGAGAAAGCCCATCCCCGACAACCACGCCACTTTGTCGGCCAGGGCTGCACCTCCCGAGGTTTAACTCGACTGCTTCTCTTTGGCCCCTATCGAGGCGGACCCTACACACGCTCGACGCATCCCCCGACCTACCGAAATGTTTTTCCCGCGGACCAACCCCCACCGACCAGCTCTTTTTCGTTTTTCCTCTTTTCGCTTGCCGGACCCCCGAGCCAGTTGCGAGCCCGAGCCGGGTACGCGCTCACTCCCCTCCACGACGCGAGCGAGTTTTAGACTCCACCCTTTCAAACAGACAGACAATAATTTTAGCAGATGCTTGCCCCACAAGAATTAACAAAAGAAGCCACACTTCACTGAACTGGCCCCCGAGGCGCAAAACTCGGACCAAACCGACCCACCCTTAAACTGACGACTGTTATGAGAACAACGAGAGGAATATTCGCAAGCTCAGATCATTCAGACCTATTGACGACAATCACAGGCTCAACGAAAAAATAGCTCGCAAACTCCGATCTGACAGTCACGAAGGATACAAGCTCAATGAAAGAGATGTTAGCAAGCTCAGATCAATCAGACCTACCGGCGACAGTCTCTAGCTCAACAAAAAAAAATTGCCCGCAAGCTCGGATCTGACAGTCACGAAGGATACAAGCTTAACGAAAGAAATGTTTGCAAGCTCAGATCATACAGACTTACTGACGATAGTCACTTGCTCAACGGAAAAATGACTCGCAAGCACCGATCTGATAGTTACGAAGGATACAAGCTTAACGCAAAAAATGTTTGCAAGCTCAGATCACACAGACTTACTGACGACAGTCACTAGCTGAATGGAAAAATGACTCGCAAGCACCGATCTGACAGTCACGAAGGATACAAGCTTAACGAAAGAAATGTTTGCAAACTTAGATCACACAGACTTACTGACGACAGTCATTGGCTCAACGGAAAACATTGCTCGCGAGCTCCGATCTGACAGTCATGAAGGCTACAAGCTTAACGAAAGGAACTCTCACTGCACCGAGCTCGCAAGTTCAGATCTTTCAGACCCACTGGCAACAATTGCTGGCTCAATCGAAAAAATAGCTCGCGAGCCCATTCTCAAACTGCCGGTTGTGGACCGTAACTCAGGCTGCATTGGTTTCTGAGTCCTCACGAGGCCGCGCTGTGCGTCCAACCCGCCGCGACTGCAGCTTCATAGCCAAGCGTGCCCCCGAGCTTTTTGTATACGCTCGGGTTCCCACCCCGAGGCTCAGTCTCGAGAACTTTACCCCCGACTCTCTCCGGTCGATCGCCTCGACCTCTCCTTCTCCCTTCCCATGCGACGTTCTTAGGCTCTACTTCTGACGTTTGCTCCCTTCTCTTTCTCTCACTCCCTCCCTCTCGCTCTTTCTCTCTCTCTCTCTCTTTTCCTTTCTCTCTCTTTTTTTTTTTTTTTTCTTTCTCCTCTTTCTTCCTCTACCGTCTCTCTGCGGACCGCGAACGGAGTGGCCCGGGATGTGAACTAAGTCCCCCTGTTTGGATCGGGTCCGCTGAATCGTCGAAACACGAACGCAGACTAAGGCGCCCTTTGAACAAGAGCTAAGTCGTGCATCCCAAGCACGCGCCGCGTGGCATTGAAGTACGACGACTCACTTTCAAACACGGGCGAAGTTGCCCTTTCGAGTCGCGAGCTCTACAGTGCCAGAGTACGAAGTAGAACAAGTGGGACTCTGAGCTCCAAATACACTCCCCCCTACGCAGAAGGCTCCGAAGTCGCAAGCCTGAAGCATGTGTCCTGCAGCACCGATCGTGAGAATGAACTGGAATCTGAACGGAATTTGCCCTTACAACGACGGTGAAGTACTGACGAAGCGGACTCGGCCGACCCCTGACTTCGCTCTCCCCCCCCCCAGATGACCTCGCTCTCCGTGTCCGGTCTCTCGTATCCTGTGCTTTCTCCCTCTTTCACTGTCTCTTCTTCTCTCGCCGATAGGGAAGCGAGCGCTTCCTATACGCGCACGCCCCCGCTTCCCCGAGTCTCCTCTCCCGAGCGAGACCGCTCGTATGAACTTACCGACTTCCCCTTTATAACGTGCCCTGATCTCCTCATGCCCCCCCCCTTCCTTCTCTCTTCACCCTGCCTAGCTAGCTTCTTTCTGTCGTCGACCCGATCGTGTGCTTGGCGTTTGAACGGCCCCGCAACCTCTTTGCCCGGCTCGCGAGCTACTCTCACCTCTTCCGGCCTCCTTAGCTCGGGCACCGGCCCGAGGTCGGTCACCTCCGTGCATCCCCTGGCGCCCGTGCGACTAGTGCTCGGTCATCCAGACGCCCATCCCTTCCTCGGTGCGCTCTCACGGGTGACGTCGCGGCTGTCAAGCCGTACGTACCGATGCCAGTCCCGCTCTTGGTCTCTCCTCGAGCGCTCTGGACCCCCGCGCTCTCCTTCTCCCTCGCTCGCGACTCCGCGAGCTCGTGCGCAAGGCTCACCCAGAAAGCGATCGGAGCGCCTGTGCACTTGTGCGCTTCATCCGTGCGTGAATCCCCCCCCTTGTACCTCGCCCATCCCTTCTTTTATACTTCTCTGCCCGCCTTACTTCGATCCTCTTCTCCCCTATTTCTTCCAATCCTCCTTCTTTCTCCCTATTTCCTTTTGCTTCCTCCAAATACCTTCGCCTTCCCGCCGTTTGTCCTCAAATTTTTGGAAAACTTTTCCTTTCCCGCTTGACCACGCCCGGATCTCCTCCCGTTGCATCTTCTTTTCCCTCCTGCGTTGCGAGCTTTCCTGCCTATGACAACAGCTGCTAGAGGACTCCGTACCAGGGTTCTTTTCTGGTCCAGGTGCGTCCTCCCCACAGCTCCCTGCCACGGAGGCGGAAATGCGCGCTCTTCCCGGGGGGTGCCAAGAAACACGTACCCGGGGTGGCTGATCTTGCCTCTCCGCTGCTCCTCCCTTCTCTTCCTCGTCCAATCCTTGATTTTTAATCGAGGTATTTGCTTCCTTCGAAGTCCCATCCTGGCGCTCCTCCCCCGGTTCGTTCCTTCTCGCCGCAGTCTTGGATCCTCGATCATATAAACGGTTACCAAGAAAGGAGGGCGCGCGCTCCCTCTCGCAGACAGTTGCATTCAGCATTGCTGATCCTGCAACCCCCTCTCTTGGGATCTCACCTTTTTCTGCAGCTCCGATGGCCGACACGGCTCTTCCTCTTCCGTGGGTTCCTACGGCCCACCTGTGCTTTCGAGCTGGCCGCAAGCGCGATGAATCCTCGGCGTCCGTTGCTCTGCCCCCCTTTGCTCAGTTGATTTCTCCCTTCGCCTCTCTATGCCCCCGGTTGGATCGTACTTGTAGGTCTTCTGATCTGCCTTTCACCCAGCGGGGGGGGTCCGACGGTTCGTGGCCCACTTCGACGGTTAGAGCCAGGAGTCGCCCCCGGGGGGGGTGCTCAGCAATCGTGATCCCTACGACGGTTTTCTTCGGCGCGCCTGCCGCTTCATCATGCTTCTTCGCATTATTGATTTTCCCCCAAGGATAGGAGGGCCCCACACTTCATTGCTTCTTTTGACAGCCCCGGGGCCCATCTGTCCAGTCAGCAGGGCCGTCCTGCAGGCCAACCGATCGAGCACCATGTATCCCGGCCGAATCTTTGTCCGAAGCGACTACCTTATGTCTTCAAGCCGAAATAGTCCCTACGTGGCAACCACATCGAAACCGATCCAACCCCCACGCCGACGGCTGGACATCATGAGGTTGTGACCCCGCTTTAGCGCTTGCGGCTGCGATTGCCAGCATATCATAGCCCCTTACTCAGACCTAGTCTCAGTCTCATGGGCCGCCTGGAGGAGCCTCATAGCTACCGGTAAGGAATCCACCATTTCACCTCGGCTCTTCCGTCGTCTGATATTATTCAACTGTCGCGTCGGTCACAGCAAGCGCGACTTTTTCAAGAAACTGCGCATGACCTTCTTGGTGGTTATTCACCTAAGCCATCTTGTACCTCCTCCCCCTTCCGCAGCCTCACGGCTGGTGCAATTAATCCCCGTCGTGTTTGACCATAGCAGTCCAAGGGCCGCTCATCGTAGTCCATCATGGATCCTCTTAGGTTCCTTTATTCCGAGTTTTCCATGGCCCGTCCCAAAGTCAACCACCAACCCCTGATTCCCCGCCTTAGATATATTGGAAGGTTAGTACGAAGACCCGAAAACTCAGAATCACCCACAATCCTCACAATCGGATGCATGCATACATCAAACCTATGCAAATTAGCAAACAAAAGTATGAAAATTCTTTAATTTCAAAAAGATAGGTCATCGGCTGGTAGACAGCCGCCCGACACTGTGCCCAGGCCTGTTTGGGTCCCCAAAGAGTTTTCAGTGCAAGGGGTTTTTTTGTCGGGTACCGGACCTTTTGCAGCGCAAAGGTACTAAGCCTCATTCGGATCCTAGGTCCGGGGCTGTTTGGACCCTCGTGGTCCCCATAGAAAAGTGTCAGGCTCTTGCCAAATTTCGTAGGGCCCAGCCCCAACATTAATAATTTCACACCCGAGGGCCCTTTTCTCAGCCTTAGGCCCCGCATATTCCTTTTTGGCTTTGCTTAGGGCCCTAATGTCAAGGTTCCAAGCGCGTCTGAGCAGCGATTTCCGCTTTGCTTTGATTCCACAATGAACTCCAGTCTCCACCGTTACTTAGTTCGCCGTAGGGCTCGCCTTAAAGGCCGAGGGCTCTCTTTGTCTGGCCCATCACCCGACATTTAATGTAAGCTCAGCCTCCTTGTTCTTGTCATTCATCCGTAGCCTCTCGCTTTCCTCTGTAGTAGCCTCTCCTTTATGCCTCGGTGATGATATGCCTCAATAGTGCGCGCAGAGGAGCGCTTACCCATAATTCATGAATCCGCTTTTCCCTGACGCCTTGGCCTCGATACTCGTTGTGTGAATCTGATATCGTATCTTTTGATGTCGGATGCGATCCCGATAGGTAAATCGACCAAACCCAGAAAGTTAAAGGCAACGTAAGGCTAGAGCTGCCCGACAGCAGACCCCCCCTCGATTTTCGATGCCCCCAGCGAGCCATCTCGGTTTACCAAGGAAAAAGATAAGGGAAATGTTAACTCATAATACCTACCAATCAACTCCAAGATTGTCCTCACCGCTTTCGTCGGGTCCTTTTCTCTCATTTATTTTTCTCGCTCCGCTTTTTATTAATCATCTTCCTTTTAACCCCTAATCGTTTCTTGACATTTCGTCATCTCTTCTCGTGGCGGTGTTTGTCCTCGTCTTTGCCTATGACTATCGTATTTTTAATGGTCTTCTTAACCTTGCGTTTCCTCTCTCGTCTTAGCGTGGCCGACTCTAAGACCTTATATCTCGTTTTCTTCATGTCTTTTCCCCCACTATTTCTGACGCCCAAGACCTTCTCTCGTCTCCTTTTTGTAGTGCTTTTGGACGTCTCTCCTCTTTCGTAGGTTGATGGCTTAGGCCCCTTCGTGGGTTCCGTCGATGGCTCTTTTGAAGATTCTACCAGCTTCCCTTCAACCTTCTTTTTCCCCTTATTCTTCTTCAAGATCAGGTGAAACTTATCAAAATTCTCTTCTCGCTCTTTAAACACCTTCAGACGCATGTCAGACACCGACTCTTTCCATCTAGCTCCGTCTAACTCCTTGAGCGAGTAAGCACCTCCTTCTAGTTTCTTGACCACACGGTAGGGTCCCATCCATCTGTTCGCCAATTTTCCTATCCACATCCTCTCCAGAGCAGAATCATAGAGTAAGACTAAATTCCCAGCAGGTATGCCTTCTTGCCTAACTCGGAGGTTTTTATCCCATATTTCCTTGTCCTTCTCCCTTTGAACCTTCAATCCTTCTATGACTTCTAGGGTGCTTTCCTTGAGTGCCTCAGTTATTTGCCTAATCCTGACGCCTAGTAACTATTCCCTAGTTCATACCTTATCCCAGTCAACCCTCGTTCATGAATCCGTATGAAATTTTATGCGTAAGGGACAATGCCTCCCGAACCATAAGGTGTAGGGGGGGTACGTATCGGTTGCTCGGACAGTAACGTTATCCGCCTAGACCGTGAATCTCAAATACTTCGGTCACTTCTTCTCTTTCTCCACACACTATTCGGCAATCGCATTTACTAGGGATCGATGTCCCCTTTCTACAGGGGCGTTAGTCTGAAGATGGTACGCGCCTGGATAAAGATACTCAAATCCCTGCATTTGGAGAAAGGTCTGGACTTCCTTAGCCATGAATTTCGATCCCCTGTTCATGACGATCCTCTCGACACATCCATATCGAGTGATATATTTTGTCACATACTCGTTGACCGCTTTCCCCGTCTTCTGACACATCGCTCATGCTTCTACGAAACCAGTAAGGTCGTCCATGATATCCATGATATAATTCATCCCTCCCTCACCTTTGGGCATCTTGACTAAGTCCACGTCTACGTAGCACCTTGTTCGCGTTCGGAGGCGAACTCGAACATGTTTGCCCGAACGCGAACAAGCGCCTAAGAACCGGCGAACGCGAACATAAAAATTATTTAAAAAAAAAAAAGAAGTTCTTCGAAACATCTGAAACAAATATATGTTATGTAAAATAACGATACAAGGAACTTTTGCCATGGAGTTATGTTCAAATTCGTAGCCGATCATGAGTTAAAAATAAAAAACCGAAAAGAAAAAAAAATATATATATAAAGAGGGTTATCTGACCGAACGTTCGGGGGCCCCCGGGCTGGTCCCCGAACGTTTTTGAATTATTTTTTGTGAGTTCTTTATGATGTAACCAACACGCCAATAAATTTTGAAGCCATTTTGCTAAGCCAAAAAAACATTAAAAATCGTCAAAGATGGGGTGGTCAAAACGTGCTTGCCCACTCACTATTTTGTTTTTCTTCATTGTTAACTTTTTGTTTTCATTTTATTTCGGGGCCTAAACAATTTTATTATTTTTTGAAATAAATTTAATGAGGTATTGATTATGTAAGCTTCATATCTGTAAATTTTCAAGGCATTTTTCAATGCCAAAAAATAATTAAAAATCGACAAAGATGGCGGTGTCGAAAAGGTGCTTGCACACTCACTCATTTTAATTCTCTTTTTATTTTTTTCTATTTTTATCATAATGTTTAGTTTCTGTATTTGATTTTTAATTCAAATTGTGTAAAAAATTTGGATGTTATTCCCGGATAAATGTTGTTTAGTTTATTTTTCTCCATAACATATTT
>BFEA01000096.1:1384774-1400835 GCA_003427395.1 Chara braunii
GGTGAAACTCCGACGAAACAGTTTGTCACAGCCCCTCGTTTGTTGTCCTCTTCTCTCTCTCTGCCTACGGTTTACCGGGCAGTTCTGTTTGTGACGATATATATATCGTCACAAACAGAACTGCGCGGTAAACCGTAGGCAGAGAGAGATATATATACATATATATATATATATTACGAAAAAAAAATATGTTGACCCGAACACATTCGCGAGCTGTTCGCGTGAACGAGTGAACACGTTCGCCGTGCTACGCAGGTCCACGTGAATTTTTTTTCCTACCGCGGTCGGATAAGAAGAAATAACGGTTCCTTGTATTTCACCACCATTCTTTTCTGACATTCCACGCATGTCTAGCAGTAAGACTCTACATCTCTATATAAACCATCCCACCATTAAAGATTCGTGACCTTCTCAAAGATCCCTTTTACTCCTCTATACCCTCCAACGATCCCATCGTGAAGCTCAACAATTATCTCCTTTTGTTCTTCCTCATCACACACTATCCTCATTGGCATACCGTTCTTAGGTGGTCTCTTAAAAATGTGGTATTCCTTAAGACAATACCGCCGATCTCCTTTCCTGAGCTTATTATCGACCTCCATCTCCCCTAAAAGATATCGCCCTATTTGGTGGTACTTGATGGTATAGAGGTCCAGAAATGAAGTGGCGCCACTAGTACTAGGATCCATCTTTACCGAACCTATTTTCACCTGTAAAAACTTGTTGGCCCTCCAAGCGATCCCAACTGCTCTTCTTCTAGCGTAATTCGTAACAGCCCACCTGCCACTGCGTTCTTGGCCTCAGATATCCGCTCAACCACGTAGTCAAGCATCCGTATGTGTATAAGCCATCTGGTAATCATAGCGTCTGTTAAGGAGAAATCGTTCTATAATACAGCAGCCACTGTTGTAGGATCAACCCGCAAAACGAACCTCCGACCGTAAATATAATCTCTGAAAACGTTCAAGCAATGCAGCACCCCGAGAACTTCTTTCTTAAACTGGGAATAATTTATTTTGTTGGTGTTCAACGTTTTAGTTTCGAATCAAAAAGGTCTTTCCCTACCGTTACAGTATTTCTGAGTCACGACCCCACCAACAGATATCGGCTTAGCGTCGGTACATACTACGAATGGTTTTTTCTCTTGATCTTCAAAATAAGAAACTCTAAGGACTTTACCCCTGTCCTTAAACTCGTTTTTCAAAATCTTTACCGCATCTTCTTACTCACTCACTCAATTTCACTCTATTCCTTTACGCAGTAGCCTCCTTAACGACGCAACTTTTTCGCATATTCTTTTATGAAATTCTTTCAGAACCCGGCCACTCCTAAAAACTAACGTGTATCGGTAATATGTCAGAGCGGTGTTGGTCAGTTCATAAGCTTCTCTAAATTTGTCAGGTCCGGTCGCCGACTGTTTTTATTGCAAATATAACCCAATATCTATATGAAGAATACGACCCACCCACTTTTGGTCCTACTCACTGTGAGATTTGCGTCCTCTAGCTTCACTAACACCTTTCTTTCTCACTCCGGGCCTCACCTCAATTTCATCGTTCTCGTAGGACCCTTTGATCGGAAAGTCGTATGGGCAAACTTCCACCAAATTCAGTATAAGTTTTCCCAACACTGCGACCATCGCTCTTTGAAAGACTGCAACGTCATTGGTCCATCCCATCGCCACTATCATCATCTGGATTAATTCTAATGGCATTTGCATCGCAGTTAGGTATCGGTCCCTATAATCCAACAGAATCTCATCGTACTCCTAGAAAAGATCGCAGACGGAGTATATCGAATGCCCGACTGATCCTTCGGACAGGAGACCAAGATTTGGAATGGACCCCACATTCCTAACCGTGACCTTATTCGTCTTCTGCAGATCTTGTATCCACCGTAGCTTCCCGTTTGATTTCCTTAGGAAGAACCACCTGTTCGCATATGCCCTCATATAGTTCAACCACGAAGGTCATGATTTTCTCCTTCAGGAAGTCTACTATCATCTCCTTTTCCTTCTGAGCACACTTTCATCCTACATCGTTCCATGGCACGTGAGGAACCCTATAGATCCTTGTCGGTTTAGCATACCGCGGATCTATTTGTTCCCCCTCCGCATCACAGAAGGCTACGGCCTTATCACAAGCTCTTAGTGTCTCGTTTATCGGTTATCTCTCCTCCTCAGTTATATTCTCATCTCCTATGTCCATCCCCTTCAATCTTTCTGTGGTAATTTTTTGCCCTTCAAACGCGTTTCGTTCTCTGATCCTCTGAGTTATTTCCTCCTCTGTGATCCCTATTTTCGGGGTCCTATCATGGTTAACTGCAACCGGTTTAACTTTTTTGGCTATATTTTTATATTTTTTTCCCCCGCCGTGTGGGGGAATTCCTCTAAAAAGATAGATTTGCGCATCCTCCGAATTTGTCGTTATCGCTTTCTTTGGGGTAAACGGTCTCGTCCACCACGTACTTATCCTCTAAGTTTTCGACCTGTATCCTCTTTCCTTTCACTTTATGAGGCCCTAAGGTAAGTTCTTTAGGAATTATCTAACACCTTCACATCATTAGCTGATATGTAGCCTTCAAGAAGATTTTGTGATGTTTATCAAACTTATTGACGATGTTTAGCGTGACCATGCTACCCTCAAGCCCATCTATGGTAATTGTTTGGCTTCCATCCCGCTTATTCTAAGTAGTAATGTTGACATATGTAAGCCAAATTCCTCCCAAGGATTAGCTCAAATGAACAATGTTATAAAGTGAAGATCGGTACGATGGCTTCGGCTCCTGTTACAACTACCTTGGCCTTATAATACACTCCTAGCGCAGGTTGCCCTAACTTGTTGGCCGATATCATGGTCATGGCAACGCTCCTGTCCACCTCTAACCCGAGCTTTCGTGCTACTTTATCCTCGCAGACGGTAGACTCCAACCCATCGTCAACGATAGCTTCCATCTTAACTCCATTCACAGTGACCTTCAATTTTCCGCTTCCAAGGACATAAAAGTAACCGTCCTCTCACTCAGTGGTCTCTTCATTTTTCTCATTTTCATGTTTCGCCATTAATGTAGGAGTCTTCGCCTCCACCTTGAAGTCCCGTGTGACGTCTCTTCCGAAAGTAACATTTTACTTTCTTCATGATCCCTATCAATTCATCCCTCACGGGACCTCGACCAGCAATGAATTCCTTGATTGTAATAGGGATGGGCATGTCCATCACTCTCCTTAGAGGTTCTTTTAGGTCGACTTCGTCTAGCGAGTTTTTTAACTGAAACTTCTTGGGCCCTCTTTTCCTAGGGGATAAGGGTGACTTAGGTGACTCCACCTGTTCATCCATCATCTGTTGATCCGGATCCTCTTTCTTTCCTTTACTTGACTCTCCAACCCCTTGTGTACAAATGAAGGTCTCGCTACCACCTATCATCTCCTCAAACTTAATAGAGGAGATCCCGATCCTCAGACTCTCAGGCACTTCGTCAATCTCATCTCCAAAGGTCACCCTCGAGACTTTCGTGGCTAGGGGTACTTGCACTTGCTTGGCCCTTGCCTCGTTCATTATCCTCCTTCGGATGTCGATATTAATCTTCATCGACGGCAGGAACGACACAGACTTTCCTTCGTCCGCCCACATCACATATTCTCTATGATCTAATTCGATGATCCCTTTCTTCAAGACATCCAACATGGCTTTACAATCCCTCTTTCTGTGGTCCTCATCGCCACAATACATGCAAGCCTTATTATTTCATGTTCATTTTGGACTAGGGTCTCTCTTTTCTTTATTCTCCTATCGTAAAGTCGGTCGTGCTGGTGACTCCTATTTTTTCTGAGCACTATTTTGTAGCCTCTCCATTGCTCCCTTCAGGGTTTCTATTTCCTTGGTCATTTCATCCTCTCGCCTTTCAGGCCTCCTACTTTTTATCTCATCCTTAGACTTTCATCGACTATCATTTGTATTCACCCATTTAGAGTTCCCCCATTCACCATCATTTTTCTTTCAGTCTCCTCGATTTCCTGTTCTCCATTCCCCATTGCTTCGGCTAGATTCTCCTCTCCTTGGCGAGTTCGGATTTGTCTCCCTTCCTTCCATTAGATCCTCCTCTCCCAGGAGTTACACCTTTCCCCAGATTATCTAGAACCTTCAATATATACGTTCTTGCAATTTGTCCTTCCGTATCGTAGGCTAAGGCTTTGACATGCGCAAATGTCACCCTCTTTGTTGGAAGTTTCCGCACCACCATCTCTCGCTTCTCTCGTGGTAAGGTGATTAAGAATATCCCACACCTTCTCCTTCCACTAGTTGGTCTGAGGCCTTCTCATATCTCCTAGCGAATGTCACTAGACTCTCATTCTCTTCTTTTTTCATTTCTTTCAAATCTTCGACCAAGTAGGAGATCTCATCACATGCAAATGGTCAAGTCACTCTCTCCCTGAACGTCAACCAACGACCATCGCCGGGAATAACACCTCTCACTTCTCGGTCTATCTTAAGTGCAGTATGATGAAGAAGGTTCGCAATCATCTCATAGTCGGTCCATTCCCCTCTCATACCAATGATTTCTCAGTCATCCAGGAACTCAAAGACATTTCGGGCCGTGAAGATCGTCAGAACCCCGGCAAAGGAAGGTGGTTGGTACACATGGGGTCCGAAGAAAAAGCGGGCATATAAGAGCTCGGTGGATACGCCATCGAATAGGAACTCCTATAAGGTTCCCCAGGGGCCTCTCTCTAGGTGTTCCTAGCACCAGTGTTCGTAAACCTAGCCACCCTAGGCCTTGTCGAAACCTCATTTTTCCAACTCTCCCCCTTTGCGCTTCGCCCTTCCAGTTCCTTGACCCGACTCTCCAACTCTCTTAAGACGCTTCTTAGTTTCTGAGCATCACTAACAGACTCCACACCCATCTTCCTTTTAGGGTTGTTCGTCCTCGACTCCTGTGTCTTCACGTCTCCTCCAATTGAAGTCAAATAAACTCCTTCGGCATCCATTCTTCTTGTCTTATCTTAAGATACTTGGCTTAAAGTTGTTGAGATTCTATCGATCGATCCTTATAGAATCTCCTATAATCCCCCAAAGTCAGCGTCCTCTCCTTTGGCTCTGACAACTAAAGCGGTGGTTTGTACAACCTTTGAATAGCGCGAGTTAGCTTCCGAGGTCCTCAACGAAATCCCATCAATTATATCGTTAGAAAGTTCATCGAACTCCCCAGCATCGTGTCTTAGTCTAGTTTTCGCCTCAGCTATGGTCTCCCTCCACGCCTGGAAGAATGTCTCTCCTTCAAACGACCTTGTGTGGATCTCAATCTTTGCTAACCGAAGTTCATCTGCCGCTTTCCAGATAACACATATCCTTGCTTCCTTAACGACCCTTCTAGCGGATTCAGCTTCCTCCTCCTGACTCAATATTTCGTCGTGTGTCACCTCTACTCTAGCCCGTACCAAAAATCCTTTTATCTTTGCTCGTGCAATCAGTTGATACTTGCTGGCCTTTCCCCAACTACTAGTCATCCCTCTTCTCGACTTCGTTACGGATCTCTCTCATTCTTTAAGCCAAAGACTTTTTCCTCCAGTTTATTATTTTTTGTCTCTCCTCCTTGTAGATCATAACCAACTCTTCAACTCTCCTCTCAAGTGCAAGGAGTTTTTGCTCGTCTGTAGAATCGCACTAATCCTTGTACTAATCCACTAGCTTCACTACCTTATCGTTTATTGGCTCAAGAAACAACTCAATGAGCGAATTAATCGCCACATTTTTTCTCCTGACATGCGGGATCATGCCTCTTGGACGGACTCGTCTTTCTCCACTTCGTACTTCAGCCATCCCATATACCATACCAACACATCATAGGTTATGTACCTTTTGGTCTCCACCAAAGCGCACAATCTAGGTCATTCTCGCTCAATCGTCTCCTCGGCCAGGCGGCAACAGTCTTGATCATCCAGCGATCACGTCATCCTAACTCGAATAACCGACGTTAATCTGCCTGCGAAAGATACTCTATTGATTTCTACCTCATCAGTCGTAGGTCCCGACATCCCTCTCCGTCTGAGTTGAGTCTTTACTCGTCAACTCGTTTTCCTTAACTCTTTGAACAAACTCTATAATAGCTCCCCACACATTCCTTTGGAGCGCAGTCAAGTTGGGCTGGGGTTTAGGCATCCCTACAAAAGGCACAACATCCCTGTTCCAGACGTGGATTTCACCTTCTCTTTCCAGTCTCCTTTTTTCCTCTAGGACAATCCCGAATGCTCGCTCCGAACAACTATCATACCACTACTTCCTGTACCTAACCTTTGACATGTAAATTCATGTGTCGTATCCGTCAAGATCAATAAAGTAGCAGGTCAACATATAAATACTATCATGCTCCAAGTCAAGCTCCTTTCTCATATCATGCGATCACGTATGAGAAAGTTTTTTTATGAGATAACGAGTTCAAGGAGTCGAGGAGTTTTTTCGTCTCTTCTCTACTCAGCCTTCCAGCACCCCTGCTTCGTAGGAACCCAGGTCGGAAAGGAAGGACGCCAGTCATCAGATCCTCTCCCTTTTCACCAATCTAATTTTTTACAGGCCTCAAGGTACCCTTTAATCTCCTCCTATCGTCCATAATCTTATACTCGCCCTCTATCCCAAACAGACCAGTATCGAGATAAAGGTCGTCTTCTCGCTCATTCACACAAGCGACTCCTCTCCTTATTTCAGTCACTCCGGTTTTTAGACACCTTATCCTCCTACGAATTGAAATTCCCAACGTGCATAGAGCCTCACAGGTCCATGTCCTCTGGAGTCGGTATAGATCATCGAACGCCCTCCTACCAAGGTCTCGTCTCATTCCTTTCCGAATTATGTTCCCGCCGCCTGGCCTATAATCTCCTCCTTTGGTCATTTGCAGTCGTATGGCGCAAGACGAACTCAATCACTATTTCCTGCCTTTCGTCTCTCAACGCCCCATAAGGAACTGGAGGCTCCGTTAGTCGCTCAAAAGTGATTATCCTCGTACTCCAGACGACATCCTTTCTTATCAAAAGTCACATGTCCCTTTCACTCTCCACTACCTCACTTGCTAGTTCCCAACAGCGTCCGTAGACAAGGTCGACCTTCCTCCCCTCTGGTAAATAGATCCTTACATAACGTACTTCCATCCCTAAAAAACGAACAGTCATGACATAGAGGTGGGTATGCTCACATCCACTATCTACGAGCTCGTACGCCTCAACTTCTATGGAATCGATTCTCTCTTCCCTAGGGAGCTCAGGGATGCACAGACGACATTTATCTTCTCTCTTGGTGGCCTATTTCTCGAAAGAAATCTTTCCCTTCTTTCTTCCAACTCTTCCTCATATATTTTCTTTCCTTTGCTCATCGTCTATTTTCCCCAACACCGTGCCTTGAGTATCATATTTATCATTGGTCCCTAGTTACTTCCATCGAGATAGCTTTCGGGAATAGGTGGGCTAGGTGCAGCACTGTACTCCCTTACTCTTATACTCAGAGTGACTTTCTTCCCTTTTTTCTCCAATTCCTTTTTATAGGCGTACACAAGCGTCTCTGCCCAATTTCGGTACCCCCACAAATCACCAATCAGCTCCCTCCTTTTTCGAGTGTAAAATCCTATGTCATACTCGTTCGTTTCTACGAACCTTGCCACCAACATGTACATTTTTCCCTTTAGCTCAGTGTTAACTATTACCGTATAGTCTTCAATTATGTACGAAAATGACCCACTCAGGGTTAAGGGAGTCCAGTTATCCAATAAGGCTTCTATAACCGGGTCACTAGACGATGGCAACCCCTAATTAATTCCTCTTTCCCAAGAGAGTCTACCAGCCAAAAGCTCAGTCATATGCAGCCCTTGTTTCCATCCTAAGCCCTAGCCTGGGCCACTACTCGTGGGCACTCCTCTCGATTCCAATCGCGCTCTTGAAGTACCCTATCCTTCTTTCAGGAAAATCTCATACATCCTCTCATTCCTCAGGCACACCTCTTACCTGTTCCCAGTCTTTTTGAAACCAATCTTCCTCTTCGTATTCCTCCCCATCGTCTCCTTGCTCTAAGACGAGGTAGTCACAACACAGCTCCGATGGATCGATAAGTGGGCTCTCTCTATCAATATTATTGAAGCCCCCACTCCTAAACAACACAGTGAGACATGTGACGTGCAAGGGTGGTTCTTTAATAGCTATATCGAAAGCGACCCAGAATTCGATTGGCTGGTCCTCCCTCGGTGCTTCCCACGTACTCCTAGGAGAAGCTGCTCTTATTAACTCTACCAGTTCTAGAGTTGCGTCGCTGAACCTGGCCCCTGCCTTCCACGAGGCGTAATCGGTGTGGTGTTGATCGTTGCTCCTCAGAAGTTTCTCAATCTGGAGGAAAACCCAATGAGTCTGAATCAGACAGTCTAATCCCCCTAGGACCTCTTCTAAAATAAAGATTGGGATAGAAAGTCGCAATGCTTCCTCCGGATGCAGTAAAAACCCTTCCTTGGCAAGCCTGAGAGTTACAAGCACCGACCTAAACTCTCTACCCCAATGGCGTTCCTCCCTCCGGAGTTTGCTAACCTCCCCTCGTAGTATGTCCCGGACCATCACCTTGTCCTGCCTGTTATGAGGGTCGAGATTCGGTACCTTACCTAGGCTCGGGTCGTTATGGCTCTAATTTACTACCCTGAGGACTATATCAGCCAACACGGAGGTTTGATAATAAAGGAATCCCTTTACCACTAATGTAAGCGATTCCGCTATCACTCTCCCTCTCCTATTCCAGTCAAATCCTATCGTGACTATGACCAGCAACCAGACCCCGGGTCTTAATAAAACCGATCTCCAAACTTTGTCAGCCTTCCCCTTGTTGGGTGTCCGGATCGCTTTCCCAGGTGAAGTGAACTTTATCCAATCCTTGTTAATGAGCTCCGACTCCTCATATGTAAACTGGCGAAATTGCACCAGGACTCCTCCCCAAATTGAGACATGTAGTCTTCTACCGGGTCAGCGTCCAGTACCCTAGACCTGTTCGTTTCCCCTCTTATCGATCCTCGATGCAGCTCTGCCCTAATACGAAAGACGATTCGCCTCAGTTCCCTATGAGCGGGTACCCCGCTATTTAGCTAGTAAGTGATTAACCACGCGAGCTCAGCCACTAAGGGCCTAAATTGAATGGCTCTCTTGAGCGTAGTCACCAACCTCTGATGGATATCTACATTCCCGAAAATAAACTCGGTCAATAACCTAGGCACTGGCACGACTCTAACCGTTGTAAATCGAGGAAGCTCCCAATCGTAGGCGTATCAGACTCTGTAATGAGCGATAGTGTCTGACCCTTCTGAAAACTCGCTAAACAGGCGTGATTCGTACCTACGACTTAGGGATGCTAGACAAAGGAGCAGACGACAATGTCTCACGGTGTCCACCACCAAGAACCTTCACTCGTTGCTTGACAGATATATTCGAACATTCACTTCTACCACGAGTGGCTCTTCCTCCCTATCCCTCTCGACGCAATGTCTCGGCTGACATTCTATTCTGACCCACAAGAAAACTCCTTCCCTAACTATTAGACGTTGCTCCCTAATCGACTTGTATTTGCTTTTCCCTTCTAATGGCAGACTGACAACATCGAACTGCCCTTCTTCTCCTTTGAGATGAATCTGAGTCCCCATCTCAATAAATACCATATGTAATTAAGACTCAAACAGTCTCTCTCAATTGTATCTCATCCAGTGTCCACTCTCTGACGTTGAGCTCACAGATCCCCATGACAGACCCTCATCAATCACTCTTGTATCCCTTCAGAATATCAACAGGCCTAGGAAAGAACCACCCTCTAGCGTATCCCTCCTTACCCTCATGTCGAGAAGGAGGATGGATCGATGTAGCATCATCGCTGGCCTACCTCCCTCGCCGCGACACGGATACGAGCTGGCCAACTCATTTGCCCTAGGGTGGATCGAAGTCACACGGGAACAAGGGGGCGATGTCTCACTCGTGCATCCTCACTCCTATCCATGCCTCTACTCCGCCCATCTCAGGCATGGTCTCTCACTGATCCATGCTGTGGTTGAAACGCCCCATCTATCCATCACAATCAACTAACCTATCTAGTTCTCTTCCAGCTCCTTGCAAATCCGGGGCGCTTCTCCCCTTCCCTTCAGTCCCTCAAATTCTTCCCTTGCTCGCTTTTTTCTCTTTGGAATTTAAATCAAAGTGGACTAGCCAAAGGGTAGGGAAAGATCAAAACAATCTCCTTTAATCACAAGAAACATGTAGGAAGAAAAATACACGAAATCATGAGAATGCAAGAATCGATGAGATCACGAGAATGCAAAATCCACTACTCACCGGAAACGTCGACACACAGGTTGGTCGTTCGTCGACCGCTTCCTCTCGCTCGCGCCGCACCTGCACACACCAAGAAATATCCCGGCGTGAATTTCTTGGTGTGTGCAGGTGCGGCGCGAGCGAGAGCAAGTGGTCGACGAACGACCAACCTGTATGTCGACGTTTTCAGTGAGTCGTGGATTTTGCATTCTAATGATCTCATCGATTCTTGCATTCCTATGATTTCGTGTATTTTTCTTCCTACATGTTTCTGGTGGTCGTTCGTCGACCGCTTGCTCTCGCTCGCGCCACACCTGCACACACCAAGAAATATCCAGGTGTGAATCCCGAAACAATCAACTCTAATCCTACCCTCGCAGTTACAGGCAGACCAAAGTCTTGAGAGGCAGCCTTCCCTGGCAACGGCACCACTGTCGATCAGTAATAGTGATTTGTCGGCACACCGATCAGACCGTATACCTCGAGCCGTATCTGTCACCCACGGGAGGGTCGGTTGGGGCTCCTATAACTTTCAAGAAACCAGTTAGTCCACATCCACACAAATAGAGACTGGAACCGACTTTGGACACACTCTCGAGTCTCCCACAACCCACCGTCTGGAAGGAACAGAAAGATTGTTTTCATTTAATCCAAAATAATAAGATTCACTGCGCTACTTCCAGCCACAGGACCAGATTCCGCGTCCAAATCAGAAAATTCGGTACGAGTCTCGACCGATCTTACTAACAGTCTGGGTCGGATCCTCTGCCCGATAGGGTACCGCCGGTAACGGGCTCGCTGATCCCAGGGAATCGCGCTAGAGCTCTCCGTGTCCGAGCTAGATTCTCGGGCCCACTGTGACCAAAGCTCCAAGTCTAGTTTCACCATGGGCTCGCTCACGTTCCGGCCCCCCTCACAAGTCTCCACCTAATCCCGAGATCTCCAACCACATTTCAGAGGTTCCCAAACATTTTTGTCGATCAGATGGTTCCGGTCCGAGTTTGAGATGTTCCAGCCTGATTTCGTGTGCCCTGGTGTGGTCGCAGAAGTTTCGGCACGGTCTGATTCCGATCATTCCCAAGGAAATCTCACTCCGACCCCAAATGCCTCAGTCCAAATCCCGGTCTCAGCGACAAGTCACAGCCTTACCCAAGGTCGCCGTCCCATCCAAAGCCCCGTCCGATAAGAAGCCCCGACCACGATTAACGTTGCGTCTGTCCAGAGTTCGGGTTTTGTTCAGGTCCTGCCACAATTTTGAAAATCGCAAGTCCTATCCCCCGCCCCGCCTTGCAGCCTGGCTATTGCTGCACCCGCCCAGGCCCCGCAGCAAACCCTCAAAGCCCGAAACTGTCCAAAAAGGCCCTTCCCAGACCCCCCCTGCGGCCACGTACGCGGGGCTGTTTTTGACGTGCGCGAGTACACGTACGCGGTACGTACGCGCGCACATGCACACGTGTACGCGTGTGCGCGGGGGCCACATACGTGTACGCCGTGCAACACAGCTCTCAAAAAAAGGGACAGTTTGAGCGCGACTTCCAAAGTACTCTGTTTTTCTTTGTTGTGGTTGATGGGCAAGAAGCAAGCCTTGTTGCGAATAGTGGCCTACTTGTTGATAAAATATTTATTGGATGGAGACTGAAGAGTGCGGGGGGGGTCTTTTAAGCATAAGTATTAATCAGGTTGTCATTCGTCCCGCTTGGTAAGTCTCTCTTTCAATCAAACTTATTGAGTTCCTTTTCCCCACATGTATAACCCCGCAACTTTGGCAGTATCGAAGTACTGCCACGACCATTGGTACACACATTACACGAAAAGGGTATGTCAATGGTAACTAAGAGTATTATTGAAGCGAGGTTTACGACTAGCATGGTCCCATTAAATTATGAAACTAGCTCAAGCCAGCGGCATCTTGCACGATGCTTAATAAAAAATTGACTCTAGTTACGTACTACTTTTATTTGAGTTAGACTCTCGTTTAAAACCCCGTTGATCTAAGATTCAACCAGGGGTAAGTACCGGCCACTCGATGTGAAAGTACTGAGAGGACTAACGGGGACCTGGGCATCACCCGATTGATATAAAGAACCTTCTACTAGTAAGATCTTGTATACTATCTGAACAAGTGACTACTATTATTGCTAGTCCTCTCAGAGGAAACTCACGGTGGAAGTTGTCACTGATGAATACACTGTTTATTATTTGAGTGAGTTATGCAACTAGTACAGTTCAGGTTAATCGCCCACTCTAAAAATCACCACTAAGACTCGTCGCAAGAGTACCCTTAGATTTACTTAGATAGGACGGGCTACATGATAATGTCTCAGTGTTTATTTGTGTATTGTTTACAAAGGTCGACACTACTCTTTGGAAATTACCCACCATTCAAACAAAGAAGCGTCCGTTGATACTAGGCGTTGTACATGGTTGGGCACTATACTTAGTAGCACTATAGTGTACTACTTGAGAGGATTGTAGCCAATACGCACTTACGAGTGCAGAGGACTACTGCTAACCATCAACTATAATTAATCAAGTGAAGTCTATCATTGGTGGTAGGATGTACGTCATTGAAAATAGGTTGTTGCTTGTTCTATGTCTCAGTACAATTTGAGTAAAAGTTACCTTAGCGGACTCGGCTTGACACACCGTGCAGACTGAGACTATGCATATCGCGTGGTACATGAACCAGGGTTGTGCTCGACTGAGATCACGCCCTGCTATTTAGTGCACGAGACTCGGATTGAGGGCCTAGTATGTTCTTCATGTTGTAAGTGAAAGGGGAGTTACCATTGATGGCCTCAGTTTTCCCATACGGATAAAGGACTGGTAAGTCCATAGAGTTTGTGCTCTACATCTACGGGTCCGATGGGAAAAAGGCACAACACGATCTCGTTTCTTGAGACCATCTGAAGATCAGACCAGTCGATTAGCGTCCAGTGGTCTTAGATTGACGAAACGCCTTCCTCTAGAATCTCTTTGAGAACCTTCGAAAACGGTTAAATACAATCCATAGCAATCTCTTTCACGTTCGACAATATTATCAGCAACAGACAAGAAGTGACCGTCTTACTATCAATTTCAGTATTGGCATCAGTTCAGACAGATAACATTTGACCCAAGCGCTCTCACAATGTTGTCCCATTGACTCTGGTTAGGTTTCTAGCATTATTAGAGGGATTTATCTCATATCTTCGCAACAGAGTACAAACACCAAAGTTCAGTAGTGGCGCAAGACCCGCGTTGAAGTGCTCGGCAACTCCTAAACATCCTAACCAGCATCAACGACCTTGGGACGTTGTTTTCAGCCTTGAGTGTGGAGTCCACCAAAGCCCTCCACAGTCTATCATATGTGTTGCCTGAGTTCTGGAGTGTGGAGGAAATCACGAAGGACGATGAAGTCCTAGTGATGAAACACAAATCTAATAGAGATAAGAAGGAGGTATGAGAGAGAGATGCATGTCGAGATATGGATTCCCATAAACAGGTTAAGAAAGAACAGGCAGTCCGGATGATCTGAAAGGAAAAGTATATTGAATATGTTTTTGATTTTTATGGCCGCAACTACAAGCTGCACAACACTCTCGAGAGACGGTGGAGAAGGCCAGGGCAAGGCTCAAGTGAGCGCAAACGTGCCCAGAATCTTCTCTCGAAATCCCCAACACAATCTCATTTAGCAAATGTCACTTAGTGATTTGCAGTTCTCTCAGTGTCCCGCTATCAAGCGATCAGTATTGAGAGACTTGTATTAAGATAACATTCAGTCATTTGAGTTATCATAAAGCTTTAGTTAGAATTAATTAACGTTCAGTCATTTTCATTTGCCCCAGAGATCAGTATCAACCTATGAATCCCCTGCAGGCGTGTTCGTCGCGGGCACGACCGCGGACCGTGGTCTCGGCCGCGAGGCCGCGGTCAAGACCGTGGTCCGCGGTCATGAAAAAAAAAACAAAAAAACAAAAGAATTCAGAAAAATATGAAGAAATATATATGTTATGCCCAAAAATAAACTGAACAACTTTTGCCTTGGGGTCATATCAAAATTCGTTACCAAATATGAGATAAAAATTAAATAAAATCCTTCATTTTTCTTACTAAAAGAATGAAGTGAAAAACTTTCGCCTGAGGGATCTCTGTTTTTCATTTTTTTTTAATTAAAAAATAAGTAAAAAAATAAAACTAAAAATATACAGTTGTAGAGCACACAAAAGCCTACAACCCCATATTTTTATTTTAGTTTTTGGCCTATTATCCCATGATTTAAAAATGTCGGGGTTTTTCGACTGCACTTGGCCGGGGGCGCCGCCCGCTGCGGTCGGGATGCCCACCTCGTGTGGTCAAATGGCCCGCGGTCACGACTGCGGGTGATACATAGGTATCAACCAGACAGTGGTTTCATCAAACGACACTGGATTAGTTTCAATATCCACCTCCTCACATTAGTGTAGTTTAGTCATTTACAATCGCGGGGTCAGTCTTAACCATACTCTACAGAATCGCTTCCAGAGATGCTTTCGGATATCAACATGTCGGTGCGGTTGGTTTTAGACAAGGGGTTCTATCAATATTTGTTGTTCTTACCAGGTTCGTCGGTGACACTATCCATGACCCGAGACTCTGTGTGAAGAAAGGCAAGGAGGCTCATGAACGATTCTACTAAATTTAGAGCTCTGCAACAATATATCTAGAGGAGAAGGAGAGAGAGTTTGATGAGACTAGCACGAAGCTGATCCGTAGCTCCAGACCCAAGCTCTATATTTATTATCCCAGGCCTCTGATACCTTTCGTTCTCTGGGGTGACTTGATTTTGGCGAAGAGGTACATTTCTCTAGCAAAGATTGACGACGAGGCAGTGACCAAACCATCTGAGTTCCGGCATCTCAGATGAGGGATCTTCTCTGAGTCATATCTCCCTACACTATATTGTAAATTTTATGCTATGGTTGATCTCGTATCATGGGCCCTGGATGAAAGTGTTCGGAACTTGTTGGTTTTAAGTGGCTCTACATTCAGAGAACACAATCTCAGGAAGTACATGGACATAGCTTGAGGCACGAGAGACACACAGCCAGATGAGTGATTGATCATGAAAGTTTAGAGGGTTGAGTGAGGACTCTTGACGAGTGTTGTCCGTTTCCATTCATCTGTACTTTTTTAAATTATTAAGAGTTTTCATTTTTTCCTCACTTACCTAACCCTTCAGTCAGTCAGCCTGACTACGTTTCCATCGACTTTGCTTAATGATTGCGCTTTCTGATGACCTTGTCATAGTTTCCAAAATTAGTAAATTGGTAGAATCGATACATGCATGGCACAACAAAATTTTGTAATTTATTATTTTCATGATGTTTGTTGTTTCAAATATAAAAAAAAAGATTCCTAAGACAAGGGACCGATGAAGATCACATTTGAAGGGTTTCACTCGAAGCCGGATATATACAACAGGAAGGGATTTGCTTTATTTTATTTATTTGCAAATATCAAGAAAATCCTGCTTGACAGCCTGTTGACTTCTGGTCAAACGATGTGGCCCGACTAGTAAAGGTGCGACAACGCGCCTGGCCATAGAGTCCGAACCCACCACCTCCTTCCCCCTCGAAGTTTCTGCCACACTTGAAGATGTCATCTTGCACAAGGTCACGAACGGCGAGGGGAAGAAGTAGCAGTAGCAGGAGAAGAAGAAGAAGAAGAAGAAGAAGAAGAAGAAGAAGAAGAAGAAGAAGAAGAGAAAGAAGAAAAAGAACGGAAAAAAAAA
>BFEA01000096.1:1404556-1423004 GCA_003427395.1 Chara braunii
GGAGGGGGGAGGGTGGAGGGTGGAGGGTGTGGTGCACACGGGGTGAGGCAGACTGGCCCAGGATTCAAATTTGAATCCTGGGAGCTACTCGCGTTGTCGATCACCGCTGATCGACGACCAGGATCAAAAAAAAAAAGTTTCTAGAAAGGGCCCTACCGGGCCCCGAAAATCAGCGTGCTGCCATTCCAAAACAAAATTGGCCTGTGGGTCAACGGGCGGCAGCTTAAAAGAAAAAAATAATGGTTGTTTTGGGTACGACACTGAGGGGGCCCGCGTGCCTGGCCGGGGGGGTTGCACAGCCGAGCTGAAAGGCCCGAGCGCCATTCCGGGCGACCTCGGGTGGCTCGGGCGCTCGGGTGGGAAAGCTACCGTCTTCCCCCGAACATAACGCATATACGTTGTATTCAAGTTTTCCAAAAAAATGGGTTCTTGGAAAGTTAGACCCTTTTCCTCGAATACCAGGGCAATTCAAATATAATGCATATGCGTTCTATTCGAATAATACACATATAGGTTACATTTCAATTTCACGAAGAGAAAATTGTTGTATTCAAATATAACCTTTTTTTTTTCCCCAAAGGTCAACGCCTGTTCCGTTCTTGCCCTGGTGAAAGAGACAGGCCCATAATCACAGATCACTGCCTGTGCTCTCTCTCTCTCTCTCTCTCTCTCTCTCTCTGTGTGTGTCTGTGAAGGCGCTTCTGACAGCCAAGAATGTGGTGCGGCCAAGAAAGTGGAAAAATAAGAAAGCCACTCAGCAAGGTCTCTCTCTCTCTCTCTCTTTTTGCCAAGGCTCTGAGGCCCCCAGCCGTGGTCCACAACTGAGCCTACTCAGCCTAGACCCGACCCCCTTGTGGAAGCAAAGTTAGTCTTGTTCACTTGAACATAACGCATATGCGTTGTAAACGAATACAACCCACGATATTCGTTTATAACGCATATGACTTATGTTCGGGGGAAGACAGTAGGCTGCAATGCTCCAGACTTCAAAAAAAATTTTGCCATTCTTTTATTTCAATTTCTTTGAAGTGACACTTTGCAGCAAGTTGTTTCAAGAATTGTTTGCATTTCCGAGCCATGAAAACAGCCCGTTGCTAAACCAGTGTGCCAGACCCGCCCGGATGCCGGTCCGACAGGATGGAGACGAAGGGGTAGAGGAAGGAGGAAGTGGAGATGGAGCTGGAAGGGACAGCGCAGCTCCGACGCAGACTCAAGACCACACGTACTCCAACAAGTGCAAAAATGATGAATGGCGAAAAACAGACAAAAGTTGGGGTATACCCCCAGCGGAGTGATTGACTGGACTGGACTGGCCTGGTACCGACAGTGGTACTGGGCAGAACTGGAACAACACACGGCCTGTGGGGTCAGGCCACGACCTGGTCCCACAGGCCGAACTGGCAAATAGCCAAATAGGCCCTGGCTGTAGGCCAGGGCAGATGAAGGTCCGTTGCACGATCCTCAGACCTGTAATGGTTCGCAAGAGCCATAAACACGTTATCCGCAAAAGCAGCGGAACTCTGCAATAAAAAGACAGCTGAAAAATCTAGGATGCGGAGCACGCTCCACGCGGAGTCTATGCGATGCAGCCTAAGCTACAAAATGTCAAATGAAACGCAAATGTCTGGTATACACATCCTAGCTAACAACAGAAAATGAAATATAGCAATATACAATCCTAAAGTCCTTGAGGCAATTGCCTCAGTGCTGAAAGGAAAAAGAGCAATATGTCACAAGATAATGTCATGTCGCTGAACCACTAAGAGTGGGATGGTCTCAGAGGGGGTGAATGCAGCCTAAGAATCGAAACTCCTAAGGGCAGTCACACATGAAGGTGGGATAGGTCATCAGGCTCAAGGTGGGAGAGTGGTAGCGAAACAAAACCAAGGACCCTAATAGATAGACCATCAGGGCGGGTAATGCTCGATAAAAGGATGACACCATGCAGGGTCGACCATGAAAAAAAGGGGGAGCCTGGAATAGGGTGGAGATATGCCTAATTGAAGGCATGCAAGGGACGGCACTAGGGTGATGAGGGTAGTGGGTGAGGGAAACATGCACACAACTCACCGATTGGGGGAGGAGGGAGCTAAATCTGGGAGCAAGGAAGCCAAGATAACGCTATGGTCTCAATGCCTATACGATACCAAGGGAGAACCCTACTCAAAGAGACTCAGTTAAGTGAGAACCATCATGCGGCAGATGCAAGGGAATATACAGGTAGGGTGGTGATGTGAAGTAGTCACGTCCAAAGCAGCTGAAGCCGATAAGATGGCTGAAGTCGAGAGAGTGACTGAAATCGTCGAAGTGGTCGATGACGTCGATGAAGTAGGAGTCGAAGTCGATGTCGAAGCAGAGCCGCAAAACGCTGACATCCTGAAGAAGTTGATGATGGAGTACCTGATGGTGTGAGTCAGTGGGGTGATAGTAGGTGATCAGAGTGTCAACCGTCAAGACGTCGAGGACGTCCTGGACGCGCGGAGGCGTCCATCTGCTCCTGAAGAACGGCCTCAGAGGGAGCGGGCTCGTCCTCAGCAATTTCCTCAGCCGGAGGACGAAGAGGGTCAGTCCGCTGAGTAGGAGCAGATGTCTCAGCACGACGAGCACGATCATATGCACGCACCAACATCCGGGCGTGCGCCAGGTGCTCGAGGGGCTCCCAAGTAACCTCCTCATCAGGATAGCCCTTCCAACGCACAAGGTACTCGATGGGTGGAGGGGTGTCGTTGGTAACTCGGCGAGATACTATGTTGGAAACAACGAACTCCTCGTGACCGTCCACCATGATAGGTGGAGGGCGCTCATAAGGACGTCCGACGAAGTGCTCGGACGGTATGTGATAAGGACGCAGCAAGGAGACGTGGTAAACATCGTGTACGTCAGCCTATCGAAGGTAATCAGGTAGCTTCACACAGAAGCTAACCGGACTAGTGGCAGTATCAGAACTGGTGGCCTGAACGATGCGGCATGGGGAGAAGAAACGACGCCCAAACTTGCGAAGAGTATCTGCTTCGAGCTGCAAGTGGCGTGCATCGATGAGCACATCGTCACCGACTTTGAATGGATGATCCATTCGTGATCGGTTCGCTCGTGCGGCCATGCGAGTCTGGGAGTCGGCTAGACTCTTCTCTGTGTGCTTCATAATCGCCGCCATGTGGGCGATCCAATCATCCAACGCAGGACAATGAGTGACTGGGCGCAACTGCGATGGTCGTAGGAAGTCCGCGGGTACGCGAGGGTGGTAGTCGAGATCGCAATGGAATGGCGACATCCCCGTAGTTGGCGAAACAACGTGGTTGTACGCAATCTCCGCGTGGGCTAAGTGTAAGTCCCACTGCTGGTCATTTCTAACAAACTCTCGGAGGATATTACCGAGAGTTTTGTTGGTGACCTCAGTCTGACCATCCGTTTGAGGGTGGTAAGACGATGAGAAGCGAAGCTGGGATTCGTACACCTCGTGTAGGCGTCGCCAGAATGTGCTGGTAAAGCACAGGTCATGGTCGGAGATGATGCTCTGAGGTAAGCCGTGATCTCTCACCACTCGGTCGACGACGATGTCGACAACCTCACGGGCGCTAATGCGATAGCGGCATGGGACAAAACACGCACCCTTCGTGAAGCGATCGACGACGATCAAGATAGCATCATGATCGCGCTAAGTGGGTGGGCGGAGGGGACCAATGAAATCCATCAAGATGGACTGCCAACGACCCTCGGGTATGGGTAAGGGCTGAAGTAACCCATACGGGAGGTGGTTCGCACTGTTCACCTCCTGACAGGTAGGACAGTCCTGGATGTGGGCTTTGACGAAATCCTTGGGCATCGGCCAGACGTATAGGCGGCAAACACGAGCCAATGTCTTGTGGAAGCCCAAAGGACCGGCAACTGCCTGGTCATGGAACTCTGCTACAGCCTGGACGCGGAGCTATCCGGTGGAGGGAGCGCAGATACGTGGTTCTAGTTGACCAGATCTGCCATACCAGTCCACGAGACTGTTCTCACCAAGGGAGTATGAGGGAACGGTCTTGCCACTCCGCAGTGTCGCGTGGATGGCGCGATAATCTGGGCAGTGACGGTACTCGGTGCGATATGTGTCGATCACCGACTGATCAACAATGGTGATGGACATGGCAGCAAGATGGATGGGTTCCTGATTGTGATCAGGACGGCAGGACAAGGCATCGGCGACGCGGTTCGTTTCACCCTTGATGGGCTGAGTGGTGAAACTCAACTCGGATAAGTCACGCCACCAACGTGCCTGTCAAAGGGAAAGTTTGTGCTTCGTGAGAAAAACCTGGAGAACTCACGCCCCGAGCAGGTAATGACGCCAATGTCAGGTAGCAAAAACTACTGCTAGAACCTCACGTTCATCGACAGTGTAGTTTATCTCGGCAGGCAGTAGCTGGCGGGAGTAGAAGGCGATTGGGCAATCCCCAACACGAGCCTCAACAGTCCCATCCTCCGCGATGGTCGGGGAGTAAGTAATGGGAGGACTGTAAGTGGAGGGAAGTGGTGGGAGGATAGGCGTCAATCGAGAAGCAGTGTCAGTAGGAGGGGGGGGGGAAGGAGGAACATGGGGATAAGGTGAATCAGGAGGAGATRGAAACACCTGAGAAAGTACTGCTCCTACTGCAAAATCTGACGCATCAGTGGTGACGATGAAGGGGCGATCAAAATCAGGGAGGCGAAGAACCGGCGTACTAGTCACCGCCTTCTTGAGGGCGAGAAAGGTGTCCTCGTAGAGGGGTGTCCAAAACCACGGCAGGTTCTTCCGAAGGAGGGTGGAGGTAAGGACGTAGGAATACCTAGCGTATCCCTGGATAAAATTACTATAGTAGCTGGTGAGGTCTAGGAAACTGCGAAGCTGCTTGGAAGATGTGGGGACGGGTCACTCTGCAATAGCAGTGATCTTCGCGCCGTCCATGTGGAGACCCTGGTTAGACACATGGTGTCCTAGGAAGTCCACTTTGCATTGGGCAAAGCGGCACTTACTAAGCTTGGCATAGAAGCCATGCTTGTGCAAGCGTTGTAGGACATCGCGGAGGTGTTTGATATGGTCTTCTAAGGTACGACTGTAGGCCAAGATGTCGTCCAGGTATACGAGAATGTATTCTTGAAGGATGTCCCTGAAGATATCGTTTATCGCCGTCTGAAAGGTGGCGGGTGCTTTGGTGAGGCCGAATGGCATCACTGTGAACTCGTAGTGGTCGAAGCGTGATCGGAAGACGGTCTTCGTCTGATCCTCTGCAGCAACGAGGATCTGGTGATAACCGCTACGAAGATCGATCTTCGTGAAGAAGCGGTTGCCTGCCAGTCGGTCACAACTCATTCGTGCGGGGCATGGGATAAATGTTCTTAACCGTGTAACGGTTAAGGCCACGGTAGTCGATGCAGAGTCGGAGAGTTCCGCCCGCTTTGCGAGCAAAGAGGACAGGTGCACCCCAAGGGGAGTTACTGGGTTTAATGAAACCCAGTCGAAGGAGCTCCTCAAGCTGACGCTTGAGTTTCGTCGCCTCTGGAATCGAGATTTGGTACGGTGCCTGATGGTGAACACGATAGTCAGGCACGAGCTGGATAGAATGCTCAACACCACGCATTGGAGGGATCCCGTTGTATGAGAAATACAGAGGGAAGACGCCGCGGTATTCTCGAATCACGTCGCAAATGGCGGGCTCTAAGTCCGCCGTGAACCGTGCAAGTTCCTCAATGTCTGCGTCGGCACGAGACGTATGTGTGGACTCAACAATCGACGGCGCAGGAGTCTGGGACGTGGAGGGGACATCTACAGGCTGACGGGTGGACATAGAGATGAGAGCCGTGAAGATGGAGGAAGGGTCAGGGGGACCGGGCTCCAGAGAGATGAGCTCAACCTCGGGATAGAGTAGATCATAGCGAAGAAGATCCATGACGTTCACTAAGTAGAATGTGACGTCCTCCTGTCGTATGAAGTGAGCAAACTGACAAGGGGAAGTGAAGGCGATGTCGGGGTGAGACCCTGAGGGACGAGGGTCCTTGGGAGGTAGGTCGGGAGGAGTGTCGTTCGTGGTTCCAATGAAGGGGACGCGATGGATATGACCACACTTCGTTTTGAGAACGAGTGTCTCGGTCGCCCATTCGGCCTCTGGGATACAGAACTGGCGAGACCATGGAGTGCCAAGGATAAAGTCGTACCCAGTCTCCAGCACGTCGAAGTATGCGGAGGAATGGTAGCGCCGTGGTGGCTGGAGGGTGAGGGAGAAGTGGAGGTCGGGGATCGTCTGATCGAAGAAGCGCTGTATCTTGTTATCTCCGAGGGTAATGGGGATAGGGGAGCGGGACCTAGAGGTAGCTAGGCGAGTTTCCTCAACCACTCGAGGGTGAACGAAATCTCCCTGCGAGCCAGAGTCCCATAAAGCGCGGTACACCCTCGTAGATGTCCCTAGGCGAATAGGGATAATGGGTAGGGTGCGATCAGGGTCAGAAAGCAGAGCGAGAAGACGATGCAGGACGTTGACGTGTCTCGTGATTCGTTCCTGACGAGCCTGAAGAATGCTAAAGTCCAGGAGAGATGACACAACGTCATCGCGAGTCGCCAGCTGAGCGCTACAATGGGTTGTGCGGATGGCGCGACGCGTCGGAAGTCTCGGAGGGGAAACACTAGATGCGGTGGTCTGCTGTGAGGCAGACGGTACCTCGACAGGCGACGCGGCAGAGGGAACTGCGTCTGTCGTGTCCTGAGGATCCTCTGGTGGGTTAGCCAAAAGGGCAAACCGCGACTCGGTGGTCGGAAGTCGGCTACGTGCGAGGCCTCAGTGGTACACTGCACCGTGGCTAGCTGGGTAGGGCTGGCTGTGCAGGGTCGGGGGGGAACTAAGATCAACGCTGACGAGAGATGTCAGCGTAGTGCCGATCGAGGGCGGTATGGTATGGACACCGTGAGGAGGTGTGCCCATCCTGGCGGCAACTATGGCAACCGCCCCGGGCCTCAAGGGCGGCACGGTCCTCAAGGGATAAAGCTCCGCGAGGAGGGACAAAACCCTGTGGGAGGTCTATCTGAGGAACTGTGGGTGTGCGGGTGCCAGCCTGTGCAACCCGACTGTGCGCACGACCCATGGAAGACATGGCCATCTGCAGGCGCTTGGCCACTAGGACAGTGTCGTCATCCAAGTGGTACGAGATGACGTCTCGAACCTCGATGTCCTCAGGAGCGTCCCCAGTGGTAGGGTCGAGCTCGGTTGAAGCGTCCTCGCCATACTCGAGAGAACTATAGTGTCGAGAGAATGACGCTCCAGGTCGAGCCGGGCAATGAAAACGACCAGCAAAAGAGGAGCGGCCTTTGGTGGTACCGCGAGACTGGGAGGTGGCGGCTAGCCGCGAAGAGGATTGAGATACGAAGAAGCGACTGCACATCCTCTGTTATTGACGGGAAGCCTCGTATGCCTGCTCCGCGGAAGAGAATGATCGCCTCCATAGCTCTAAGCGGTAGTCAGTCGACAGGCTGATGAGGAACCGGTCGGTGAGTATGACCTCCGGTAGGAACATATCGTCACAAACAAGGCGGACATCTTGAAACACCCGGATGTGACGCTCGAGGTCAGCCGGTGTAGAGGACGCGGACCATTGGGTCTGGGTGACACGGTCTAAAGCGTCATTGGCGTCATGACGAGCGCCAAAGCGGTTCAGAAGGAAAGCTGCGAAGTCTGCAAGCCTCACCCACGCGGAGGCGCTGGATATAATAGTCCTCCCACGCGGTGGAAGGGCTACCTCGGAATTTGGTTGCGAGCACGTCGCACCACTGCTCCTGACGGGTGGTCGTCATAGAGAGTGTGCGCGTTGCTATCTGCAACCAGCGAGAGACACGGGATGTGTCATCATACTCGGGAATGTCCGTGGTGCGCACAGGAGAATGTCCACTGTGCTAATGGCGGGGGGAGAGAGATCGAGGCGAGTGCACTGCGGCGGCATAAGTCGGGGCCGCTGCAGGGGCAGAGGTGGGGGAAGGCTGTGGGTCGTGGCTGCTGGCGGATGGACCAGCAGACGAGGAGGCAACGACCGCGGGCAGTTGTCCCGCAATGGCTAGGTTAGAGGGGAGAGGCTGAGGAGCCGGTCGCGGGAAACGAGCCCGCATGCTGTCGAGGAGGTGGTGGAGGAAGAAGAAGGGTGAGCAGCCTGTGAAGGGTGAGGCTGTCTCAAGGCCAAGATCTCTGTTTGAGCCTGCTCAATGGTGGCCTGTAAAGTGGCCACTCGCTGGGTGTGCGGAGTCGGAGGTGGAGGAAGCGGAGCGGGTCTCCCAGTGGGAAGAGGAGTCTCAACCTGGGTGGTACCCTGTTGTGGGGGTAGGGGAACGAAGGCGGGAAGAAGAAGGCGGAGTCGTAATGCCGCGACTAGTGCGGGAAGCTGGGAAGCAGCACCGGTGTTGGTCGATAAAACTGCTGGGCAAGATGGTGGTATCTGGACCGTAGCACCTGCGGCAACAGTAGAGACGGTAGGGGCGGCAGGTGCTAAGGGAGGTGCCGCAACAGACAGGGTGGTTTGAGCAGTAGCGACACTCACCACTGCTGAGTGGGAGTGCTAGGCCTGAGCCACAAGGGAGGAAAAACCACCACGTTCGTGTCGCCGGAGTCGTGGGGAGCCGGCCGGTGAGTTGGCGGGGGATGGGGTGTGAGAGTGGAGGGGAGAGCGATGGGGAGAGCCCTTGAGGCGGTTGACGTCAAGGGTAAGCGCATTGATTTGCGCTTGCAATGATCCAAGCGTACTAAGTTGCGTCTGGATTGCTACAAGGACGGCATAAAGGTTCATGGTGTCCGCATAGGCCTGATCATGAGCCGATGACTGCGCGGTGACGTGGGATGTGGACTGAGCCGCGGCGATCTCCTCGGTTGTAGCGCTCTCAGTGGGTGGTGGAGGGAGAAAAGAAGACATGGTGGGAGGTGGGGGGAGATATGGGTTGTGGTATGGGGATAGGGGACCACCGGTGAGAGGGAGGAGACCGCGAGAGCGGAGTGGGTAATCGTGGGTCGGCTCGCCCCATGACCAGCGGGTCGCGCGTGAGATGGTGGCGCGAATCCGGTCGAGAGGAGAGGAGCCATTCAGGTCCAGGGTGCCCGACGGGAGGAGGTGGGAGAGTAAGGGGGGGTGGGTAGGAGAACCCTAAGCCCTATAAAACCCTAAGAAAACCCTAACCGGAGTTTAGGTGGTTAGGGAAGGGTAGCGGCGACCTAATCAAGAAAAAAAAAATAACTATGGAGGGGAGGGGGAGAGGAAAATAAATAAATAAATAAATAAATAAATAAATAAATAAATAAATAAATAAATAAATAAAATGTAAGGAGTGAGGAGATAATTTTTTTTTTTTTTTGAATTTTCGGCACCATTTTCCCACCCCACATGTGATCAAAAATGTGCCAAGAGGAAAGAAAGAGCAAGAGAAGCACACTAACTTTCAAAATGCTGCAAATTAAAATTTTCAAATAAAAAAATTATAATAAATAAATAAATAGATAAATAAAGAAGGAGGTGGAGGAGAGTGAAAAAAAACTAAGTTTTGGAGTTTTTCAAAAATTTCGGCAACATTTTGTTACCCCTATGGGGTCGAAGTGTGCCGTCAAGAAAAAGACTAAGTAAAATGGGAAAATTTGGTCAGCGCTTCGCTACCCCCAAGGGGTCAAAATGTGCGATAAGAAGAAAGTAGGGAGGAACGACAAAATTTCGGCAGCACTTCGTTACCCCCAAGGGGTCAAAATATGTGTCGACAACAGAAAAGACTGAGTCCTAGCAAGATATAAAGGTGCTGCAAAAAAAAAATTAAAAAAAAATCGAATTTTCAAAAAAAAAAATAAAAAATAAAAAAAATCAGAAGATGAGAAAAAAAGTAAGGAATAAAATTATTCAATTTTTTGGAGGAAAAGAGAAAATTTAAATCAAAGAGAAAGAGAAAAGAATAAAAAACAAAAAATTTGAAGTTGGGTTGGGGGGGGATGAAAAGTGGTGAAGAAAGAGAGAAATAGGTGAGAAGAGAAATAAAAAGTAAAGTGGGAGATGGAGGAGATGATGTGGTGGTAGTTGGGGGAGGGAAGGAGGGGAGGAGGGTGGTAGAATGGGAGATAAGGATATGGAAAAGGTGGAGAGGAGTAGATGAGATTAGTGGGAGATGGTGAGTGGGGAGGAGAGGAGAGAAAACGGTTGTGGAAGATGAGTGGAGAGGGAGGTAGGAGTAGAGAGTAGTGGTAGGGGGGGAGAAAAGATGATTCAAGATGTTGTTGGCCTGATGCCACTGCAATAAGAAATCTGGGGTGGGCTGAGATCTTGATCAGCCACCCAGATGTCACTGTAGTGCATCCCCCTAGCCAGGGGGGTCTTCATCTTCAGCAAGCTGTCACGTGGCACTGTTGGAGATGGCCACAGACAAAGAGAGGGGAGGTAGATGGCAAACACTCTTTTGCCAATAACTTTTGACCCGCTGGATGAAATTTGGCAAAAGAGGACTCGTTGGAAAGTTTTTTGAAAGCCGCTTCCAACGAGATATGGCGCTGCACCAGCCGTTGTCTGAAGTAATAGCGCTCGTTGAAAAACGAGTGCGCGCGGTTTCAGAGCTTAAAAAACAAAATAAAAACATTACGATCTTTGAACGATTGCAGCTCCTGAACCAACACATAGAATTTAGCAATCTATAGCTCGTTGGAAGCGGCTCGTCGAGAGCTTTCCAACAAGCTAAATAACAATAAATTTGGTTACCAAGTGCAAACGTTACCATAAAAAATGTGCACCGGTATCATCTGGGGGTAAAAGTGGCAAGCTTTTTTTTTTTTTTTTTTTTTTTTTTTTTTTGCTCAAGCCACGTGGCAAATGGTGGAGGGAGGTGAGGGGAACAGGGAGGAAAGCCTGCTCTGATACCAGTGTGCCAGACCCGCCGGGATGGCGGTCCGACAGGATGGAGACAAAGGGGTAGAGGAAGGAGGAAGTGGAGATGGAGCTGGAAGGGACAGCGCAGCTCCGACGCAGACTCAACACCGCACATACTCCAACAAGTGCAAAAATGATGAATGACAAAAAACAGACAACATCTGGGGTATACCCCCAGCGGACTGACTGACTGGACTGGCCTGGTACCGACAGTGGTACCGGGCAGGGTACCAGGCAGGACTGGAACAGCACACGGCCTGTGGGGTCAGGAACTGGCAAATAGCCAAATGGGCCCTGGCTGTAGGCCAGGGCAGATGAAGGCCCGCTGCAACCAGTCTATTGTTGCAGAAATTATTGTTTTCTGGGACTGCCAACACATCCATGAAACCTTCAAAAAGGTGGTGAACTTGTCTAGTGTGCGCAATGAGGTGTTTAGCTTATAGATACAGGATCTTGAATTGTCTTTTACCCGAAAGGACAGGGTTATTGCGCACATGACATGGTCCAGGCCCGAGTACAGACACATACACTAGGCAAACTACTTAAAGTTCATGCATGACCAGGACAGAAACTCATCTATCCTCCTCCTGATCTGTCGTCCAGGGCACTGGCATGATACTGGAGCTCCAGGGGAGCCAAATAGCAACCCCCGCACTGCCTGGTCAGGGGGCGTGTCCCCTAAAAGCCTGGTGTGGCCAGATCATCCTGTGGGTCTGGTTGTGGCTCCAGGGAGTCCTTTAGGTGGGTCTTCTGGGTCTCCTGTATACACAACTCATCTGGCCAATCCCTGCCCTCTATGCCTCTGATCAGATCGCGTACCACCTGCCTCTTTTATGGTTTCACGGTTCCCAGCTCATTCTGTTGCAGCAAGCGACCAATCTAAGTCCGCAGATTGCAAAGAGCTGTTCCGCCACTGATTTGTCCCACAAGTCGCTCTAATTGGGTATATTTGGTGGTATGGGGGATTTCTACGCAGCATGGTTATAACTTTTGCCACGAAATAGCAAGCCTTTGCAGAGGATCTTCCACAGGCAGGCATCAATGTGTTCCTCAGTCCATGTGTCCTTCAATCTGGAGTTCCAAGAGAGTATTATGAGAGAACCACTTCAGTCCGGCTTCTATCCCTGGACCGAAAGGACATAGGCCTCCCACTGTGCCAGCTTTCCCATACCCCCGGTCATTGTTGCATGAGCTCCTGGCTTAAAGCCCTTGGAGATGACCTTAGTTATCAGATTGTCCATAAGTCTGTCAACCATTATGCGCATATAACTATTGACACCCGCCACTGTTACCCGTGTTTGTTCTTTCGTGGGGGCATAGACAGGCCCAGCTCCCACGCCCCTCTCTTTTTTCTCACAGGTAGGATCAAGATCCCTTCTATCGAAAAAAAAAAAAAAAAAAAAAAAAAAAAAAAAAAAAAAAATCCCTTCTATCCCTTGTCGGTCCACATACTGTCCTGTTTCTAGCAAATGTCTGAGTTTGTAGCGTTTATCTGTGAGGCATTCTGTTCGTTGAGCACCTTCTTCTGGGTTTTCCACCCTTTCCATGCCTGTCCTGGCCTTGATATGTGTCAGGGTCTTTGTTGGTGTGTGGGGTATTTCCTCCTTATCTGGCACCTCTCCATCCTGCTTATACCGTTCTGGATGAGGAGGGTTGAGTCCAAACTGCCTCGTGATTGCACAATCTGTTTTTATCAAATTTTATGATTATTCAGTGGTTTCTTGTTTCTCGGAACACGGTTTTGGTGGGACACGCTTGGGGAGAGGAAATTCTGATATACAATGCAGAAAACTTTATTGAAGATCTCTGGCACTGTGTTCCAGCGGGCGGGCTGTGTTCCAGCTCTGTTCGGAGGCTCTCACTGTTATCCAGCAGCGGGATAAGTTCTCTGTATGTACCATCCCAGAATTCCTCAGACAGCGTCGGGTGCAGGGTCCTCAAGCTCCTCAAGCTCTGCATAGGGGACACCAGTGTGCAGTCAATTTTCTCGTGCGCAGTCCCAGAAGCCTCTTTGAATGGGTCTTGACGTTTTGGCGGGCTATCCAAAGTGAGGTTGTCCCCAGGGCGTTGGTCAGGGGGCACATTCTTCTGTCCCCTGGGGATGTCTGTGTTGCCTCCCTCGTTTTTTTGTTGTGTCCGATTTGTCTGTAATGTCTGCTCCCCATTTGTCTGGGGTTGCAGTTCCGTCATTTCGGTAATCTCTTTCTGACCCTTCTTGTCTAATGGTCCGCCCTGTTTATGAAAAGCGAAGAGGAAGAGGAGGACGAGGAGGGGAGATTCAGGCACAGCACAATGCGTTCGAAAATCCAAACGCAGAACAGCACAATGCACAACCTCCCTTCGACTACCAAAGGAAACGACAATAGGACAAGACTCGGAGAGACAAGGTAATACGGGAGTGAAAATCCCAATGTATTCGAAGCAGGAGCATATCCTGAGAGGAGACAGTCGCAGTGCAAGACAAGTGAAGACTTTCCAGGTGATGTTCGTAGATTCACGACGCCGACGATGGGCAGCCAAACAGGACTGCAATACGATAACAGGACTTAAGGGACATCATACCCAAGAGCTAGAAAGTATAATACCACAGCATAGCACTCTGAAGAACATCATGGTACACAACACAAACGGAAACCTGTGAAGTGGGCACGCAAAAGGAATTAAGAGAAGCCCTGACACCATCCAGCATCAGACTTCAATTACGGCATATATATGTGTATCATAGTGTATGCATGTCCTGGATGTGCTCGATTTGGATTTACACAAGTCATGTCCGTATGTAGTATGTATAGATGTGGCTGCACGCCAAGCTTTGCATATTTTGTCATAAGGGAGTGCAAAGCGTAGTCTACACGGTCATCAGTGACCGGGGGTCATGTCCTAATTAGCAAGGTTAATAGCTCAGTTTTGGAGTTGTGTGACAGACTGAGTATAGATAGCTGCACCAAAACGAGGCACCTCCTATCAGCGATCACCAGATTCATGGGCCTCCTTAAAGATCAGTTTTGTCAATCTCATCACACAAGAAAACGAAGAAAATAGAGAGCAAAAGAAAACAGAACAGTTGTCTGAGCAGCTGTGCTGATTTAGGGACAGACAGGAGCAGATAACTGGAACACTAACCACATAGCTTGCTTAAAAGACGTGAGCAACAAGAGGTAGAAATGGTGATGATCTTCTATTCTAGCATATTGACTTGTATGTTACAACAGTACTTGTCGCATTGGCGGGAAACGGAAATGCTCAATGTGTAGTCTTTTCTTTTCGTTGAGCTTCTCTGAAGTTCCCAATTTGGTGTTCTAAACCCCATGGTCTGCGCATGGGACCTTTCAGATTCAATGGGAGTCGTGTGTGGTTGGTGCCACACACTACTAGCATTCTAGCCAATGCCATTGCTACTGGAACATAGCCCAAGGGCAAACCGAAAGAAGTGAAAGGAGATAACCCTTCGATGAAAACGTGGAACTGTACCTGCTGAGCGAGCTCGCGAGTGCGAGTAAGAAACGGAGCGGAAATATGAGAAACGGAACTGAAATGTATGATCAACTTCAAGACCCTGGCCTTGGCCACACCAGAATATTCGATGGGAGAAGAGCGGAGTGAATAATGGAGAGAAACTTGGAAAACCTGAAGACCTACCTGTTGCAACCATTCCTTCGGGTGTGTTAGCTCCATCTCGGGGTTATCAAACAACTCTAAGGGCAGCGTGCTGCAAGCGTCCCCGACGTGACTTCCTTTGTTGTACGTGTCCAGCATTTCTCTGTGAGAGTTTTTGTCGGTGAATAGCAGCATTTCGATCGGCCGAGGCGGATAACTGCCGAGATCAGTTGGCTCGAACCTGACCACCTCCCTTTCTCGTAACCCAGGAAGTTTCGACTGACCCTCTGATTCCCCTGCAGATCTTCCGTGGGATGGATGTAAGGGGGAGCTCAATGGACAGTAAGGCCTTGGAGGTGCAGAGCCCGCAATAAGTCCATCGGAGTCAAAATCAGAAATGGTTGGCAGGGGAACAACCAGAGAAGGGAGGGAGGATGAGGGAAAAAGCGCGGTCGGCTGTGGCGTCGCGGGAGACGATAGTAGTCCAATTGCTGGAGATACAACGGTGTCGCGTTGCAACGGCCAAGACGAAGAAGGGAGAGGGGATAAGGGAGACGACGGGGAAGATGTGCCATCAGCCCCTCTGGATGGTAAGCACATCCCGTGGCTCTGCTCTTCACGAGTCGCATATCGTTCCAGCCCATCGTCTGACTGGGTGACCACCTCAGAGCGCCGGGCTATGGGCTGACGGGAGGAGGTTTGTCCCACTGCTCGGGGCACGGTTGCTCCCACAGCGCCTCCTCCCAGACGTTCCCGTGCAATCGTCCCACCGTCAGAACCAATCGGATCGAGATCAGTAGCAGCAGCCGAGATCGCGGCTTGTGGATCCTCAGAACGTTTGTTTGATGGAGAAAAACACCTTGGAGAGTGCAGTCCCTTGGGTTGACGCACCTTCACTGGTGGTAGGATCTGTGCGCGTGCTGCAGTTCCCAGAGACGCCGGGATGGCTCGCGGGTGATGTTGCCCTACTGGGCGCTCTCTGCTTGGCGATGGGGCCATAACTAACGCCACCTTTCCCTCGCTTCCACCGTTCCTTCCCTTTCCCACCGTTTACCCTCTCCTTCGGCGTTCTGCCTCTATCACAAACCCCTCGCGCACGAGCACAGACCAGACGTTTCCCTTAACTGCTCGTTTTGACCTCGCTGTTGCGGGAAAGCTCGGTTTCATATTGCACGCTGAGTTGTAACAGGCTCGGGATTCGCATGCAATCGATCAGGACAGGAAGGAACTCTCCCGAAAACATGTCAGAAACAAAAGGCCTTCAAGTTTATCGGACCAAGAGCTTCATGTGCTACAAATTTGAAGAACGTCGTCGATTTCCCGCTAAAGAGGTGACGGAATCAGACGTCGAATCAAGCCAATCAACACAGATGCAGATGACGTCAACAAGATTATGTAAAGAATGCCCATTGTCCCATTCAGATCTTGCAGCAGTACGTCGTCATCGACGCCGGAGCACTGAGGCCTGCGGCTAAACCAGGGAGCAGTGGACTTCTCTACTAGCCTAGCCGTGCTAGCGTGGTCGCGCTACTATTGGTAGTGTGATTTTCTTGCTCTACCAGGCCCTGTCAACCACAGATGTCCGGGACGTGGTATTCGACTGCAAGAAACTTGTCTATCGACATTACCGGCATTGAACTGGAGTTTCAGGACGTGGTATTCGACTGCAAGAAACTTGTCTATCGACATTACCGGCATTGAACTGGAGTTTCAGGATGCTGCCCCGGATTTCCCTGGTCGTCGCCGCCACGTGTGGGCCCTTCTGTCTTTTCTCGGAACGCAAACCTAACTCGTAATTCCCCACTACCTCGTCCCGTTCTGCCAGGAGTCACTCCAGTTCTAACCAGGGAGGAACGCAGCCCTAAGGGCCCCGGACCAGTCCCACTACTGTAGCAGGGCTTGAATTGAGTTCTTGAGTAATTTTCAACGTGGCCACAGTGCGGCCGTTAGATTCACAGATCCATATGGGCGGAACAGGTACCTATTCGAAGCCAAGTCTAAACCCCTGGAATCATGGTAACAAATCTCTATTCAGTTCTTGAAATTTCACATGGGAAGGGGAGGGACGGGGGGGGAAGGGGGGAGAGAGAGAGAGAGAGAGAGAGAGAGAGAGAGAGAGGAAGGAGGTCCTGGGACTTCGCCCCGGATTTTATTTTAGTTAGAGAGGAAGGAGGTCTTGGGACTTTTAGAGAGGAAGGAGGTCCTGGGACCCAGCCCCGGATTTTATTTTAGTTTTAGCCCGGATTTTATTTTAGTTAGAGAGGAAGGAGGTCCTGGGACTTAGGGTCTCGTTAGACACTCCTAAGAGTTCCTGTTTTTAGGATTGCGTCTTGGTTGCACGCAATCCTAAATCGGACGCGGGAAGCGAAAATGTGAAAACGGCGTTAGGACTCGTCCTAAAAGATTTAGGATTCCCCAGCCAAATCGTCCTAAATTTTCCAGTAGCCCCGGACCTACTGAAAAATTCAGGATTCCCGCGTTTCATCGAGTAGTCGCGTCGCAAGAATGGCACCGTCGACACGGAGGTGGTGGTCCAGGAGAGGTCCGTCGGGTCGGTGGGCGGACATCGGAGGTTTTCTGCCGGTTGACGACGGCAACGGCCCCCACAGGTGGCCGTTGGCCGGTGGGGTGGAGCGCGGTGGGCGAAGCATGACCTGGCTCGCGGGTGTTGAGGACCGTTGGCTCGGGTGCGGGCAACGGAGGAGTTCCCAGACGTGCGCATGACGACACACAGAGGCTATCGTGGGCGCCAACGGTCACTTTTTTGAATCGCAGGCGGCATCGTTTGTCGTCTTCGCTGGCGGTCGACGACATATGAAGGCCCAACGTCCTTATCCGCGGGCTTGTGAGGAGAAAGTTCAGCACGACGTCATGTGCAAGGTCGCCTGTCGACGTCGAATTCATGGCAGACATGCAGAGGAGATTGCCTCTGCTGCTTCTCGTTGTCGTCGTCTTCCTGTTTGTCGTCTTCCTCCATGTGTGCTTGTCGTGCCGGCCGTGGAAGCAACGTCGCAAGCGCAGGGCGTCAACGAAACGCGGTGTGTAGGTACTCGCTGTTCCGCCCATGGCGGGCATGCGGGTACGCGTTGTTCCGCCTGCGGCTGAGGGCGGAAGAAGACCTCCGACGACGGAGCCTTCAAGGCGGTACGACCCCTCCATGTACAGCCATCTGCCATCATGGGAGACGCCGCTGCCTCCCTCGGATGAGGAGCTGGAGGGGGATGAACTTCCAACGTTTCCTCTCGCCAGCGGGTCGACGCAACTGTTGTCGCAGACGGTGCTTGCAGGCGGGTCGGCAAGCAACGGACGCGGCGAGTACACGACACTCCTGCAGCAGGGATTGGGAAACGACGACGATGGGGGAGTTGATCTTCGGTTCGGGTTGTCTTCTGGCGGCGGTAGAGAGGCGAGCCGCACGTTCATCATCGACGCCGATCCTTCACCGTGTGGCGTTCAACAATCTGGAAGTCGGCATACAAAGCAGTCCACACTTCGTGGCGGTACGTCCGTTTGTGTCGGTGTGCTGTGTATCTTTTGAACGGGGAACGGGCGAAATTCAACAGCCGTTCATCCGTTTAACGGGCCCCAGGACCCCCGTTAAATCCCGTTTAACGCAAAAACGGGGGCTTGGCGTTGAATTCCGAAAAACGAAATTCTCGCTTTGGGCCTCGGATACGTGTGCCTACGTGCCCGAACACTCAAACCTGAAAAAAAAATAAAAAAATTCACCCCCCTTTGACACCCCCTCCCCCAACACCCCTAAAGGACCGAAAAACCCCTATCTGACCCAGAACACACCACCCGGCCCCTCCTCCCAACCTGCACATTCCCACCACGACCCCCAACCCCCACTGCACTTCACTGCCCTCAGTGCCCTCACACCCACCCTTGAACAACAGACACTACCCCTACACCCCCAATACCCCCAACCCCCACTACCCGGCGACCCCCCTACACCCCCAATACCCCC
>BFEA01000096.1:1437045-1448766 GCA_003427395.1 Chara braunii
CAGTCGATCGCGCCGAAGCAGTTTGGGAAACCCTTGTCACGGAATGCGCGCAGAATTTGCGCACGTCTACGGCCAACTGGCCACTTGATAGCGTCGGGGTACGCCCGCAGCAGCACTGAAGTGACGTCGCAGACGGCCTGCAGTCCAGTTGCCCTGCCGATGCCGAAGGACGAAGTGCCGCTCTCGTACGTCTCTCCTGACGCCCACCTGTACAACGCAAAAGCGATCACCTGCTCCACTGACAAAGGCATCCTGTAGTGCGTCACCTTCTTCTCCACGTACACGGCACACGCGGCAACGATCTGCCTGAACATGGCCAATGACATGCGCAACTTCTGCCGGTAATACTCATCCGTCGCGTCATCACAGAGGCGGAAATCCTCCCATGTCCCGCCAGTCCGTCGTTTGATCCACCAACGCGGGGTCCGCCGCGGGAAAACGCCAGATGACAACGCGACGCACAACTGGATGACTGCCTCACACGTCGCCACGCAATCCGGCGCTTCGGCAATGCGCTGCAACAACGCTCTTCATTTTCGGAGCTGTGTCAGCATGTCGCTTGAGGACGACGACATGCCGCCCATCGTGTTCACGACGACGGCAGTGACCGCCATCGCGACCTCGTCGATCTCCTCTTTGCGCAGACCGTGCCCGCTGACGCGAAGATCCATCTCTGGGAATCTTCCTCCCCGAAGAGCGTGACGCCTGCCAAAAATGCCGAAGACACGCTTGCTGCTGAACCAAGTGAAGAGAGACACGCACACCGGACCCGTAGATGCGGCTGCTGACGTACGCTGCAACAGAAGATGGCGTGCGTCGGAGTCCACAAGATAACACACAGCGATGGTGGCGACGATGCGCCTTGCCGGAAGTTGCCCCCGCTGCTCGCAACTCGCGTGGACTCGAAAAATGGATACCCGCGCCGAACGCTTCGCCAGCGCCATCTTTTGTACGTCAGACGCGTCGCCCGGCCGTCCTCCGCCCCTGCCGCCTTGCGTCCGCGAAAATTCGAATTTGAATTTTTCAAGTTCGGTGTGACCGCGCTTTTCACCCACCCCTCCTCGCCCGCCCAAGGCCTCCGCAGTGTGTACCACGGACACCAGCCAGGACCCGGCGGACATCGGCGACGTGGCTGCGTATACGAATATGAGAACGGGCCGCGGGAGACCTTTTAGGACGAATCCTAAAAGACGATTTTTATGACTGCATGTAACGGCGCTGCACGGAATCCTAAAAATCCTTTAGGACTCGTCCTAAAAATTTTAGGATTATTTTAGGAGCGTCTAACGGGACCCTTAGCCCCGAGTTTTATTTTAGTTAGAGAGGAAGGAGGTCATGGGACCTAGCCCCGGATTTTATTTTAGTTTTTTTAGTTTTCTCTCAGTGGGTACACCCATGAACTGTTGAAAGATAGACCTGTGTTCGAATCCAGATTACGGAACTTGCTAGGTTAAACCAACTACTAATGAATTGCTTGGGGGCTGGTCAGCTCAATGATAATATCTCAAGGTCGTCTCCCTTAAAAAAAAGTAAGTCTGGTCTCACGTAACGCTCTCCTTGAGGCCTGGCTGCCGTGTTGGGAAAACGCCATCCCATGTTGAGCGCGGCATTGTGTGGGCAGTAGTGGCTGGCGGGGTCGCAAATATCCAGGTGCATGTTCGAACACAAGTACATAGCTGCAGACTCCGAGTTACTTTTTTTTTCTCTTTTTGGGCGGCTTTTGGCCCCACGTGCAGTTGGTTGGCGGGCTGTTTTGTTTTGTGCTTGAAGAAAGAAGATCTGAAGACAAGTACATAGTTGCAGGCTGTGATTTTTTTTTTTTTGGAAAGGTGCTCAATATGTTGCCAAAAATGGAAAGAGGCCAGGGACCTCACAATTCGACCTGGAGGAACTTCTGGGCCCATTACCCAGATTCGGCTAATATTGGAAACCGGGTCCGGTGTCCCTGAAATAGCTATTCCTCTAAATGACCTTCCAAAAAATTAACCTTTAAGCACAAGAAAATTCAATAAGACCTTGAACGACCATTTCGTCAAAATGAACATTTTTTATTTTTTGAACGAAATTGAAACTGAGTTTTTTGGCCGAAAACTCGTCAAAATTTGTTATTATTGAGGTCCAGCGTTCGTAAAACGCTGGACCCCCTAGCTGTACATGGACCTAGATTGAGACCAAGCTCCTCCAGGCAGGACTGTCGGGAGGTACCTGGTCTCAAGCTAGGTCCATGTACAGCCAGGGGTCCAACATTTTACAAACGCCGGACCCTCAGGAACAGTAAATTTTGACGAGTTTTTGCCCAAAAAACTCGGTTTCGATTTCGTTCAAAAAATAAAAGATGTCAATTTTGATGAAATGGCAGTTCTTGTGGATTCCAACCTTTCTTCCAACCATCCAACTTGCAATGCCATTGCGTTGAAAGAGGGAGAAACCTAATGCGGCTTACCACCCCCCGAAAGCCTGATAAATAACGACCGACTATGACAGCTCCATCCTATCAATCTTATCCAAGAGCGAAAGCTATGAAGGATTCAGCCACTTACAAATCCCCAACTTTCTATCTGTAGTGACTGCTGCAATCTATTTGGTTCGTGCCCATGTCTTCAGGAACCAGTGAAAACCTTTTTTTTTGCTTTTGAAGCGGCCTTGCCAATCCGCCAAATCATACTTCGTACGCTGCTTTGTACTTGCTGCTGCTGTTCTTGAATTGAAATTTTGACCTTTTTGAAAACCACAGAGTTCCTTGCTCTCCAGATTTCCTGGATTATTACTCCTCTACAAACCATCGCTACATAGCCTCAACCTTCCTTACATGATGAGCCCTTCCAGGGCAAAATGCCATATAGTGTCTAGTCATCCGTCCACGGCCACGCCGGCCCAGTAATCAAGTTCCAATGGTGCGTCCACAGAACCAGCCATTCTTGAAGCTGCAAACCTGTCATCAGATCCGGATCCAGAACCCTCCAGACCATCCCTAGATCGTCCTCTCAGTACACCCATGAGTCTACTCCCTGTTCAACATCCCCTCTCAGCAAGTGGACCCAATCCCCAGGAATTGCCTTTATTAAGTTTGATAGGTATCTCCCAACATATCGAAGGCGAGCTAAATTCATCATAGCATCACCTCCTCCGTCACCCAACCTCCTTCCACCTCCCATATATGTTTAACCTGCAGCACCCCGTTTTGAATCCCTGACCTTCCAAAGTGACCCGGCCCGTCTCCCGCTGAAAAGGCTTCCCAATTGTCTTGGAGTACGAAATTGTTTTAAAAAAGTATCTGGTTCAAAACCTCCATTTTGGAAACCGGTTGATGAATGTTCGTTGGCAACAACTTCCGCAATGCATACAAAATATCCCTCCAAACTCGTGATTGGGGTCTCTTATTAGTGAAGGAGGGGAGCAATAAGCAGAGCCACACCTTTTCCACTTCCGAGAGTCCCCATTCCTTCCCTAGGATATACTCTATCGAGCGGATCCAGAGCTTCAAAGGGTCATCGAACATACCCTTCACCAGCCATTTCGCCAGCAGGGCTATGTTCTGTTGCCAAGGGTCAAGAACTCCCAGTCCCCCTTGCTTGCGCGGAAGGCCCGGGAAGGGCTATTGCCTCCCAGGCCACTTTAGTAAGGAAACCCTCCTCCTCTTCCGAGTTCGATTTCGTATTTGGCAGCACATTTTTTAATCTCTAGATAAGCTTCATCACCCAATTTTACTATGGAGAGCAAGAACCACAGTAAAGAAAGCCCTGATGTCGTGACCACCAACGCCCGCCCAAACAGGGAGAGTTTGTGGTTGAGTTCTCAGTGACCGATACATGCGGGCACCTTGTCTACTAGCAATTGATCCAGGGACTTTAAGCAATCCGACAGGGAGACCTGAACTCGCAAGAAACACTCTGAGTTCTCTGTTAGGATCAGTCGTAGACCCCAATCCACTTTCAAATTGTAAACGGTAGGTAGGAAGTACACCGATTTATGCGAATTTATAGATGCCTCAAATAATACACAATAGTTGTCTAACACACATTCAAGTTCTGGTAAAACTGAAGTTCTATTTTCACATGCCACTGTTAGGTCATTTGTTATCGCCCCTCTTTCCATTCCAATGAGGGCGAGAGAGATAGGTCAGTAATCTTTGGATTAAACCTAATATTATCCAGAAGTATTTCTAGTTGGAGCACAACTAAGAGCGGGGCCAAGGGACAACCCTGGCGGAGCGAGCGGGTGAGCTGAAATTTTTCAGACAGTCTCCCATTTACCATTACTATCAATTTGGCCTAAGAATACATGGCCTTAACCCAAGTGCAAAATCCCATCCTAACCAATGTGGTAGAGATGAAGGTTGATCCCACCTTGTCGTATGCCTTCTCCATGTCAAGGAGCAAAACCACGACTTCTGTTTTTTTTTTACCAATGATCTCAAGGGCCCGGACTGTAGTAAGGATGTTCTCGAAGATGGATCGCCCTTTAAAAACTGCTCCCTGCTCCCATCCTACCAAGTTGGATAGGATATTTGTCAAACGAAGCGCCAGTGTTTTCGCTAATATAGACCACGTTCAAAATTGATATTGGCCTATAATTCCTAACATCATGTGTAGCATCGTGTTCGAGTTCGGTGACCGAACCCGAACGTTCGTGACCGAACGCAAACGAGCGTCACGACTCTCCGAACGCGGACATTAAAAAAAAAAAAAAAAAAAACTTCTCCAAAAAATCTGAAAAAAAATATATGATGTAAAATAATAATAAAAACAACTTTTGCCCAAGACGTATGCTCAAAGTCGTAACAAAACTCGAGTTAAAAAACAAAAATCATATATATATATATATATATATATTTTTCTTAATATGTTCGGCCGAACACGTTCAGGTGGCGTTCAGGCGGAGCACAGAACATGTTCGGACGTCCGGAAAAGCTCCGAACATGTTCGGTGTGCTACACAACCAACATCCTTCTTATCCCTTTTTTTATATAATAACGAAATGACCCCTTTTTCAAAGTCACAAAAGAGAAATCCGGTATATAGAGCGGTGTTATATACTTGCCATAAGAAGGGGGGAAAGGCGTCTCATGCACTTAGGAAAAATTCAAGAGGTAAATCGTCCAGCCCTGGTCATTTTCCCTGGGTAATTTTCTTAATTGGCCTGACAGTGTGTGTAGTTATCTTTCGGTCAGGGGTGTGTCTAGCTCTTCCTTAATAGACCCTTTGATAGCTGCTCGAAATTTGTTGCAGAAGTCAGAAACTTTTGAGAGGGCTGTATCAAAATTATTGAAAAGGCGGCGAGTACACACTATATACTTAAGATAATCCAAGGCATACTGGCACAAGTCCTCAATAACTGCAGACTGTTGGCATACTCAAACGACCACCCCAAATCCACAAAATATGCGGATTTGAGAAGGGTCGATTTAAGGGTTTGGGTATGGTTCACGTTATTCTGTTGTACCTTTTCATATGGGACAAGTTGGCAGCCGTTTAAAAAAATGGGGATTTGGTACCTGGCTGGTCACATGCCGCCATCCACAAATTGTGCAATAACTTTTGTGAACGATTTTTTGCCAATTTTCGAAGAAAATGCAAAAAATAGAATAGGGCATTGGTGGTCACCTCTAGAGGTGACCGCAAAATCCCTTGCCCCTCGGCTTCCCAGGCCGCTGACAAATGGGCACATGAATAGTACATTTGCGAATTTGATAGATCCGTATGACCGGCCTTTTCCCCTGTTTTTGAGGATTTTGGGAATATAGGTCCTCGTGTGAGTATGCCCTGTGAGTTGTTCGTTTTTTCTCTTTCTCTACGACTTTTGGCCTCTTTTGGCCCCACAATACATAGTTGCAAACTGTGAATTGTTCATTTTTCTTTTTTTCCACGACTTCTGGCATCTTTTGGCCCCACGTGCACTTTGGCCCCACGTGCAGTTGGTTGGCGGGCTGTTTTGTTTTGTGCTTGGAAAACGTTCAAATAAAGTACAAAGGCCTCGCTGCTCTACTCCCCGCATGCACAAAAGACAAAGAAAAATGGCAATATATTTTTTTGTGTTCTAGTTGTGGATTCAGTTTCATTTTGCACATTTGGAGAGTAGTGCAGTGAGACCCCATAACTTTTTTTTTCTTTATTATCAAAAGTAGGATCTTTGGGGTCGGGGATCCCACAATTCAACTTGGTGTCACCTTTGATGGAAACCGGGTCCATCGCCCCTTATTTAATCCTTTCTTAAGTGCTTCTCAAAAATAACCTTGAAGCATAATAAAATGTAATGTACGCAGACAAGCGTACTCTAAGGAGCACGCCCTAGTGTGCATATGCCAACCTACAACCAACTAGTTGCATCTGGGTATACATTAGCCACTAAGAAATCCACAATTTCCTTTCTGGGCTAATCGATCCCAGAAACCCTTCTCTAGTCCAGACTTCTCGGAACCAATACACCCCCCCACCCTTACTTTTTGCTTCAATATTTTCCATTCTGTTAAAATTGTCAATCTGGGCATCAACTTAACAATACAAATTTGTTGTTGGATTGGAACCAGATCTTTTTTGAAGACCACCGCATTCCATGCTTTCCAAATTGTATCCAAAAGTATCCCTCTTCATACTAATGCCATGTACCCCCATTCCTCTGAAAACTTGGCATTGGGAGACAAAATATCAATTAGAATCCAATCATCCGCCTACTCTCATTTGGCGCCTCCTCCTGCCTCCCATTGCAGCTTCCACCACATCCATAGCCCGTCTGCAAGGGGGCAGAGTAGCCATATATGCTATATGGCCTCCCAACCTCAATTGCATCTCAAACATGTCAAGTTAAGCTTCATTCCCCTGGAACTAAGCCAGAGGGAAGACGGGATCAACACCATTGATTGAACCCACATTAATAGCTTGCTTGCATCTGCAAAGGGATCTTCTTTAAGAGTTTTCATAGACATCTGAAGTCTGGGCGCGGTTTAGTTACTTCCTGACTTCTCTGGAACCTCTGATTGGCCACCTCTTGTGGTTGCAACTTGTGCAGTCGACGATGTTTCACCCCGGCTTTCGTGAGGTAATGAATTAGTGGCGTCTCGATCCCTCCTGGCGCTTTCCAACCATGTTCTAGGGGCTCCACTCTATAGTTCTTTGTCAGATCCTCCAAGAGGATTCTTTTTTTCGAGTCAGTCTTTCGTTGTTCTCGTACCCTTCCTTCTGCCAGGTCCGCTGTCGGGGCCAACTAAATTTCTTAATCCCTGATAAGGTATCTGCCTTTTTTGAGAAGATGCCCCTTCCTCCACTATTCTAATTTTACTCCTTGTGGCAGGCCTGGGCCCAATACCTTAAGGACAAGTCCGTCATCCGGGTGCAGTACCCATGTGACCATTGCATGTTCTGCGTCCTTCTTGATGAGCTCCTCCTAGTGCGCTGGTAGTGCTGCTAAAAGCGAAACATAGTGTCCCTCCAATCTATGCAACCTTGAAAGCTTCTTCCTGATATTTCCAACTGTAAGCCAACACTGTCCCTCAGTATCCCAGATGTGTTCTACCAAGTATACTCCTTTCTCAATCCATGAATTGGCATAATTCCCCGCTCTGTCTCGTGACTCGAAGGGTTGTTCATAAGTTTGCTTAATCAGTGAATTGTCAAATAAACATTGATTTAGCACCTCTATCTTTATGTTTGGGACTATCAATGCTCGGGCTTAATTTTGTGTCATTCTATCATAATGTCAGTCCAAATCTTGGAGTTGGTCTTCTTTTTAGAGAAATTAGTCAGTAGCATGCACGCCCACACACTCGCATCTTCCACCAACGCCCAATCCCTCTTCACTATATATTATGCGAATTAGACTCATTGTTTGTGATTTGTTTATGCTTTAATAATCCATTTAACAAGCAGTGCAATGTTTTGATCCCGAGGATCCAGAAAACCTAAGCCCCCCTGATTTATCGGCTGACAAACTATCTCCCACGCCACTTTGTAGATGAGCCCTTGATGTTTATTGGCAACAGGCTTCCACATGTAACATGCCGCAACACTTTTAATGGACGAGAATGTCGTATCTTCCAGATAATGAACGGAAAAAGGAAACCGGATGATTGAAAGGATTGTTGACGTAATCACAAACGCCCAACCATAAACGGATAACTTGTGATTTCTTACCCACCCTAGAATCCTTGCACATACTTAACCCTGCAGAATCTTGTCTTGAGCCTGAGCACAGTTTGCAGTGATACTTGAACACCAAGGAGACGCTTTGAACTTTGCGGTGAGACCTCTCTCAGGGCCCAGTTTGCCCTGATTGTGAAAGGAGGGGGGAACAAATAGACTGATTTATCCCAATTTATAGATGCATCTGATAGCATAAAATATTCGTCTAATATAATTCTTAATTCGTTGAGTGACGACTTAGTGTTCTCGCATGCGACTGTAAGGTCGTCAGCGATAGCCCCCCCCTTCCAATATACGGAGGGGGGGAGTTCTAACCCTCTTATTGCTTAGTGGAATTTAATATTATCTAGTAGAACCTCTTACTGCAAAACAAACAAAAGGGGGGCTAATGCGCACCCGTGGCGTAGGGAATGAGAAAGATGAAACTCGTTCGAGAGCCTACTATTGACCAACGCTACCGACGAAGCTTCTGAGTACAACGCTTTTACGTACTGGAGAAAATGCGGACCGAAACCCATCTGGTTTAACGTGGTGAAGACCAAGGGTTAGCACACTTTATCGTACACCTTTTCTATATCAAGAAGAAGGAGCACAATTTCTCTTTTCTGATATGCGATGATCTCTAGGGTTTGTAGGGTAGTCACTATATTATCAAAATTTATGCGTCCTTTTACAAAGGCTCCTTGCTCCGGAGGCCCCATAATTGTAGACTCTGAGTTGTTCTTTTTTTTTTTTTCCGGCCACATGTGGGCCAACGTGCAGTCGGTTGGCGGGCTGTTTTGTTTTGTGTTTGGAGAATGAATTTTTTGCGATGTTTTTTTTTTTTTTTTTTTTTTAAGTATGAAGTTTATATTTCAATACAGGAACTAGAGGCCAAAAATCCTCACTAACAACCCGGAATAGGTTGGGGCCAAAGCCCAACTTATGGTTGTGCTGGAAACCGGGTTTAGCATCTCATAGATCTTACTGTCCTTTCTTGGTCCCAAGCCACCTATCTTCGAGTTAAAAACCTCTTTCAAAAATAAAACTTGAAGCACAGAAAAATGGTGAAGCAGACCCTATAGCTGCAAACTCTTAGTTGTTTTTTCATGTGGCCCCACATGCAGTTTGTTGGCAGATTGTTTTGTTTTGTGCTTGGAGAACGAATCTTCTGCGGTGGGTTATTTTTTTTCTTTTTTTTTTGTTCAACGAAGTTGAAGTTTATATTTCAATATAGGAACCCAAGGTCAAGAATCCTCACAACAACCTAGAATAGGTTGGGGCCAAAGTCCTACTTATGGTTGTGTTGGAAACCGGGTCCAGCGTGCTATAGATCTTACTATCCTTTCTTGGTCCCAAACCACCTATCTTCGAGTTAAAAACCTCTTTAAAAAAAAAAACTTGAAGCATAGAAAAAAAAGTAAACCGGAGGCGAAATTCTCGATGCCCTAAACCTTGTGGACACCGAAGTGAAACATAAAGCCTCCTTCTAAAAATTCAACATTGTGGCACAAAAAAAAAAAAAGGGAAAAAAAACAATACCATCTTCCTAAGAGCAACCCATACATTCCAACAAATATACTAAATGTCAATGTGTCTATCAATGGAAAATAGCCTAATACGGTTAAACCTTACCTTATTGACTTATATTGAGTGGTCGAAAGCGGCATTTGCCTGAAGTTTCATCCTTGGTCGCACTGCTTCTCTTATGATGGGTGCAACCACTTCGAGATGACAAAATTTTTATCAATGGTGATTGCTGCTAGTTAATTGCCATGTGCCCTAGTCTTCAGAAACCAAATATATCCGTTTTTCTTACTTCTGAAACTGGATTGCCGATTCACTAGGATCATACTTCTAATATTCTTTCTTACCTGGTATTGTTGCTCATGCATTGAGATTTTTGTTCTTTCAAAGACCACAATGTTTTAGACTCTCTAAATTTCCTCGAGAAGGATTCCTCTACAAATGAATGTGACATAGCCCCACCCCTCTTTACATGAGGAACCCTGTAAACTGACATTTCGTTAAAATTGACATTTTTTACTGTTTTCTTGAAATTGAACTTTTACAATTTCGACTATGTTTTTGTGTGGAAAAGAGTGACTTCCTTTTTTGTAGTGATGACTACCATCACATAGTCTTAGTATACCATATCCCATAAGAGGTCTGTCATCTATCACAGACCATACACCACAACTATAGTATGGTATACGCTCTACCCTACGAGTCCATCATACAACATACATCATCATATGTTACCCTCATTTCACAACCTTGCTTATGCTTACCATATGCTATCTATGACAGGGGTTCAATCCTGAGGTCTGCCATAATTAGAGCTTTCGCATCTATGATATTGCGTTTTGAGCATCATCATTATACAATACTGACCATTTAGAAAAAAACATTCAAATGAGCAGTGTGAGTCCAAATGCTCTTATTCCAATGTATTTCATGAACTTCTTCAAAGGCTTTCCAAATCGTCTCCGATTTCTCCGGTGTATAATCATATGAGAGGATACCCACTACCTATTGAAATCACATTATTGTTATCAGTTACGACAACACAGAATGAATACGATGAAATTTAAATTTGAAAATCATGAAGCTATTGAGTCTATTGCGATCCTTCGTCTAATGCCCTGGATGTCGTCCATTGTGAAATTGAATGGTGGCACTTTGTCTCTCACCAAAAGACATGCATAAGTGAGCATAAACACTCCGCATTGACTCGCGTCTTCCTGTTTCGAAATGTCCTTCACTTCCAAAATGTGTTCGAAGCATGATACTTCTACTGGTCGGCCCTGCTGCGTTGAGCGCTCTAATAAAAATCGCCCGAAGTGGCCTGTCACCTGTCCTGCTAACTCCTTGTTCGTATCCATTGAATCGTAATATTATATCGCATTCCGTCGACGGTCGACTGCAACAAGTGTCCAGTGTTTCTTTTCGTATCGTGATATGGAGCTAGAATCAACTTCGTGTCTACTATGATGATATCCCGAAACCGCCTAGCAACTTTGTCATACTTATATTTCTTGTTCTTGCCTAGAAGTTTATTAAAAAAGTGTGAGTTATATGCGGCTATGACGGGGATCGTCCTTGTGCTACATACATTCGACTTGTCAAACGGATTGTCACATTCGTGATGAAATGTTCTGCAATTGTTGTCATGCAGAATCATTTTCATGTAGAAATTCACAATGCTTTCGTTCAACCACTCGTTCTCGTTCATGAGGACGTTGAAATCATGCACGGTGAATAACAATCGCTCTCCCGTAGCTTCATTCTTCGTGCTTGTCAATGTTTTTGTATTATTCAGCTCTATACTCATGTGACACAATGCTTCGTCTTCGGTCTCATTGAGGGTGTCCGTTGCTAAGTGAATAGTCCAGCCATGTACACAGTTGCGTTCGTCTTCATTACACTCGTTAACTGCATCAACGAACAACAATTCGAACCTTTTTTTGTTAATGTCTGTTTGCAGTACATCCATTAACATATAGATTTTAAAAGCGTGGTTGTCGAACACTCCCTCATTGCATGTCGCACTTTAACGTCTACTCTGGGTTTTTTTTTTTTTTTTTTTTTTTTTTTTTTTTTTTTT